>BLAL01000034.1:1200000-1800000 GCA_015698045.1 Rhizophagus clarus
TAAAGCTTTAATAATTTGATGTATGTTGTTATTCTCGTTGTTGTTACCTTCCTCTTCTTCTTCATCGTTGTGATTGTTGTGGTCATTGTGACTTTCCTCTTCCTCATCGTCATTGTGACCTTCCTCTTCTTCACCTTTCTCATTGTAATAATCTTCCTCTTCATTATAATCTTCCTCTTCGTTATAATCTTTCTTTTCGTCATCATCATCACCATCTTCATCTGATGATTCGTCAATTACATTATCCCTCAAATCTATATCATTATCATAATGCTAAAAATATATTGATTCATTGTCATTTCTATTAAAGTCCTCCATATCAATGTCTTCAGATAACATTTCATTGTTATCTTCAGTTGAATTTGCTGTTGTCTCATTACGACTAGTATGAGAAAACTGATTGCGAATTTGAAATAGTTTTACAGAACTGCCGGTGGAGTGAATATATCTCTTTCTCATAACTAAATAAGACATAAATAGTTTTGTAGAATTGTTGATTTTTAACAAAATTTATGGTTAGAATTTAATTGTACTTTGATATAATTATAGTAATCTAATCTGATTAGAGAAAAAAAAGATAATCTAATCTAGGCTGTAATTTCACTAAACATACAAAAAAAAAAATAAATTATCAAAGTTTTACTAATATATAGAAGAATTCTTTCACAAAATCGGTATGAGAGATCAATGTTCGATATGGTACACTGTTGAACTATCCAAATATAGATTAATTGTTGATTAAATGATCAATAAACATGTGCCAGAAAATGGAATTTTAGATTCAATCACACTCTTGTATCACTTAGAGTTGCAAATATTACGTTCTTGACCTGTGCGATGTTACTGTCAAGACATTGACACGAGAATTGCCTTAGAGCTATATTTACATAAGCTAGAGACATTTACCACATATTATATAAAAAGTTTTTTCTTATATTCACGCTTTACGTTATTATTTTATCATCAATATAAAAATGTCAAGATTTACAATATAATAATAATAAACTAAATAATACAATATAATCATTTAATTACATACTTCGCATTATTATTTGAAACATGGCTCTCATTTATATTCAAAGTGCATTTATTCATTATTTGTTATTATCAATCGATCAAAATTCAAGCATCATCTGATTTTGAAAGTTTATCAACTCTTTCTTGCAGATCTGTGAACCAAATTTTCACGGAAGAAAAATTTTTATTTTCATCATGAAGAAAGGATTTTTGCTAACAAAACCAGCTCCAAAAACAGCATCAACGTTTTCTACGACCCAAGTTACCCATACTCCTGCTTTAAAGAGTCCACCTTCTGACCGTTTTCACGATGTTATAGTAGATTTTATCTCAGGACTCATCAAAAGAAACCCAGAGACTCTCTTTGGCTCGCTATTACATTCAGACCCTGGCGCCATAGACGAGTTTCTTCACACTTATAAGGACCAAGCTGTCCCTTAGGAAAAGCTGAGAAAATATATTAACAACATCCAGTGTTTTCCTATCATAGCTTAATTTTTAGCTACTTTTCTTAATCTTTTTCTCTTGGACGACGAGAACCAGGCAATTTTTCTCATGGACTCTGAAATTCGCCAAGAATGAAAAGCATACGCAAACAAACAATCTCTCAATAAGGAAGATCTAGGGGATCCTATGCACCAATCAGACACGTCGATGAATTTTGATATTTTTGATACAAATTCAATAGGATCATTGGATGATGTGGATGACGAATTACTCGCCACACCCCCACATAAAATCACACCCATACTTGTCACGCCCTTGACCAAATCTCAGAAACGGAGTGCTAAAAAGAAGGCCTGAAAGGAGAGACAAAAGTTGTAATTACAGACTCCTTTTGGACTGGATGAACATAAAGTGCCCACTTTTAGCAAGGAATCTCCTGAGTATACACCCTCTAGACCTTCTGGTTCAAGGACGGTTACTTTTAATCAAAGTACACTTTCTCCTCCTTCCATACCCTATAAGCAGCAGTTGAAGTGAGATTCTAAACCACAATCAACGCCTATAGACAATGGAAAGAAGTTAAAACAGAAAGAGACAAACAACACTTTAAAAAATGGAAACGTTATTATCACCGGTTATATTCCTCAAGATCAAGAACAAGCACAAATTTTGGATCTTGTAGTCTATGATATTCTGGCCAAATGGGATAACTATACTCTATTGGCCAACTTAAGACAATGGGGTAAGGTCATATCAGTCAGCACAAGGGTGCACAAAAAGTATTTATCTGTGAGGGTTAGACTGATTCCTGACCATAAGTGCTTGAAATGCTATAATGGAGGGGATTGGACTGTCAACTTGGAAGGAATCCCTGTTCGATGGTTTCCTGCTTCCTGGAACCTTTCAGAAAGGAAACAACGAGAAAAGTTTCAAACTGTCGTGTATAATTTTCCAGAAGACATGACGGATGCCTCCTTATTCCCAAATGGACGCCTTCACCAATTTTTGTTGGACAGTGGCATAAAATCGTTTAAAATAGTTAAAGAAGTTGATGGATCTAGAAAGCTGATAGGTTACTTTGACACTTGGGATCATGTTTCCACTCGCATTAATAACCAGGACCCAGAAATATATATATAGGGGTCAGGTGACAAGAAAAAAATTTATTATGATCTGTACGCAAGGGTTTTTTATATGAATGGTACGCAAAATTGACACCTGATATTGAAAATCCTGCAAAAATACGCAAATAAAATTTCAGACTATCAAGAATTTAGCCGAGCTGGCTTACGAGCTAGCTTGAGCTTTTCAAGCTGCACCAGCCAAGGTCCATATAGAAAGAATTCCGCATAGATCCTTCCTCACCTCAGCGGATCTTTGGAACTAAAAGTTTGTAGAATTCTAGATTTACAATTAAGGAATTCTTACGGATATTTATTGTTAATATTATTAATTTATTAAATTTATTTTATATTTATTGTACATAATTTATTTATAAAATATTGCTTATCATATTTTATTATTTAATCTAATACAACTATTAGCAATAAACCGTAAAAACCAATAAAATATTCTCATTTTTTATCATTTTATGGTCTCCATATCAGCAGTTTGCTTCCAAATAATATTAAACAAATAGGAACAATTAAAAAAGAATCCAAGTTCCTAAGATTCAAGCCGTTCAAAATATGAATTTTCACCTCCGAAGATCTGAAAAATTGGTGATCTAAAAAAAAATAGTAATGAAATGAAGCTGTTAATAGCAGTTTCATTAAAAGACTATATAAAAAAATTACTAAAAAGGCTTCCTACAAAAATACATTCGTCCTAGCTCATCTAAAGAAAAAAAGAATCGAAGCCAATTTACCGAGATCCAACGCGCCTAAAAATGAAGTAAAAATGAACAGTTAATAAAAATATACAAAAATATATATATATTTATTTACTTTCCAGATTACCACGTCCAGAGAGACTCAAAAAAATCTCCTAAAGAAAAAAAGAACGAAAAGTTAGTAATGTTCACTAAAATACAGTAGATAATAAAAAAACATATATATATTTTTTACTTGTCAATATATATATATATCAAAATCTTACGTTTTCAAAGATCTAAAGTCGTGTTAAACGTCTAAAAAAAAAGGAAAACCGAATCAGTAGTACCATTTTGCTAAAAGAAATATAGTAAAAAAATAATTCCAGATTCTTACTTCACACATCTAAACCCAAAAAAAGTTGCAAGTTCCGAGCTCTAGCCAAAGATTCACGCCCCTATCTGTCTTAAAAAAAAATTATCAAAATTTTTACGTGTTCAGGCCATCTAAAATTGAAATCTATTTCTAAAAAAAGCTGTTAGTAACAGTTCGTTGAAATAAACTTGCATCCAGGACAGTATCCAGATCGAAATACCACTAAAAATGAAATTTATAGCCACTTGGATGGTCATCATACAGTATAACTGATAATTATTATCATTTTCTCATATTAAGTTTTTTTTTTAATCAGAAATCTACGCGATAAAGGTCCTAGCCACCTAAAAAGAGAATAAAGTCAAAACGTGTTAATAAAACGTTTCGATAAAAGAAATCAATTTAAAAAAATATATATTTCAGATCCCTTACCAAATCACCACGAGTCCAAAGATCTGGCTGCCTGAAAAAAAAAGAAAATCGAAACATTGGTAGAACGTTTTGCTAAAGAAAAATTCAAAATTCAAAATTATCCTTTATTCTACTCGGCCTAAAGAAAAACATAAAATATAAATGTATTAGTAAACATTTCATTAAAAGAATAAATTTAAAAAAAACCTATTTCCTTATTCCTTACCGAAATTTGTATCAAACGAAAAAGCGTGAGAAAAGGAAAATTATGGGAAAAGGAGAGCTGTGGGAAAAGAAAAAGCCAATAGAGAAGAAAGGGACGAAAGAGAAAGGCCTGGCAACTGGAAAGTAAGGTAAAGGGAAAGAGTAGAGGACGGAGGAAATGAGAAAAAAAAAATGGGAATGGCAATATAGAAGAGTTTTGTTGAGTTAAAAAAAAATTCTTATTTTTGATTGATCTGATTACTGTGCAATAAATATAGTATATACAGTATATGATCAGCCAAATTTAGACCAAATATACGCGAACTGAATTTCTTACATATAAAAATTTTGATGAAAAATACGCAATTTAATCACCTAACTATGAACAAAAAAATCCTGAATTATACGCAAATCAAAACCTTACACCATCTAACTTCACTATAATGGCGACGCATCAGTAGACCCTACCCCTATATGTATATTTCTGGGTCCTAATAACTCACAGCTTTAGAATGACGTTAGAATCTCTTGGTGCCGTTATTCCACCCCCAACTTCAAGAATTTACGTAGACCTGCTCGAATTGGCAATGCAGAGAAGTCTTCCAGGACACCCAAAGGGTCTAACTCTTCTTATTTAGGTTTTAATACTAACAACCGCAAGAATAATCAAAATAAAACTCCTAAATCTGAACGTTCTACTAAGAAGATCGATCACTCAAGAAACGCCCAGTCTAAGAAGACAGACGTGAAATATTTAATCGCTGGGCTGAAGGCATTATTAGAACATTATGTTTAGTTTAGTTGGGAGGGATAGATAGAAGATTCCATACTAACTTCTTGTCATGCTTTTGCGTTCGCTTTACATGATGTTTTTGTTTTATTAGATCATAGAATTTTTCTTTTTTCTTTTTCGTTTTCCTTTATACCTTGAACAATTCTATAGCTAGACTTCCTATTACACTAAAGAGAATAGGCTAGGGATATAGTAGTCATGAGATAGTTTGTGACCCTAGTGTGGGGAACGGGCTGGCTTTGTAATTTTTGATCTTTTGTAACCTTTTCTATCTTTTTTCAAAAATAAAAGCATTTCTTTTGACTAAAAAAAAAAAAAAAAAAAAAAAGCATCATTTCTGAACTTAACTAAAGCAAAGTCTATTAATTAAATAATCTCACTCTAATATTTATTTGTATTTTGTACAATAGTATGTATTATATCAGCAATTATGGCTGTAAATACTGCGCTTAATCAAAAAAGGAAGTGCAAATTTATCTTTGATAAACATCTGCAGATTCTTATTGAATGATATAATGATAGTCCTATTTGTTCATAAACAAATATTTTAGCAACTTACAAATAAAAATTTCCTTTCGTTAAATAAGTGAATCTAAATTTTTTTTTCGTTAAATAAAAATTTTCTTTCGTTATGTAAATATGTCAATATGTTAAATAATTAAAATTTAAATTTTTGTATAATTCAAATTGATTCTATTTTCAATTCTAAACAAATCGTCTCCCTTTGTAAGATTATCACGAAATAAACATCTCAATATAGCATAATCTCAACATATACTGTATAAAATTTGGAAATGTAAGGTCAGCTCAGGGGTTTGGGAATTGGGATTAGGGCTCCGATCGGTTTCAGTAATTACTGAACTATACCGATCAGTTTCAGTATCAGAGTGGTTTCAGTTTTCATGGTTCACTGAACTGAACCTGTTAGTATATTTACCGATCGGTTTCAGTAATTTTAGTTTCAGTACTAGTTTTGCGATTTACTGAACCAATTTACCAATTTAAAAAATGTTCATTTTTTTAAAAAAAATGTATTTTGTTCAATAAAAGAATGTTTTTACAACATTTTTTTATTAAAATATTAAAAAAGTTGCAAAAACATTCTTATATTAAATAATTTAATGAAAAAAAAATGTTTTCACATTTATTAAATAGTTCAATTAAAAAAAATAAATGTTTCGCTACATTTTTTTAACAGTATTAATAAAAACGTTGCGAAAACATTTTTTATTTGATAATTACACATAAAAAAATGTCATTTTTTATTTGTAAATTTAATGAAAAAAAAATTTTCACACCGTTTTTGATTCCAAATGTTGCAAAACGTTTTTTACTTATGAATTAACAAAAAAATATTGTTTGCAACATTTTTTAACTCCATTAATTAAAAATGTTACGAAATGTTTTTTAATTTAATTTACACATAAAAAACGGTATGCTCAACGTTTTTAACTATATTGATAAAAAATGTTGCGAAATATTTTTATTTATAGATTTAACGAAAAAAACAGATTTGCAATATTTTTTTAAAAATGTTGCAAACCGTTTTTTACTTATAAATTAATAAAAAAAACTGTAGTTCGCAACGTTTTTTAACTCCATTAATTAAAAATGTTGCGAAAACATTTTTTACATATAAAAAAATATTGCGCTCAACATTTTTAACTATATTGATAAAAACCGTTGCAAAATGATTTTTATTTATAGATTTAACAAAAAAAAACATTTTCGCAATGTTTTTTTTAAAAATATTGCAAAACGTTTTTTACTTATGAATCAATAAAAAAAGCGTGTTTACAACATTTTTTAACTCCATTAATTAAAAACATTGTGAAACGTTTTTTATTTAAGAAATTAACGAAAAAAAAACAGTTTCACAATATTTTTTTAAAAATATTACAAACTGTTTTTTACATACGAATTAATAAAAAAAAACATAGTTCACAACATTTTTTTTAACTCATTAATTAAAGACGTAGCGAAAATGTTGTGTTTAACGTTTTTAACTATATTGATAAAAATGTTGTTCACAATGTTTTTTAACTCCATTAATTAAAAACGTTGCAAAACGTTTTTTATTTAAGAAATTAACAAAAAAAAAACAGTTTTGCAATATTTTTTTTAAAAACATTGCAAAACGTTTTTTACATATAAATTAATAAAAAAAAACATATTTCGCAACATTTTTTTAACTCATTAATTAAAGACATTGCGAAAATATTGTGCTCAACATTTTTAACTATATGATAAAAAATGTTACGAAACATTTTTTATTTATAGATTTAACGAAAAAAAAACATTTTTGCAATGTTTTTTTTAAAAACGTTGCAAAACATTTTTTATTTAAGAAATTAACGAAAAAAAATGGTTTTATAATGTTTTTTTTTAAAAATATTGCAAAACGTTTTTTACATATAAATTAATAAAAAAAAATATAGTTCGCAACATCTTTTAACTCATTAATTAAGAAAGTAACGAAAAAACATTTTCACTTTGGATTCCAGTCATACCGTATTGATTCAATAATATGACTGGTATCAGTATTCTGATTTATCAAACTGAATCCATTCAGTAAATTTAATTTAGGTTTCAGAAATTTACTGAACTTAATTTTCAGTACCAAATGGGTTTCAGTAAATTGCCAATTTTATAATTTATTGAACTGAATGATGGTTCATTTACCAAATTTCTGCAGATTGATCTTATCGATTTTAATCTATTTTTTACATTTTTTTTATCTCCAATTTTTTTCTTTCAGCTAATTATATAAAATTATAATTCTAATTATAATAATTTTAGAGTGAATTTATTTAACGCACCTGCGTTGCAACGCATCCTTCCTTTTTTGTAAATTGTTTATGTTGATCAACCAGCTTATACACCGCACCCCCCTTAAAATGACAATGATAAACATAAAAAATTTCTTAAAATGGCAATGATAAACATAAAATTTGCAACGCGTGGGGCGGTAAATAAATTATTTCATAATTTTATTTCTAATTATAATAATCTTAATTTTAATTCATTTTTATATATAATAATAACTTCTAGGTCTGGAGAGAATCAAGTTGAATATGACATTGAGGAAGAGGTTGAGACCGAGATCAAAGAAAATCAAGTTGAACATGAACATGACGCTGAAACTGAAGAAGAGTAGGGCGAAAAAAATAATGATCATGAAGTGGAAGATTTGCGTGTTAAGAAAACTAATATGAAGTATAATTATAAACGTAGTTAGGTTTGGGAACACTTTACATATGATGAAACTGAAAAGAAAGCAAAATGCAACTACTGCAAAACATTAATTATTTGTAATAAAGGAAGTACATCAGGAATGGCCAGTCATATTAAAAGTAAACATAAGTTAATTAAAGAAAAAGAAAAAAAGCAACTTACAATACGTGAAACTATTAATAATTCTGAAGCAATTGTAAGTATAATGTTCTTTTCTTTTTAAAATAAATATTTGATTTGTGGGTTGTAATGATAAATAATTTTGTATATTAAATATATGAATATTTTTAATTTATAAATTTATAAACTCATGTATTTATTAATATTCATATTTAGATATATAATAAAGATTCTTTTAAAAAATTCCTTATTTGATAGATTGTAAAAGATGATCTTCCTTTTACGTGTGTTGAATCTGAAGATTTTTGTAACATGATTTATCTTTTACGCAAAGATGCATTCATTCCATCTGCAGATACTGTCAAAAATTATATTATGACATTTTATGAAGATAGTCATAAAAAAATTGCTTTAATTTTACAGGTATATTAATGTTTTTAATAATAATATTTTTATTAATTGAATTTACCATTTATTATTTTAATTTTATAGAATACATCTAGTAAAATTTCTTTTACAATAGATGCTTGGACTTCATCAAATAATTATTCCTTTTTAGGAATAACAGCCCATTGGGTTACTGAAAGTTGGGAATTAAAAAGTATCCTTTTAGATTTTATTAAGCTTGAAGGGCCACACTTAGGAGCTAATATTAAGGAAGTTTTTTTAAAAAGTTTGAAAAATTTTGAAATTGAATCAAAGGTTAGTTTTTTTATAAATAATACTATAATAATTTAAAAAAAAAATTAATTTAAAAAAAATTTTATATAGATTCTTGGGGTGACAACAGATAATACAAGTAATAATGTCACATTTCTCAAAACTGTTGAAGATGATCTTTCTCAAAAATATATTTATTTTAACAGTGATGATAAGCATGTTAGATGCTTGACTCATGTAATTAATTTAGCTGCATAACAAGTCCTTACTACACTTAAAGTTGTAGAAAATGATGAAACATCAGATGAAGAAGTTGGTAGTTTAATACGTAAGGTAAATATTTTTTTTATGGTTATTACTGTTATTTAACTAATAAATTTATTAAAAATTATGTTACCTTTTAGCTTCGTACTCTTGTAAAAAAAATAAAAGCATCGCCTCAACAAGAAAATAAATTCAAAGCTCAATGTAAAGCTGCAAATGTTCCAAATCTTAATGTTATACTAGATGTTTGTACTAGGTGGAATCCTACATATGACATGCTTGTAAGGGCAAGAAAGCTCAAGGAAGTAAGTTTGTTATTCTATTATTTATTTTAATAATTTATTAAAAATAATTATATTTTTTTTTAGTCTCTTAATACATTAAGTAATAGTAATCCAACCCTTCGTCCATTTACTATCAATAAAGAAGAATGGGTTTATTTATTAGAAATAGAAGAGTTATTAAAGGTTAAATTTTAATATTATGCATGTAATTATATATTTCTATAGTTTTGATTTTTTTTTTTTTTTTTAGTGTTTTGCCAAAGCAACAAAGCAAATTTGTGGGGAAACATATCTAACAATATCATATGTAATTCCTATATATAATATTTTATTAAATAAATTAGAAGATTTTTGTGATACTCCAAATCGATTTAAAAATGTCAAAGTAAATTGAATTTTTATTTAATATTTTAATAATTTTATATTATATGTAATTTAAATTTATTTTTTAATAGAAAGCGGCAACCAATGCCATTAATAAGCTTAAAACTTATTATAATAAAACTGATTCAACTTTATATGCAGTATCTTTGAGTAAGTTATTATTAAGTTGATTTAATTTTAATAATTTTAATAAATTTTTTTTATATTTTGTTATAGTTTTGAACTCATGTCTTAAAATAGAATATATGAAAGATAATGAATGGGAAAGAAAATGGATTGATAAAATAAAAAAAATGTGAGTTTTATTTGTTTTATTTAGATTATATTATAATTTTTCATTTAATACATATTGTATACCAATTTAATAGGTATCTGAACTCTATAAGACATTATATGCGCCTCAAGAAACTCAAAATACTAATATAGAATATAATTCTTCAGATGAGGATCTTGTTTCACATATTTTCAAATAGCGCCGTATTGAATCAGTAAGTGAATTTGATCGTTATCTTAAGACTGATCAAGCACAAGCTTTGTGTGATATTTTAAATTAGTGGAAAGTAAGTTTATTATTTTAAAGAGTATTTATTTAATTAAATATTTGTAACAATTTTTTAATCATAGTGACATGAAGAAGAATACCCAAATTTATCGAATATGGCCAGAGACTACCTTGGGATTCCAGGTTATTAATTTGTTTTTATTTCACTATTCAATAATATTTATTAATGTAAAAAATATTAATATTTATTTGGTAGCAACAAGTACCCCCCTCTGAACGTATTTTTTTAAGCACTGCTGATATAATAACATATGATAGAGCAAGTCTTGCTTTTGAAACCGTATGTGCAGTTATGTGTCTAAAACATTGGTTTCATTAAGATGTTTTAGATTAAATTTTAACGTAGAACATATATGTGACACACGTAAATTTTTTTTTTGAAATTTTTAATTGGATTTATTAGTTTTTTATTTTTTCTGTCAATTTTGACCCAATTTTATTATATGAATTTCATTATTTGTAGTTTTGACATAAAGATTGTAAATAAATATTTAGTATGTTTCTTAAAAAAAAAAGAATCAAAAAAATTGTAATACAGTCAGACCTGTCTATAGTCACCAGTTTTGGCAAGCCAATAATCGGTGATTATAAGTGGGTGTGATTTTATAATGAAACCTATTTATAATCACAAGTTATACTTTAAGTATTATTCCAGTGACTATGTATAGTTTAATTTGATATTGGATATATTTTTATTAATCACAACAATAAAATGTATATATCAATTTATTTATTATTAACAAACAAATTAACGCTTATATTGTACTAAAAAAAGAATCAATAGAAGTTTGTTTTTTGCTTTCAATTAGTTTAACATTCATTAATTTTGAATATTTGTTAAAAATTTTTAAATCCTCATAATTAAAAACTGAATTATCCGGTTGTTGAGTAAAAAAAGTAATAAAGGTCTTTAAACCTTCTGCTGCTTCTTTTACACTAATTATCTCCAGTTCAGATTCACTGTCAGATTCAGCTTCTTCATTAGGATCTTCGGTTACATATTCAATAATTTGTTTATCATTTAAAAATTCTTCAGTTGGTAGTTCTTCAAGTTCTTTTGTAAAATATTCAATATCATTTAAAAGTGGAGTGGCAGGACCAGGTAGAGTCTCAAGAAGCTCATCAATCTCTTCAAATTCAGCATCTAGTTCAATGTCAATTTGATCGGATGCAACTTCTTTTTGAACGTGATTTATAGATGGTAAAATCCCTGTTTTAGTCCAACAATTTGAAATTGTTTCTTGTTTTACATCCAACCATGCATCTGACAGATAATTAATCGCTTCCAGAAGATTCAATTTTCTTAATTTTTAGAAAAGAGAATAAACAATTCAATTAGATACATTGGAAATTCGCAATTATTAAAAATCTCACTTTTACCAATTCATATCTTCTTCATTATCAAACTGCCTTATTAAGTGTCGACAATAATATTGTTTATATTTAACCTTTTTTTAGAAAAAAGAATTATATTAATTTAAAATTAAAATTATTTTCAGCTTGTAAATTCCAAAATTCATATTACTGTTACCTTAAAACTGTTAATTATACTCTGGTCCATTGGCTGTAAATGAGAGGTGGTATTGGGTGGAAGAAATTTAAGAGTTATATTTGTAAGTTCTAATGGTTGAGATAAATCGTCATATAATTGACGAGATTTTTTTTTTGGTTTAGAAGCTGGAAGTTCATCTGCCCGGCCCTTTCCTTTTTTATTTTTAACTGCACGTGATGATGATTTCACAACTGGTGTTTCGTCAGTATTACTAATCTAAAAAACAAATTAATTATAATTATGATAAAAATATTAAGGTAAATTAAATTAGAAAATTAGAAAATAATTAATATATTACCTCAATATTTGAATTATTTTTTTTTTCTTGGGTTCTAAATATGGTGACGCATTATCTAATAACATTAAAACATGTCGTTTCTGATTTCAGAATCTATTATCAAGAATTTTAATCCAGTGGCGAAAAATATCTTGTGTCATCCACGCTTTCTTACTCCAATAATAATAAACTGGTAAATTGTGTAAATTAATCCCATGAAAACAATGGGGTTTTTGTGAATTTCCAATTACAAGTGGTTTGATTTTTTCTGTTCTATTTGAATTACATCCTAAAAGTACGGTAATTCTTGTTTTATCCTATTATAGTAATAAAAATGATGATACAATTATTAAGTGATTATTTAATTTATTATAATCAATATAATATAAATCAATATAAAAAAATGGCTTGCCTTTTTTGTTCCAAAGACAGGTTCGGATGCAAGTGTTTGATTAGGTGTCATACGATAAAAAAGCCCAGTTTCATCACAATTAAAAACATCACTTGGATCGTATTTGGAAATTAATTCTTGTAATTCAGATCGCAATTCTGGTAATGTAGATAATGGAGCACTATTTGCCTCTCCATGTATCCGTTACTTGCTTAAATTATTTCAAGATTTAAATCCACCCAACCATCCGTTTGAAAACCCAATTGTATTTTCAGCTATATTCAGATTTTTTGAAAATTCTTTGGCTTTCTCTTGTATAATATTATTTGATAAAATCATATTTTTTGATAGTGCTTGTCTTACCCAAATAGAAAGTACTTGTTCAAGTAGAGGATACTTTACTTCACGATGTCTATAAGTTGAAGTTGAAGTGGTTGTCATAGAAAGCCATCGTTCCTTTTCTTTTAAAATTTTACTAATTGATGACCGTTCGATATTTAGATTATAAAGTCAATTAAAATGTGCCGCAATATTCACATGAGACATATTTGAATTTTTAGCTTAAAAATTACAAATTTCATATTTTATTTCATCACTTATAGCTGTCCTTTTCTGTACCATCATTGCAATTACACACTGTAAAAGAACAAAGATTTTTTCTGAAAAGGAAGACGATTATCATACAAAGAAAAAAAAATGTGGAGATTTTCTAATTATATTCATCGATCATATGTAATTATCATGTGACATGTGATAATATATAGTTAATTTTATAATAACCTAAACCTAAAATTTTCTTTACATCAGTGACAGTGATTATCATATTAAGGTGATTATAAAAAGTGTATTCAGGCCTTAAATTTTTGAGACATTAAAATGGCGTGATAATAGGCAGGATGTGACCATATATGGGGTGATTGTAGCCAGGTCTGACTATATATAATTTGTGTAATACATTTACGTATATTCCTTTTATTGATATATTATTAATTATTATGAACCAAACTAAATGGTTTTTCTTAATCAATTTAATGAAAAAAAGAATGTTTTTATTGTTTTAATAAAAAAACGTTTTTATTGTTTTAATAAAAAAACGTTTTTATTGCTTTAATAAAAAAATGTTTTTATTGCTTTAATAAAACGTTTTTATTGTTTTAATAAAAAAATGTTACAAAACATTTTTTTTTACAGTAGGAATACCACACATTCAAATTGCAAATGAACAAAGTGAAAAAAGATTGTGATTGGAAAATTAATAAGAAAATGAATTATTTGAAATTATCACACTCATTATTGTAATACATATCACTAAACCACATTAATTTTTTTACAATTGTAATATAAAAGTTATAAAAAAAAACGTTGCGAAACATTTTTTTATGATATTTGCGAAATTAATAAAAAACATTTTTTTACAACATTGCGAAATGATTTTACATTTCGCAACTTTTTTTTGTGTAATCAATGATAACGTTTTTTTACAGCATTTTGCAACGTCTTTTTGCGAAATTAATAAAAAAAAATTGCAAAACATTTTTTTACAACATTTTGCACCGTTTTTATTATTCTAATAAAAAAATATATTGTGAAACATCATTTTTTGTTAATTAAATGGCTTCGCATCTTTTTTTAATACATAATTTATCAGTAATTCAGTTCGGTTTTCAATAATTACTGACTGGTATCGGTATTGATGATTACTGAAACTGATCAGTTTTGATAATCACTAATACCGATACTGATCAATTCAGTTCAGTATCAGTTTTTGCAAAAACTATACCAAACTGAACTGATCAGAACCCTAATATTAACTGATAAAAACGTTTTGCAATATTTATTATTAAAGTGTCAAAAAATCAAGTTGTGAATCATTTTTTTTATTAAATTAACTAATAAAAAACAGTTCGCAACATTTTTAATTAAAGTGACAAAAAAATGTTGCAAAACATTTATTTATTAAATTAACCCATAAAAATATTTTACAACGGTTTTATTAAAGTGATAAAAAAATGTAGTGAAACATTTTTTTATTAAAATTAACTAACAAAAATATTTTGCAACATTTTCTTTTTTAATTAAATTAACTGATAAAAACATTTCATAATGTTTTTTAATTAAAGCAACAAAAAAAATATTGCGAAACATTTTTTTTATTAAATTAATTAATAAAAAACGTTTCACTATATTTTTTAATTATAGAAACAAAAAAAATGTAGCGAAATACTTTTTTATTAAATTAACTAATAAAAATATTTTGCAACAAAAAAACTGTAGCGAAACATTTTTTTATTAAAATTAACTCAAAGTAACAAAAAAATGTAACAAAACATTTTTTTATTAAATCAACTAATAAAAAATGTTTTGCTGTGTTTTTTAATTATAGAGACAAAAAAAAATGTAGCGAAATGTTATTTATTAAAATTAGCTCATAAAAACATTTCACAATATTTTTATTATAGAGACAAAAAAAATGTAGCAAAACGTTTTTATTAAATTAACTGATAAAAATTGTTCTGCAACACTTTTTAACTAAAGCAACAAAAGAAAAACGTAGCAAAATGTTTTTTTATTAAAATTAACTCAAATGTTGCAAAACGTTTTTTTATTAAAATTAGCTCATAAAAATGTTTCACAATATTTTTATTAAAGTGATAAAAAAATGTAGCGAAACATTTTTTTATTAAATCAACTAATAAAAAATATAGCAAAATATTTTTTTATTAAAATTAGCTCATAAAAATGTTTTACAACATTTTTATTAAAGTGACAAAAAAAATGTAGCGAAACATTTTTTTATTAAATCAACTAATAAAAAACATAGCAAAACATTTTTTTTATTAAATCAACTAATAAAAAACGTTTTGCTATATTTTTTAATTATAGAGACAAAAAAATGTTGCGAAACATTTTTTTTATTAAATTAACTGATAAAAAATGTTTTGTAATGTTTTTTAATTAAAGTGATAAAAAAAAGATTGCAAAATATTTTTTTATTAAAATTAACTCATAAAAACGTTTTGCAACATTTTTATTAAAGTGACAAAAAAATGTAGTGAAACATTTTTTTTATTAAAATTAACTAACAAAAACTTTTCGCAACAGTTTTGTAATTATGTTGACAAAAAACTATTGCAAACGATTTTTTTTATCCAATTAACGTTTTGTAACGTTATTTGTTAAAATGACAAGAAAAGTTGCGAATAGTTATTTTTTTATTAGATTAATGAATAAAAATATTTCGCAAATGTTTCTTAATTAAAGTGATAAAACACCATTGTAAAATAGTTTATTTTATCAAAATAACTAATAAAAAACATTTCACAACATTTTTTATTATATTATTTAGTTAAATCGATTGAATAATTCAGTTCAGTAAATCGCAAAACCAGTACCAAAACTGCAGTTACTGAAACTGATCAGTAAATTTACTGAAAGTTTTAGTTCAGTAAACCATAAAAACTAAAACCACTCTGATACTAAAACTGATCAGTATAGTTTGATAATTACTGAAACTAATTAGAGCCCTAGATTTGAACTTTTTTTTAACTCTAATTGGAAATTTCTTTCTATCTATTTGGGTTAGGGCTCCGATCAGTTTGGTTTAGTTCAGTTTTTGCAAAAACTGATACTGAACTGAATTAATCAGTATCAATATTAATGATTACTAAAACTGATCAGTAATTACCGAAAACTGAACCAATTTACCAAACGTTTTTAGTAAAAAAATGTTTCGCAATGTTTAGCAAAAAAAAAGGTGTGAAATGATTTTTTCTTATCAAATCATCCATAAAAAACGTTTTACAACGTTTTTTATTAAAGTGATAAAAAAAACGTTGCAAGACGTTTTTTTTATATTAAATCATTTTATAAAAATGTTTTGCAACGTTTTTAAATAAAAGGAAAAATAACGTTGCAAAACATTATTTTCTATATTAAATTTCCAATGTAAAAAATATTTCGCAACATTTTTTACAAGTTTCGCAAAAATAACATTGCGAAACATTATTTTTTTATATCAAACGTTTATGTAAAAAACATTTTGCAATGTTTTTTACAATGTTCGCAAAAATAATGTTGTGAAACATTATTTTTCATATTAAATTTCCAATGTAAAAGACATTTCGCAACATTTTTTGCAAATTCCGCAAAAATAATGTTGTGAAATGTTATTCTTTTTATCAAATCGTTTATGTAAAAAACATTTTGCAACGTTTTTTATAATGTTCGCAAAAATAACGGTGTGAAATGTTATTTTTCATAATAAATTGTCTATGTAAAAATGTTTCACAATGTTTTTTACAAGTTCCGCAAAAATAACGTTATAAAACGTTATTTTTTATATCATATGTTTATATAAAAAATGTTTTGCAACATTTTTTTTAACTATATTATTTAATAAAAAGACATTTTTCTTATAAAAAAAATGTTTTTATTATTGGTAAATCAGTTCAGTAAATCACAAAACTAATACCGAAACTGAAAGTTTTAGTTCGATAAATCATAAAACTGAAACCGCTCCGATACTGAAACCAGTCAGTACAGTTTGGTAATTACTGAACCCTAGTTTGGGTTTTAATGCTGCAAATTCCAATTATTTTTATCTGGCATGGTGTGAAATAATCAAAAACTAATGTAAAAATGAGAAAAGTGACTAGATGATTAGTAAATCAATGAGTGTTTTAAGTAAAAATCTAATAGCATATTCAGATTATAAATTACCCCTACTTTTTAATATAATCTCACTTAAGAATCATATTTCATACAAGCTTCATATTATATTATGTATTACTGATCGCTTATAGAAATTAGTTTTATAAAAATTAAAAATGAAGGATTATTTAATGATATAACTCAAAATATTATAATCAAGGAGATGAAAAATCTAAAAATACGGTTTGAATTTTAGAAAATTTATGGTACTGATAATTGGAATTATATCTCTTTAATGGCTTTGTGTTCTTTAAAATTTCAATTTAACAAAACTTTTTAATCCAGAATATGCTGTATTAATTAAAAGTTTATAGAATGGATTTGTTAAGTTATATGATCTATTAGGAGAAAAAAAACAGGTTCACAATACTTTTATTTAAAAGTAAAAGCATGGTACAAATTATTTTTAAAAAAAACTGTAGTAGATCCATTATCTTAGAACAAGGACTTTACCATTCTTTAAATGTAACCCTTTACATTCATGTTTTAGTGTCATATGTTAGGAAATTTATGCTTATTCATAAAAGGTAAGGATTAAATTCCTTTTTGTACAATGCTATTAAAAAAAAAATCATGATCATATTTATTATTTTTTTAAGAAAACTTTCAAGAATGATGGGAAATTTCAAAATAAAACATCAGCTATTTATGAAATTTTGAAACATGAAAATTGACATTTTTTTTATACTCAAAATAATATCTTTCTTTCATACCCAAAACCTCAACATATTCATATTTTATAATTTTTTCTAATAGGTTATTTTTGGTTAACATTTTATTACATTTCTATTACAATAAAACTTTAAATTTATTTCACCTAAAAATGTATATATATAAATTCTGCTTCACAATAATTCTCTTTTGCATCTTTTTCACCTTTAATTTTCCATTCAATTACAACTTCTTTAGGATTATACTTGGATTTGTGCTTTTTGGTAGTAATACCTTCAGTAGTATAATAAATTGCAATAGCAAGTAGATTGTTTTTTAAATATTAAAGCAGATTATTAAATAAAACAATATAGGTTTGTTGTTCTTCATCATAAAATTTTTGACCCCATAATTGATTGTTCAAAATTTCACCTAATATTTGATATCCAATAAATCTTTAGAAAATGCATTTGTAAACATTTTTATTATTATAATAATGAATATGACCTTTGAAAACATCAAAAAACTGATGTTCAGTACAAGCAAGAGATACTAACTGGTGATCTTCTCTTTTAAATCCATTTGGTAGCTTACAGTGAATTAAGTAAACAAGAATATTTTTAAATTTTTTATTATTTAATTTTAATAAATTATCTAAATTATTATGTGAAATATTATATTTTTTTATGATAGCTAAATATTATATAAGTCCTTTTTGTTTCTTAAATTGTTTTTGACAAATAAAACAAAAAAATTCTGTTATAGAAATAGCAACTTGTGTTTTAAGTGAAATATTAAGGACCCCAAACAATATATATACAGTCACCACTGGTTATAATAAACCTGTTTGTACTAAAAACTTATTATACTGAATCAGGTTTTACAGAACTGATTTTGTTATAGTAAATTACACTGGATATAACGAAATCTTATAATAAATTACTATATACTGCATCTGAACTCATTTTAACTAGCCCAAATATATTGCTACATATTAAGTATACTGAACTGTCACGTGACTTATATGGCTAATATAAAAATAAATGCGTCATTATTATTGCATAACTTTTTCCAATTTCTGTTAGTCTATTTCAGCTGAAAATGCTGTTAAAGAGAAAAAGAGTTAGTCTTTCTGCTAAACAAAAACGTAAAATTTGTGAAATGAAGGAGAAAGACCTAGCACTCCAAAATGTAGAACTTGCACAAAAATATAATGTTGGGAAGTCTACAATTACCAATATTTTAAAAGAAAATGACCGTTGGCTTATGATTACAGAAAGCTAAGAAAATATTAAAAAATTTCATGAACTAAAATGACCTCAACTTGAAGATGCACTTGGTTTATGGGTTGATAACGTGCTTAATACAAAGCAATCTATTGATAGTAATATCTTAAAGGTAAAGGCAACCTATTTTGCCAAACAGTTTTCTATAGAAGATTTTTATCATTTAAAGGGTTGATTAGGTGGATTTAAAAAACAGCATGGTTTGCGTCAGTTTAAAAAACAAGGTGAAGTTGAAAGCGATCCTTCAGCTGAATTGATAGAAAGAGATCGCCTTATTTTACAACAGCTCCTTGCACTTTACAACCTCAAAGATATTTGGAATGATGACAAAACTGGCTTATTTTGGAAGATGAAACTCTCTAGAGTTTTGGCACGTAATTCTCTATCAGTGCATAAAAAAGAGAAGTCCTGTATTACAATATTTTGTGTAATAAATGCAACTGGTAATGAGAAAATGACACTAACATTTATACACAAATATAAAACTCCTCGTGTCATGAAAAATATTAATTATAAAAATCTTCTGGTTTATTATTTTTGGAACAAAAAAGCATGAATGCAAATTAGCATTTTTAATGTAATTCTTCTTAAGCTCAATGAAATAATGAGATAAAAAAGATGAAAATAATTTTTTTAATTAATAATACGCCAGTGCATCTCATTTTAGATGAAACTCAAGAAAAGTTGGATAGTATAGATGTGAAATTCCTTCCACCAAATACTACCACTAAACTTCAGCCTTGTGATGCAGGAATTATTCATTCATTTAAGTGCCATTACAAACGCCTTTTTATTTAGAATAGGATTGATGCATATGATGATGTATAGGACAGTATTGTGAAAGAGCTTGCAGATTATACTATTTATAATGCTCTACAAAATGCGGCTGAAGCATGGTCAATGGTATCTCCTCAGACAATTTTAAACTGTTGGAAGAAAATGGCAAGTATTAATGAAATTGGAAAAATTCCTGATGATGATTCAGTATTTTCTGATGATAGGTATATAAAATTATATAATATAATTTTTTAAAAATTAACATTAACTACTATTTTTCATAATTTTGATATGGATATTGATGAACTCAAAATGTTAATTTTCTAGCTTCCAAAAGTGATCTTAGTGTATATGAATACCTTCATATTGAGGATGAGATGCTGGAAGGAAGACTTACAGATTTTGAAATGGTTGATACTATACAAAATGCAAATAAAGAAGAGGAAGATATGTCAGATAAGATTGAATTTATGCCTACATTAGAAAAAGTAAGTCTAACAGATGCAGAAAAGGCTATAGATAAAACTATGAAATTTTTATATGAACAGGAACCAGAATTTGGTGATGTGAATGAAGAGTTAAAGGTTTTAAGAAAATTACATAAAAAAGTAAAAGTTTTAGTTGTAAAAAATCTTAGACAGGTTGATCTTATTACTTTCAATATGATAAATAGCCAGTAAATAATCAAAATTTAATAAAATAATATTGCGCATTTTAATAATAATTAAATATAATGGTTATGTGCAGCTAAAACTATTGGATAAAATTTATATACTGAACAGTTTAGTATATATAATGTAAATATTATATATCGAATTTACTGTATATCAAACCAAATTTTTCAGAATAGTTGGTTTGTTATATCTAGTGGCGATTGTATAGGTAACAAAAAAATTTGCTTATTTATTATATAAAATTTTTTTTTGTCATATAGAATTTTGCTTATTAGAAAGCAAAAAATAAAAAAAATCATAATTATAAATGTATAATAGGGAGTTAAAATTGTTAAAGTTATATGTAGATTTTGCGTAACAAGGGATAATTTTCATACTACATATATAAGAAAAAATTTTAATTTCACTTGTACTTTTAAAAATTTTTTAAAAAGATATTTTCTTTTTTCAATATATTATTGATTTTATACACTTTAGTTTTCATAAAATTAAATATTATATTTATAAAAAGAGTAAATTTATACGTTGCCTTTGTGATGCATCGCCTCTGGGCAGAATTATGTAATGCCAGCTAAAATTAAAACATGTGATGTTTAACAGGATGTGAAAAATAGATTTTTTACAACAAAAAAAATTCTAAGTCCTTGGAATATATATGGTGCCAGAAGTCTATACTCAACAATCACGTGACTTTGTTTTAATTTTCTTAGAACCGAACCTTTAACCACGTGACAAGAAATCAGCCAATAAAAATCTGAGATTTCTGATATCATATGTATCATCATATCGTAAATTTTCACACGCATAACGTTCACGCTTTATTTTTATTTAACAGTAGTTTTCGTAAATTCCATAGATTTCAACAACGTAAACACAATTAATACAACTTTAGAACATAAAGCAGTTAAATATTTATTTAATTTCTTTATTATTATTAGTTGCGTATTATGTATCTAACTGCTCCATTATTTTTTCAATATTTTCAGGTAAGCAACGATGTGATTTATATTTGCTAACAGCCCACTTGGCAGTCCTACCTTCCAATCCCTTATTGTATGCATCCATGTACCTTCATGATTTGCGTGCAAACTTACAGATGATTGATACAGGAACACTAATGAGAACTTCTGGAACCTGTACCAATAAATCATTAAAGTTATAATTGCATAGCTATCTTATTTCCCATTTCACGAAACCCTAATATCGCTCTATAAAGTTACATTCGCAATAGAACTTTGGGTAATGTTCAAAAATGTGTCCTGCTTTAATTATTGCCTCCTCCAATATTGACCGTTGTTCACAAAAATCCACTTGCAGTAACATTATTCGTCATGCACAACAGTCTAGTCTTTCTGGATCAACTCCATTTTGTTTTCCAGAACACTGTTTACACGTCAAATGGATACTATTTGCTGGCCAAAGATTACGTTCCATAAGTACTTATTTAATACCCTTCAGTTTTCCTTTTAGTTTGTGATTGTCTGGAAATACCATTGATTGCATGATCTTATTTCCGTCTTCATTGATGTACCAACTATCACGCATTTTAGGTTGTGCATCTCCAGAACTCAAGTTCATTCTCGTTGCAATTAGTGCATCAGCTACCATTGCATTATGATTTGTTGATTGATCAAAACAAAAAATAGCGACACAACCAGAGTGCAATATCTCAAATATCAGAATAGCTTGATGCACGAGCTATTTTTGTAAGTGTAAAAACCTTAATTAGAAATCTTATTTCATCTTTGATCTGACCACTGCTCTAATCTTATCTGATCTAACATATGCTCTGATTTCCAGTATTCATCCGTTTGTACAAAACGAGTAACAAAAATCTCTTTATTTTTAACATGTGGATTTTTCCGCAATTATTTATTAGATAATCGTAACAACCTATGGCATGGACAAAGAAAAGCCAAAACCATAATAGAACGTCCCTGGTGTTTTGAGCGTAAGATATTTTCATCCTCTCTCATCCAGATTTTCTGTTATCCATTATTTGCATAAAAATGATATTTGTCATGTGTCACCTGGACTAGTTCTTTTTCTTCTTGTTTAAGGTAGGGTTCTGAAACAATATCCATCATTTCACCATCAAAATTTTTCATAAACTTTTGATATCCAAACATTCTTTCCAACCATTCCTTTCTGTATTTTATCACATCTGGTCGCTCATGCCCATCATAATAAACTCCTTTCTTTCTTTCATCATATTTGTATCCCCATAAATGCATGTAATTTTGGCAAGTTTTCTCTAAAATTATATCTTTCTTAATATG
The DNA here is from genome assembly GCA_015698045.1 of Rhizophagus clarus. Lineage (NCBI taxonomy): Eukaryota > Fungi > Glomeromycota > Glomeromycetes > Glomerales > Glomeraceae > Rhizophagus > Rhizophagus clarus. The sequence goes on from BLAL01000034.1 coordinate 1,223,164, forward strand.
ACCTGTTAATTTTAGAAATACCATTCCTTCAATATATATCTTAAGATTTTCAGGAGTACATGACTCTGGTTTTTGTTGTCGCAACCATGTTAAGCATTCTTCCTTAAAATCTTCATCATCTAGTAAGCTTTCCAATTTTGTATGTTTCTCTTGACAATAAATAAGAAGCTCTCCTGTTTGTATAAAATGAGCTCCTCATTTTCAAATGCATCTTGCAATATAATCGCCTTTATTCTACATGGTTTGTGCAATTTGATTGCTAGCATCCATTTTACCCTGACCATTCAATAACAATTGAATATATCTGCATATACTTAAATGACGTAAATAGTCATAGGTAAAAATGTTTTTATTTGTTTTTACTGATTTTGTTAATAAACATTGTTGACTTATTTCTTTTAATCGTATTTCTAGATTTTTTATGGCCTCTTCAGTAAGTAAGGGAAGATTTTGTATTTCAGAAAATGATGGAGATAAAGTTGGAAATTGCAGTTGCAATGATTATGGTAAGGATAAACTAGTTGATGCTTCATTGCTTCTGAATAATGTATCAAGTGTTTGCATTTCCTTTGCATTATGTGTTAATTCTTCTTTTTTTTTATTTTTCCTCCAAACTGTAATTCTTGAAGTTCCATTATATGCTGCTCTGATACCATGTGTAGCATTCTCATGCCAATAAAGAACTTCAGTAATAAGTCTCTTTCCTACTTTTTCAAACTCTTTCAAATCTTCTTTTTCCTAAACATTAATAGTCTCATTTTCTATCCAATTTCCATTAATTTTGCTTTCTGTCCTTTCTTCAACCGCCTCTATCTCAGTTTCTTCCTGGTCTTTTGATATGTAACGTCCTTTTTTTTTAGGTATTTCATTAATCTGTAGTTGCCTTTTTGTTTTACGTGGCATTTTAATAAACGATCATTGGCTATTTGAATAAAAAATCACCCATTTACATGTGAAAATTAAAGATTTTCTCATGATCACTTGTTTCTCCTTTAAAAGATAATTCAGGCTGGCACTAAAATTATCATAATTTCAGCTTAAATTATAAAAGATTTTGGCCAATAAAATTGCGTTCACGTGATATGATTTGTTTCAAATTTGGGCTGATAATATGAAAATCATCTGACTTTAAACTCTTATAACTTTTTATATAGACGTTTTTTTGCAAATCTGATCAGTAATTTAATAGAATACATCATGAATAATAAAGTTACCAGTTTATTTTTTTGAAAATCATATTTTTTTAAAATATTGAAAGTTTTTGAAGTGCTTCAATTTTATTGTCTAGTATAAACTTCTGGCACCATATGAAAAAATGAAAAAAGTAAGGGTGTGATACAGGTGACAAAATGAGGTGATAATATCACAGGGGTGATGTATAAATTATCTCTTATAAAAAAATACATTTTTTATAATAATATTCTCTTATTCTTGTTTTTTTTATTTACTAAATTTAACTATATATAAAATAAATTTTAGTTGAATAAAATCACTTTTTATATTTAAGTAAAGCTGTTTAACAATGTCAAAAGTACTCAGATCTTAATTTTCTTAAGGTTAGGTATAATATTTATGAAGAAATTTGTATTTTTCAAACATACTAATTCCAAAATTTTTTTTTTCTCTTTTAACTTCAGGATGTAATTACATCACTTTGGTCAAATGAAATCACTTTTTTCTGCTTAAGTAAAGTTGTTCAGCAAGATTGAATCTACTTGTATATTAATTTTTATAACAATTAGCATAATATTCATGGAGTATTGATTATTTTTGTATTATCAATTTTTTGTAAAAATCTATTTTGCAACTTCAGAATGTGATTTCACCACTTTGGTCAAATGAAATTGACTTCTTATGCTTAAGTAAGTTGTTCAGAACGGTTGAAAATAATTGTGCTTTATTTTTTATAACTCTAGGTATAATATTTATTGAAAGGTTAGTATTTCTATAACAGTATTAATTTTTAAATTTTTAATATTTTTAGTCCGGAGCGAAGTGAAGGACTATATAATGGGTATTTAAATTAAGTTATTTATTACATTAAAATTTATTTGTATTTTAATTTTTATAATAAATTGTATTATAAATATAAATTTATAAGTTAATTATAAAAGTTTTTATATATGTCATAAAATGAGTTGCTTAGCAATATAAAATTTTTAATGTTATAATAAAATTTTGCTTAGCAGAGTTTAAAATAATTTGCTTATTGATCATAGTAAAAAGTTTGGATTTTAATGTGACCTATATATATATTATTCGGGATCCTAAATATTATTGCTTAACATATTAAAACTAAATCTGAAAAAAATAAAAAATACTTTTAATACAGTTTAAATAAATAAACATAATAAATATAATAAATATGAAAAATATTTATTATATTATAATTAATAATAATTAATAATTAAAATTTCAATTCACAAGTTGCTGATTATCTTCTTTTATTTTTCAGACTCATCAGTTTTTAAGTGTGCTTATCAGTTTGACGCGTATTTTTAATAGTGTTTATTTTTTTTAGAGTGCACTTACTGAATTGATCACAAAAAGTTTTTTTATTAATTAAAATTGTGTAATATTGATCAAAATCATAATACAAAATTTGGCCCAATTTTAACAATTAGCTGATATATGTTTTATTTAATAAATATCTAAAAAAGTTTAAAAATCTTTCTAATTAAAAAATAAGATTGCAGACAAATTTGCCTATAAAATAGTTTAGAGAATAATTTTAAAATTAAATTTATTAAATTAAAAATATAAATTATAGTAAAATTGTAATTTAATATTTAATTTTTTTAAAAAAAATAATTTTTAATTTGTAATTCATATACCAATTAGAGTAATAATTAAAAACTTTTTTCTACTTAATAATTTAAAAACAAATGTTTTGAATATGTCCAGAATATGCATATTAATAAGTAGAATTATATTCTTTTGTTTTTAAAATTTATTTTTATAAAGTTATTTAATTTTAAATGAAAAAAATGAAAATTTGTGAAAATTTACTTAATTTTTAATGATTTTGCAAGCAGATTTTGTAGCTATTAACTTTAATTGTAAAATATTTTGTTTTTTTATTACTTTTTTTTAAATAATCTATTAATTTATATTTAAAAGTATATATATAAAAATTTGAAGACCTTTAGCTAATACTTTTATTAGGTGAAAAATTACAGAATAATTTTATTATATTTTAGGCTAATTAGTAGCTTTTAAGAATTATTTGCAAAATATTAAGCTTTGTAAAAATTAATTTAAATATTTGAATTGAATAGAGTAAATATCAAAGTATTTTCAATAAAAATTTCAATTAATTGAATTAAAAATTGATATATTTACCTATGTGAGAAATACAGATTTGAAATATTCAAAAAAATGTTCTAATTGTTACATGAATTATAAATTAAACTTTTTGATTTTTTATTAGCAATAGTTTTTATTTTATTTATTTAAATTATTTTTTTATCATTTAATTATTTTAGAAAATTATTATTATTAAAGTTTCTATAAATTTATAAAAAAATGTAAGTAAAAATTATATATTTAGAATTTATTTTTTTAACTTACTTCCAAAAAAGCAATACACCATTCAGATAATGGTTTAATACACCATCTAGTTGGTTTCCACCAACCAGTAAACCAGCCAAGATGACCACCATAATAAGTAGTAGCTAAAATAATATTTGAATTATAAATACATTCATCATAAGGAATACATTCTTGTGAAGCAATTGGATCATCTTCAGCATTTAAACATAATAATGGTATTTTAACTTTTGTTATAAATTGTGATGAACTTGCATCTCTATAATAATGATCTACTGTTTCATAACCAAAACTTATTGCTGTTAATCTTGAATCAAATTCTCTTAATGTTATTGCCTAAGTTTAAATTATTAGTATTGATTTAAAAAAAAATGTTTTTTTTAACTTGTAACTTACTGATTTTACATATTCCAAGTCTAATCTTTTATCTTTTTTCATAATATGTTCATGTCTTGCAAGTGCTTTTTTAAGATTATTTGCCATAGCAGGTGAATAAATGTATTTTCCAATATAAGTTCTTTGTAATGATCTACTTCCACTAGAAATTGATATCTTATTTAAAATAAACTTACTTTAGAAAGAAAATAAATCAATTTAATGAAATAAATGATACAAACCCGATCAAATCAAAAGGATTCGCAACCGAAACTGCAGCAAACAAAGGAGTATTTTCTCCTTCTTCTCCAAGATACTATATAAAAAATAATAAAAATTTAAGACAAAAAAAAATATATATATATACCTACACTAATAATATACCTTAACTAAGATATTTGCACCCATACTAAATCCGATACCTAATAACGGAGCATCGGGAATGCATTCTTTAATATAACGTATAACCGACCTAATGTCATCAGTTATACCGGCTGAATAAAGCCTTGGTGACGTAATATCTGATTCAGCACACCCGCGAAAATTAATTACAACTGCTCTATAATTATGTGGTGGATTAACCAAAATATCTAATATACACCTAATATAAGATTCGTGACTTCCTAACCAAAGGATTTTTTTTTTGGAAGAAAGATTAATTTATTATTACACATATTTTTATCTTTTATAGATTTAGATGATACCTCCAGTTAGTCCATGTAAGACGACAATTGTTGGAGTGTCATCAAACGGTTTTTTATTAAGTGGAGGAGTCCAATCGACAGAAATTTGTCCTCCATCGGGCGTTGAGACAATTTTTCTAATTTATAATAAGTAATTAAACTAATTACATACCAATTATACCAATTTATGATTTAACTTTCGTACCTCTCATAATCAATTAAATGAATTTCTTCGAATTTCTGGAAAGCGGCATAAGCAGTTTGAACATGACCATTTCCCATCCAAGGAGTAGGATAATAATAAGCTTTATCTCCAATCAACGACGGACATTTTTTTTTAACATAGTCATACAATTTAACTTTTTCTATTTCATTAGTTTCTTTATTTCTTACATTTATTGCAACTGTTTCTTTATTACAAAAAATTTTTACCGGACATCCAAATATCGAAAGCATTTTATAAATCCTCGTAAAGAAATGTATAATTTGTAAAATTTTTTTTTTAGGGAGAAAGCAAAAAACTAATATATAATTTTGTAATCTAAAATCGGATAGTCTGAAAGCCGATTTTAATATAAAAACCCTTTTTGGATAATTGGGTAATTCTTTAACCGTAGGTTTTTTTGTTTTTTTTTTTTTTTTTTTTTTTTGTTGTACAGGCAGCGAAAAAAAACCAATCTCGTGATTTTACGGCAATGTCTGCATCCTATCCGCGCATGACGTGACCAATAACAAGATCGAAATTTGGAAAGTTCCGAATACTAAACGATTTCTAAACAGAGACAATGAGAATTATGAATAATGCCAATTTTTTATATTTATAGATTTACATGAATCTTATAATCCATGCATATATAAATTAATATTGTCCGTGTTACATAGTAGACAAAAAGATATACTGAAATTATGAAATTATCCGATTAGAATTGAAATCAGGCAGTTGAGATAACATAACTAGTTCCTTTATATAATATTGAATAATTAACATAGTGAATTTAGACTGTAATCTTTTTTTCCTTAATTTTTCTCCAATTATCATGTGATTTAAAATGAAATTTCTATTCAGAATTCTAATCACCACACAAAAAAAATGCTAATCACAAAAATCAAATAAGAAGGTTCTTTTGCAAAACCAATTATGTAAAATTGTATTATATAAAAAAAAAAAATCGATTGTTAATTAAAAAAAAAAATTAAAAAAGGGTCATAATAAATATATCAAACGTCTTCTAGAAATAGTCCGATATCACGCGATTTTTAACTTTGTTTTGATGACATTAGATATATTCTTAAACTAGCCAAATTTTTTTTTTCCCAGGTAAATTTTCCACGTTAATGGAAAATACTTGATAATCGATCTTAAAATAAACTTGCACAAAATCGTTTATTCTCTAAACCTATAAACATTCCATTTTAAAATTTTTCGTGTAACCAATCCATTGCTTAAATCTTTCTCAAAAGACTTTTCTACGAACATAATTGCAATTGAATTAAATGATGATTTGTGTTAATCATACAAATATTTGTACTTTGTCCAGTTACAGCTTTGCCAACTTTCCCAAATTAAATATCATTCTAGAAACATATTATACGTTAATACTTTATTATAGGATAAAAGTATATGTAAATGCACCATTTTAATATAATAAATGGCCGCTTTTTTTTATATATAAGTACCTTGAACATTCTTTTTATTACTCACAATTTCTAAAACATAATATGGGAAATAATAATAGTAAAAATATTAAAAAGAAGCCGTTAAAAACTTTGACAAAATCAAAACAAGACACATCGAATACATCTCTTCTTTCACCTATCGGTAGGATTTCAAGAATATCAAACGAGCTTTTAACGAGAAAATTTTCTCAAATTGAAAGTTATTCTCTAAGAGCTTCATTTGATAATCTTAGTACCGTAAATGAAAGGGGTATAGCTCACATTACCAAAGGGGCCTTTATCGTAATAATATTTTTTTTTTTTTTTTATATATAATAGTTTTTTTCTTTCTACTTATTTTGACGATTTTATTTATTTTTACTTTATTATTGGTTAGGGTTATCTAGGATTTCCTGATGATATTGGTGCAGGCCCTCTTATATATCGTTCTTTCACTTATCTAGCAAATTATCCTTCTGTTGGTCACACGAATGCTCATCTTACTTATGATGGTCTAATAAAGGCAGTGGCCATTTATTGTGATTTGACTGAAGATATAATTAATGATGATCGAGTAAAACTACTTTTCGATTCTTTTTCCATATCTGATAGTGACATTTATAATGAACAAAAGGATCCTTTAAAATCTTCTGAACCTTCAATTTCTCAAATCCCTCAATTAGTAACACCGGAGGATACCGAATTCTTAAAAGCTATTGGATTTTATGAAACAGATCCTTCCAAAATTTCAAAAGTACAAAAACAAGATATGGTTAAAATATTAACAGGACTAATATGGCTTATGTCAAGTGAAATGTCTTCAATAAATGCAAGTTCGGAAGAATTAAAACAAAATTTAAAAAAAATCATTTCTCCAAAATTTATTAATCAAATCCATGAAGATGCTGTTCATGTCGTTGAACATATGAAACGATATAACAATAATAATAACAATAATATAAAATCAGATCAAGTAATTACTTGGTTAACATTCAATAATTTCATTGAAAGAAATGCTCCAAATATATTTAGAGGATTTATACCTTTCATTTACGGACAATTTTTAATAGGACTTACGTTATCTCGACATAGGAGTGATACCTTATTTCAAGGACCAAAAGTTCAATATTGGCCAAAATTAGATTCACAATCAGATATATTAAATCAGATGAATATGGGATTATTATCATGGATGTTGCCTGAAAGTGTTATAAAAAGACGTTATTGGAATTGTTTATATAGTAGTAGTAAACATGGTTTTAGTATGAATCGGTTTCATAGAAACGTATTTAAATATCCAGGTCCAACTCTTTTGTTAATACATGCTGATATTGATATATCAGAAAGACGTAAATCTATTTCATCAATTTCATCAGGTGCAGGTAAAAATGAAGTCATGATAACTTCAAAAAATAAAAAACATGGTAATACTTTATTGTTAGGAGCTTATGTTGCAGAACCATGGAAATCAACTTCTAATCCAAAAACCTGTTTTGGATCAGAGGAATGCACACTTTTTGAAGTTTTGCCAGTATTTGAAAAATTTCCTGCTACAAAATTTAATTCAAATTATGTTTATTATAATCCTTCGTTTGGTATTGGTCTTGGTGGTATAGCTACGTCAAGTATAATCTCCAATGTGATAACAACATCAGATCAAAACTCTTTTGCACTTCAAGTTGATAATACACTTCAATTTGGTCGTTATCGAAATGATGCTGCTCATCATGAAGTAAAACCGACTTATCGTTTATCAGCTACTAGACAATATTTTGATATACCGTTTGAAGTTATAGAGATTGAAGTATTTGGTTTAGGAGGTGATTTAGCAAAAGAAAAACAAGATAAGGAGTGGGAATGGGAAGAAGCCGAAGCAGCTAAAAGAAGTGGCTATAAGAGAAATGGTAATAAAGAAGATAAAGAAATCCTCAAGGTTAGTAATAAAAAAAAAAGTAAATTAACCATCTCTTTATGATTTACTAATATTTAATAATAATATAATTAGTTGGCTGGTATTATTGATGATGATTCACGAAAAGAAATCCAAACTTGGGAATCTTAATCCTCATATATTTATTTTTCGGTTTAAAATTTATTTTAACATATATATATTATGTATGTACATAATTTTAAATATGATTATTAATCATTAATACCGTATTAGTATTAATTAATATATTAAAGAATAAATCTGAAACATGATGTAATAATATAAATATATATATATATATTTGTTTAACCATAAATTAATAATTAAAAAAAAAAAAAAAAAAAAAAAGCTTTCGTAGGAACGAATTATACAGTTAGTTTTTCAAGTGATCAAACACCAGGAACGATTTATGAAATAAAATGAGTATATGAGCAATATATTTTTAGCTTAAAAAACTTTATCCGTGAGACTTTTGATAATTATAATTTATCGCTTCCGCAACAATGAACAAATTTATTTACGTTACTTGTAGATTATATAGTTTATATGAACGAACTTATTAAACATTACTATGCTGTAATACCTAAACTATTTATGAAGAAAAACAACAACAACAAAAAAAAACAATAGTCGGCCACCAGATCTTTCATTGAAAAATAATGAGAAAACGTGGCAGAGTAAGCTTTAAAACAGAGAAAAAAAAAAATAAATAAATAAATAAAAAAAAAAAATTAAGATAAAAATTCATCAAAATCAAAAAAAAAAAAAAGTTTTATTGTAACTCACCGCATTCTTATCTACAATCAATATAGGTTGATTATCAACTGACAATACATCCACCATAAAAATAACCTTGATTGGATTATCGCAATATCCATAAGAAACTGAAGGGTTGTTAGCAAACCACATCTTATTACTATTCCTTGAGCAAGCAGTATCATTACCCCTGGAAACAATTCCACACAATCCGCAACCGACTGTACATGTTGGTGAAGGTTTTTTAATATACTGCAAAGGATCACAAAGTGACCTAGTGCCATGATACATTTTATGAGTAATAGCATTCAATGATAAATTTTTTTGATTAGCCATTCGGTTCTTAAGCCTTTGATGGGCGTCAACCAATTTTTTTGGCATTTGAAGACGAACAATTCCCTTGATTTTAACGTTAGGTAACATTGAAATGAATCTTTGGTGAGCCAAAATATAATCTAAATCATTTTTGTTTAATATAGTTAATTGAGTCTTGGTTAATGTTGAACATTCTAACCAATAACAAGCCGAGGAACAATAAGAATAAAATTTCTTCTTGTCTTGAGGATCTGTATAAACACGTTTTTGACAAGTGGGTCGAGAACAATTAAGTGCTTTTGGATTTAAATGTTGTCTAGCACAATTTTTTCCACAATAATCATATTGGATCCCACTTGGATCAACGTATCTCTGTCGTGAACAAACAGGATTCTTACATCTTGGAGTTAGTGGTGGATTGTTGAGAACTTCAAATGCACATGTTCTACCGCAGTAGGGATGAGTGAACCCATTGGATTCAACGTAAGTTATCTTGTTACATCCGTTACGCGAACAGATTTGTCTTGAAGAAGAAGAAGACATTTTTAACCGCACTATTACGAACATTTTTGTAGGTTTTTAAAATTGGATTAGATTAAAATATATAAAGCGATTCTATTTAACTCTTTTCGTTTATAATAACAAACTTACTGAACGCGTTGGTCGTTCCCTTAATAAAAAAAATAAATTTCCTTTTTTTTTTTTTTCTTTTTTCTTTTTTCTTTTTTTTCTCTTTTATTTTCCCCCCTAAAAAAAAATCGAGATATTTGATTCATCAAATAAAATTCAGCCTTAATTATATAAAAAAAATCACAAGTCTAAATTAAACCATTTCATATAATATTTTACGTAATAATTAAATGATTTATTATTTTCGAAATAATGATTCAACTTTGTTCCGATTAATTGACTTAATTAACACGAATTAAGTTTAATGCAATAATTGAAGCTCGTTTCAAGATAATCAATTAACAATAATCATATTCTCTTTCAGAATATCCTAGAACAAAACGTAACACTTTTTGACCTTCATACGCCATGAATGATAGGAAAAGCGTGAGAAAAGGTTCTATCAAACAATATATATACAATGTTGGCGGAAAAATCTGACACTTAAATATCTCATGTGATTTTTTATTTAAAAACCTTAAAAATTTAAATATATTGTACTTGTACTTTACTTTAAGGCATAAATAATTATTTGATAATATATCACTAATTCAAGATTAAGACATTTTAAAAAAAATATAGTAAATTCATTAAGTCGAATTGAATTGTAGTAAAATTCATATCTTTGTGATAAAGTGCCAAATAAATGTTTATTCTCATTCACTGCACATGATATCCAACTAATCACAGAAAAAAATGAATTAGAATTGTCTTAAAATTATATTATTTTATTTCACAAAATTGCAAATCAATACATATATCACTATTTCAAATTATTCACATAAATCAGATAGAATGGTTGAATTCGAAGAAGTGGATAACCGAGAAGAAAATGGATTAAGTTGTTCATTTGTAATTTCCAAATCAACAACAGATCCATTTTGTTTTATCTGAGAAAGTGTAATGTGAGCACAACTTTTTCCACAGTATGGGTGAACGTATCCATTCCGTTCAACAAATGTAGTTTTGTTACATCCAATACGTTTGCAATATTCCGGATATTTATAATCACCATATTTGCTTGCGCAGGTGCGTCCACAAAATGGATGCCGCAATCTAATAAAAGCATTGACTTATTAAATGAATATTGGAAAATACTATCATTAAATACTATTTAATATGTAATAATACCCATTGCTTTCAACGTAAATCGGGCGATCGCACTCTGGAGATTTACAGATTGTTTGTCCGCTTTCAGCTTTTAATAAAAAAATTATCATGTAATTAAAAAAAAAAAAATTCAAGTTGTCCTTCCATTAGCATGTTCACTGTACCTTGACACATTTTGGAAAAAATTGTGTGTAAAAAAAAAATTCTTGGAATGTTTAAAATGTCGTTTATAAAATTTTGAAAAGTTACGAACTTATGATGTTTTTATTACAAATTTTGGAACATCTTAAAAGAATCAAAATACTCTCAAGCTATCCAAACTGAGTAAAAAATCTATTTAATAACGGTTGAAGTTAGAAAAATTAAATAGTTTATCTAATAAGAGAGTTAACTGAATTGATTGTAATATATATGTTATATAACGGTAATAATTCCCAGAATGAGCGGTAAAATGGAACCTAAAAGAGTCATAAAAGACGTGTTGCATTGTACTAACCCTAACTTAGCCTTAAATTCCCCGTGAAAATGATGTCTATTTATTTATTTCTAATTTGTATTACGATAATTTATTATTGTTTATGCTAACATTCTGATATTCTGCTTAAATAAAGGTTGGGTTAACTAAATAATTTGTATTATAGGGGTGGTTTCAAAGTTATGCAAATTACAGGAATTAATATCATTTTGTTAATTGCTTATAATAACAAAATACTATTATGTATCTTATAAATATTATAATTTGCATTGCTTATATTAGGTAAAAAATATTTAAAAATAGGTTATATTTTTTATTAAAATTAACTTGATAATAAAAATCATTACTTACTTAATTCAGTATTGTTTAAAAAAAAAGTTTATGTTAAAATAAGTTTTATAGTTTCATTTATTTTTTAATAAAAATTAAAGTAATTTATTAGCAATTCTATTAATTAACTGATGAATTAATTTTCTATTCTTTACATTTGATTCAATGTAAATTTAATTCAAATTTAATTTGCACTTAAAATTAATTATTATCTTATAATCTAATAATTCAAATTTTATAATTATTTTTTATTTGTATTTAATAGTTTTTATCTTTTATATTAGAATAAAAAAAAATTATAAAATTTAAATATTTAGATTAAAACTTATTTACAAATAAAATTTTTAAACTTTAAAACTAATTTTAATTATATTTTATCACATAGCCCTGTCGTCAGAGCTGACCTCTGGTCGCCTGGGTCAAGCCCCAGTATACACTCCCCGACCAAAAGTCTCCGACCACTTTAAAACCGGAAAAAAATACACCAACTTCAACATTTAATTTCTTAATGATTTATAAATAAACATTGTAAAAAATTTATATAGTTTTATTCAGAAAAACGTGAATTTTATTAATATCTAGTTGGATTTCCGTGGCTATCTAATACAGCTTGAACCCTCCTTGGCAAACTTTCAACTAAATTTGTTAAAATTTCAGGTTCGATTTTATTCCATTCCTCCTCCAAGATTACCATTAATTCCTCAATATTTTTTGGATGAGGTTTGTGTTCCCGGACTCTCCTTTCCAAAACATCCCACAAATGTTCAATTGGGTTAAGGTCCGGGCTCTGTGCAGGCCATGGAAAGTCTATTATCGAATTATCCTCTTTCCATTGTTTAACCGTTCTTGCTCTATGCACTGGGGCATTGTCATCTTGAAAAATATATTGTGAATTGTTTTCTAAACTATTATAGAAGGGTAAAAAAGTGTTTTCTAATATTCCCATATATACAGAAGCATTAATACTACCAGAAACTTGGATTAAAGGACCAATTTTATCTTTCGCAAAACACCCCCATACCATAACACCTTGGTTTCCGGATTTTACAGTTGGAATCAAGCAATCCACATCATATTTTTCATGTGGTTTACGCCAAACCCAGTGGTGTGCATCATTTTGGAATATCATAAAGCGGGATTCATCACTCCAAATGATAAAATTCCACTCATCATCCCAATCTCTTCTTTCACGGCACCATTCTAGTCTTTTTTTACGATTTGCTTCAGAAACAAATGGTTTTCTCTTTCCAGCTCGTCCAAAAAAACCCTCAGAGTGTAAAGTACGTTTTATAGTATTAGAGGATACTGAAATTGATAAAGATTCACTAAATTTTTTTGTCATTTCCTCTAGTGATTGTTGCCGGTCTTCCTTAAGTGTTCTTACAAGTTGTCTAACGTTTCTTTCTGTGAGTTTTAGTGGCCTTCCTGAACGTGAAGAAGCTGTAATTTGTCCTGAATTTTTGTACCTCGTTATAGTATCATGGATAGTGCTTTTAGGGTGCCCAAGAATTTCCCCAATATTTCGTTCACTATGACCTCCTTTCCAGAGACCAATAATCTCTCCTCGCTCAAACTCAGTAAGTTCACGTCTTTGGGACATTATAAAAATATATTTTTTTTTTTATTTTCGGATAACTGAAAACAAGAGCTTCATGGGAAAAAAAAATTTTATATGTTTATATTTAATGGATTTGGCGTAAACAAACTTAATAGGTAATGATCGGTAATAAAAAAATCGGGTGGTCGGAGACTTTTGATCGGGGAGTGTACATCCCAACTCCGTTTGGATCTCATACCAGATCTCCTATCCAGTTAGCCTTCCAGCGCCTTTACGGCACGTCTCTAACAATACCATAGATAAATACCATATCCCTTGGTACAACCTCCTATATATACTTCTCGTACTAACTTCGTACCAGTTCTCATACCAGAAAACATATCAAATAACCATCAAAATCATGAAATAAAGGCAACATCATACACAATAATGGTTTAGTACGATGGTACGAAGACAATTTCCAAAAATATTATCCAACTCCAGACATCATATACATATATACCTATATATAGCGCTTATAATATAAAACTTTTTGGAAAAATTTCTCAGACCGAAGAGCCCGATCTAAAAGTATTGATTTTACATTTCTAAAGCTTTCAGAACGCCAATTTCACTATTTTCTGGGTACGAAAAGTGGTCAGAATTTGGCACGATGAAAAATCCTGCTCTTTGGACCAAAATATTAGGTATATATAGCATCAGTCCTCATACCAGTTGCCCATATTGTCACCTGCTCGTACTAAATACTTATATCCCAAATAGCATACAAATATACCTGAAAAAAAAATCGTAATTAAACATAGTCAATATATAGGTATCTAAAAAAAATAAATTAAACAAAGCTTTTACTAAAGTATCTAACTAACAATGAGTAACCAAAGCCAATCACACAAAGCATCTCGTGGTCAATTCTTCTTAGCCACACCTACTCAAGAATTTAGTAGCAAAACTCTTAGAAAGTTCTTATATTCAGCTAAGACTTTTCAAGAGCTTGCATCTGCTAAAGAGTATCTGATAAGTTACTTTGCACGTAGTGATATAGGTGTATATAAGTGGTTTCCAAAAAATCAAGTTTTCAAGCATTATTCTCAAAAAGTTGCTAAAGATTCTTTTATCCAAAGTGATACTGTACAATTCAAAGATAATGAAGGAAAAGTAGTTGATACATTTAATATTCAGGCTTGGTTCTTTAGAAATACCCCATTCTTTATTCCTCAAGTGAACCAATTTCAGCCTAAAATATATCGTGATACAGATAATGGATACTATATCAATGAATTTGCTGGCTTTCTTCATCCTAATCCACCTCCATTTCATGAATTTAATCAAGAAATTCGTGATCAGGTAAAGCTAATTATCAATCATATAGAAGAAGTGCTTTGTTCATCAGATAAAAGACAATCTTACTATATGAAAAATCTGGTCATGCGTATTACTATTGGTCAAAAGATGCAAAAAACAATGTTTCTATACTCAGGTCCAGGAACAGGTAAAACAATGCTTACATGGTTTCTTCGTGAAAGAGTTCTTGGCCCAAAAATTACTATGAAAACTGCAAATGAATGAATTATCACTGGACAGTTTAATAAAGAGCTAGAAGGTAAGTGCTTATTAATTTTAGAAGAAATGTCTAATTCCAAATCTACAGACTGGATTACTTTTGCAAATCGCCTCAAAGATTTTATAGATAGCGACACTCTAATGATAGAAGAAAAGTATAGGACACCTTATCCTGTTACCAATATTACAAATCTAATAATTAACAGTAATAATAGCAAGACTATTTGGCTAGACAGAAATGACAGAAGATATTTCATTCCAGATATCTCAGAAAAGTACGTTAATAATGGTATTGGTATGGACCACTATTATGCTCCATTAGATTTGGCTATAAAAGATCTAAAAGTTGGTAAAGTTTTTTATTCCTATGCATTAGAATATGTAAAGCTTAATCCAGATTTTGATGAATGTAAAATCCCTATAACAAAAATCAAACTAATGATGATAAATAGAGATAATAATAAAGTTCATGAATTCATTAAAGAAAAATATATAATCCAGAATAGAGATCTAAATGAATCCTCATCTGTATTATATCACAATTTTAAAACTTGGTTTGCTACATATGTCAGTTCTAATAAAAAGCCTCCCACTGTACAGGAATTTACTCGTGCATTAGGAGAGCTTGGAATAAAAGCTAAACAAAAGAGAGTTGGAGACCGAAAAGCTAATAAAAAACTCCAATGGTATTCAGCTCCATATGCTGATCTTTATACCACATTCATGAAAAAGAATATGATAGACGAAGCTGAAAATATTGAAGTACCTGAAGGTTATAAAGAATCTGAAGTTCTTATAGAGATTCTACCCGAAAGACTTCCTAATTCTGTTTGTGAGCAGGAGGAAGTAATGGATTCTCAGTCAGAACAAGAGGAGACAGAAGACCAACCCATTGCTTTAGAATCTGTTGAAAACCTAATAGATAACTTCATAATAGAACTAAATACTCTTATACCACCTTCGGCTAAGTCAGAGCAAGAACCAGAGGTAGAGCAAGAACTAGAGCAAGAACCAGAGATAAAGCCAGAACCATACGGAATACCTGGTCCTTCTATACTAGCTGAACTGTCTATATCACAAGAAGTATCAAAGCCAGTTCAAAAAGTTAATCCAGATCCCATGCCTAAAATGAATACCACCAAATATTGGGAATGGATAGATAAACATAAATATGACTACATAAAGCCCTGGTATAAGAATTCTCGTGATGAAATGATAAATGAGCTATATTCTACAGCCAAAGAATGCTGGGCTAAATATATAGACGAAGATGACCCCTATAACTGGGATATCCTCTTAGCCGAATTGGAAGAATTTGATAAGATTATAAGAAGAGATAACCTATATCTCGTCAAATTTGGTGATGCCATAGATAAGCTAAAAGAATGGCTCAAATACAATGATGAGGTGGATAGGCATATAAAATGCATAGAATTTGCTGACTATCTAAGAAAATATATTGAGAATAAGGAAACCGTATTTGTAGAACCTCCTTCTGGCTATAAAGTTGCAAAATTACAACTACAGATAATAGAATGCCATAGTCAAATAAATGAACGTGAATGTATGGAGGCTAATGGTGAGGAATACGAATCAGATTATAATGATGGCTTATCTGATGATGGCTTATTTGGTGAAATTGATCAATTATAAGGGCTAGTTATTTTATTTTTTTCAAATATAGTAACGAAAAATTAGTAATTAAATAAATACTATATATTTCAAAGAAATGTTTTCAAGACTAGTTCGTCATTTACCAAATAGGCCAGATATCATAGAAGTTAAGTTTAGTGGCCGACAGTTCTCTAGAGAAAGAATTGCAAATCTTGATCAAAAACTTAAAGCCCGATATCCAGGCAAACAATTTCAAATCTTACTTCCTTATGAGAATTGGAAGCCAGGTTGCTGGACTACTAATGAAGATGACGCAAATTTTTTCTCCTTACTTGACCACTACGATGAGAGCCAAATGCCTGATAATATAGGTGATCCAGAGTGGTTTGATAACTTGGGGTCTTTGCAATAGAAAGGTACGAAACTCAAAAAAATTTTTAAATTTATTTTATATGCTAATTATGTTTTTTATACTAAAATAAGTATAAATTTAATATTAATTAAATTTTTATTTTTTTTTGAGTTTCGTACCTTTCTATTGCAAAGACCCCACTTTATCATTTATATAAGAGATTTACCAGTGGTATCAGGTGGATGTGGCGATACAAATGATTGCCTTTATCAGTGCTTAAAAATGGCTTATGGCTCTTATTCGAATATGCCTCAAACTATTGAAAAACCTGAGTACATTAAAGATTATCTAAATTTGGCACGAGATGACCCTATTCCAATTGCCTGTATTGAAAAAATAGAACGATTAGCTCGAAGTATTGCTATCAATGTAGTAGGTGATTATACTTATATTTCTAAGAGTCCAGCACAAAGAAGAATAACCCTCACTCTCACTAATGAACACTATTCTCTCGTACTCAATCCAGATAGAAAACATCCCAGCTTTGAATGTAAAAGGCCAAAAAAGTTTATAACTTATCAGGAGAATGAAGTAAATGATATAGTTCACATATATAATGGAAAGGCAATTAAGTCTATTACCGTCCAGCAATTTCAAAAACTTAAGTTTAGCAAAAACTACTCCTTCGTTCCAGCTAAACGTCAAGAATCATTGGAAAAGGCATATATCAGAATTAATGCTGAACGAGATGCCTTTTTACAAAAGACGAAAAAGCTAGGCCTTCCAATTGATATATCATTACTTGATTGGAACATAAAGAAAACAGCTCTTTGGCTATTCGAAAAATTAAGTGTAGGTATTCCTGCTAATGAACCTCTTGATGCGCTTGAAGCACAATGGATAAGTAAAGCAATGATGGGAGGGATTATCTGGGCACAAAATAACTAAAAAGGATATGGAAGAAGTTACGATAAAACAAGTCTTTATCCTAGTATTCAGCAATCAGCTGTAAATTTTCCTATTAGTAAAGGTAAGTTTCAAATATTAAAAGACTTTACTAACCATTGAGGATATAGCCATTTTGGAATATTTCGTGCAAGTATTGAAAAGAGAGATACCCCACTATTTCGATATAATTATCATAATGTATATACTCATATTGATCTTACACGTGCCAAAGCTCTTGGTCTCCAAGTTACATTAATTCAGGATGGAGTCTCTAATGCCCTTATTTATGAAAAAGAAACCCAAATTCGAGGTAATGTAATCTTTGGAGAGTATGTAGATTTTCTCTTAAAAATTAAGAATCAAGGTGGTATCGCTAGCCAAGTAGCTAAAAGAATTCTTAATACACTATGGGGTGCACTTTGCCAAAGAAAGAAAACATACAAGACTCTTACAACATCGAGTAAATCTTTTGACTTTCCAGATGGTGAGGTATTAGACTCAATTGTACCAATAGGAGAAGAGCAGTGGAGATTCCAATTTACGAATCCAGGTAATCCCTTTAAAGGTGAATACCCAAGAATTGCCCCATTTCTTCTAGCACATGGTCGAAAGTTTATTTCTGAAATGGTACAATCCTATGTAGATAAAGTCAGACGCATTTATACTGATGGGTTCATTCTAGAAGAAGATGTTAACAACTCTCCTCTTTATACCTGCTCTAAAGATGCCTTTAAGACTCTAAAAGCTCTAAAATTCGAAAAAGAAGGAGAGTGTTATGTAAAAAATGCTAACCAAGTGGTATGGACTGTATAATTAAATATTTTTTTCCTTAGATGTAGTAATAAAAAAAAATGGAACACGACTCATTCCCATTCACAAACAAACATCCTAGTTTTATCAAGCATGAAACGTATTTGGCTGATATTATAGAAGCTTTAAAGAATGTTATATTGGCAGGTTTACGAGATGGATACAATAAAGAAAGTTATCTTATAAAGAATCACGTAAACTATATTAAGAAAATAGAATCTGCCAACAATCCAGAAGGTTATATTCATTATACAGCTAAGAAATTATTGCCAAATAAAGAATCGCATGCTGAGAAGGTTGCCATGATTCGAGCAAAGTATTCACATAATCCAGATCTTGCTTTTAAAATTATAAAGGTCTATGATTTATATAATTGTATTCCTAAGGAAGTACCACCTAGACGTAAACTTAATGAAAATGAAGCTGAAGATATATTAGCTGAACTTCTTAGCAATAAGCCATAAATTTATTATTAAAAATTTGCATAAAGACTGATGACGAAGTAACTTTGTCACTAGGCAATTTTCATTTTTTTGTACAAAGGCTGATGACGAAGTAACTTTGTCACTAGGTATTATTTATTTTTAGAAAAAATCATAATTGAACATAGCCTATACTAATGTATTAATAAAAAAAGATGAGTGCTAATAGATATACTATTAATCCATTAACTGGTAGAACAATTCGTGTTGGTGGTCCAACATTCAATCAGCTAGTTATAGAAGCATATGATTATCTTGATAGTGGATTGGTTCGAAGAGCAACTGCACCTCCACTTACAGAAGCAAGGCAAAGTTATCTCAATATAGAAACTGGACGTATGATTCAATATGGGACTAGAACATATTTTAATTTAATTCAAAGAGCTTATGAAATAATAAAAGATTACTATCTTGTTCCTCCAAGATTTGTAGAAATTGTGCAATCCTATCCTTCTCTATTATATTTACATGATACTCAAAGAAGACTTGAATATATTGATGTTGCACTTAGAAGAATTAACTTTTATGCTGAATGGAATCGGCTTAATCCAGAATATAGGCAAAGGGTTGAAGAAACACGCCAATTTGTTGAAAGAAGACAAAGAGAAACACAACAAGAGGCACAATTAAGAAGGCTTGCCGAACTTAACATTGCCTTATGTAAAGAGTGCCAAATGCCTATAAATCTTAATATGTTATCTGAAAGCGGTCTTTGTGAAGACTGCAGTAAAGAAGAAATATAAAAAGCAGGTAATTAAATTAATTTATTTTTTATATAGAAAATTTCGAATAAAAGATGGTTGAGCAAATTAGAAAATACTGCCCAGTTTGTGGACTTGCATTGGCCAAGCCAAGAAGAGCTTATCTACTATCGAATTTTGACGTACAGTACATGGATGTGCTGATATAGATAGTTTACATGAAAGTATATATAAGCTAATCAAAATATTTAGATGTGTTTCACAAGATGATGAATTTACTTTTACCTTTACTCGAGACTATAAGTATCAGTTGGAATTTTATGATTTCTCTGTACCAGAAGAATTTGAATCGATTAAAATTTGGTTACTCAAACAGATTAATGGGCTGGATAGAGATGTAGGAGAAAAAGCTTTATATCGATTATTATTTGATTTATATGGAGAAGAAGGGATAAATAAACCTTTTGCCATATTTTATGATATATATTGTGACAGAGTAAATAATCCATTAAGCAAAAACTTTGTTTCCCGTGCATTGAGGACCCTTGGCCTAGTAACGAAAATGTCAAGAATATTAGTAGATGGCAGGGAAAAAAGTATTATATCTATAAATGCGACTAGAGAAGAGTTGCTTGAGCTTTTTAGAAAGAATGGAATAGACTATTGATTCCTACCTGTAAGATAGACTTCTTCATTAAGCCATTATTGAATAGTTTTAGAAGTACTTCGATGCCTTCTATTATTTTTTTATCACTTAGAGAACGCTCATTCAAAAGTTCTCTATATCGATCAAAAGGTAATACTGATACTGGGGAGTTATCTCTAGTAACATATACATTCTTAACTTGAGATAGGAATTTCTTATACTCATCTCCAAGAGTACGATCATTTATTCCATAAGCTTCTCTAAAAACATATTTAGTCCAAATATCTGAATTTTTTACCTTCGATAAGGCATCTTGTTTCAAGTAAAGTTTACGTTCCTTAGGAGAAGGAAAGTTCTGGGCAAACTCTTTTAACAAATTATTCTTTTTAGCTTCGGCTATTGCCTTCTGTCTATAAGAAGTAAATCGACTAGAATCATTCTTGGATGATCTTAGATCGATCTTAGATGAATTTGTGATGATTCTAGAATCATTTTTGAATGATCTTAGATCAATCTTAGATGAACACGTGATCATTCTAGAATCATTATTGGATGATTCCATAATAGTTCTAAGGCTAGTATTCCATCAAACTCTAATTGATAGGGGATCAGTTTTAGGACGTCTCAAGTCAAATACTATGAATTCTCTACTTAAAGTTAGTTCGTCAATTATTGGAGCAAGAGAATCTGATTCATTAGTATATTGTCTAATGATACGCTTTGTATCACTTAAACTGCTATGCCCACCATGTAGAGAAATATAATTTACATTTTCTCGAATTGCTTTTAGAATAGCATAGAATCTTTGGGCTACATAAATAGCTGAAATATTTCTATGTCGTCCATGAGTAAAGTAGCCAGTTATTTTTTCTTGAATATTTTTAGGGGCATCCATTAAATCCTCAAATATAACTATAGTAGCAATTTTGGGATCAAAGTCTTCTACATCTGGCATTTGGTGATATGAGATTGCTTCGAATATTACACTCTCATCATCATCAAAGAAATCTTTTACTATTTGCCATTTAGGTTCGTCTAAATATCTACCAATAAGGACTATTTCATCACGAAGAATATATCGAGTCCCATCCTCTTTAGCTTTTGCGTCTCCTATTAGTAAATTAATAAGCATAGTAGTCTTTCCAGAATCTGAGCTACCAGCTACAGCAAGACGAAAAGGCCATATTAGAGCATATTCATTTCCTTGCCTAGTATCACTACTATATTCATCCAAATTATACACATATAAGTTCATTTTAAGCAATTAGTAGTATATAGTATATAGTATATTCAAAATGGCATATGTTCCCACTGATTCTACAGGGCCCCCTTCAGCATATTTAGTAGCAATGGATATTAATCAGCTAATTAATGCACTTAAGAATGATGCAGATGCCCTGCTGGTAAATGGTCGAATGACTATTACACCAAATCTTATAAATATTAATCACGAGATTAAGCACATTATTGGATTGATTATAGCTCATGGTATACAGGTTGAAGAAAGAGCAAGACAAACTAGGGAAGAGTTTGATACTTCGACTGGTTTATTAAAGTATTTGCAAGAAGTGACCAATGCTAGAGAACGTGAGATTCATGGTATTAGACAACGTCTTATTGCATGTCAAAATGAGAGAAACGGATTGCAAAATGAGAGAAATCATCTGGTAAATGCAAATCGTGATCAAGCTAATCAATTACAAGATCAGCAAGTACGGCAAAGAAGAATTAGAGATACTTTGCAACAAAGAAATAATAGATTAACACACCAACTTGCAATAGAACGACTTACATCTAGAAACTTGGGACGAATTCGTGATAGAATGCAAGCACAATTACCTGCTCTTAAAATTCAAGCGCAGTGGTTTCGAATTAGACAAACAGGACCTATAGTTAACAATCCTCATCCAGATAATCCACAAGTAATATGGCTACCGTTGCAATAGGAATGCCAGTTTTTGCTGGAAATGATGACGATGATCTTGAGAGATTCTTTGAGTTATATAAGGGCTATATTCATAGTATTGGAATTGATCCATCGGCTATTACTGGTAATCCAGCGGGTTGGGAGAAAGCTATGGGTATACTTCGTGCTTGCTTAACTGGTCCAGCTGCCAGATGGTATGATAGTAATATTTTAGGAAAGAGAGTTAAGCTTAGAAATATTCTTCTTCGTGCTGCACATGGTGATGAGGCGGCATTTAAGGCTTTGGCTGGTAATGCTGCTAATTGTCCAGTAAATACATGGGTTAACCCTTCTGGTGCAAGAAATATTATGGCACCTGGTGATGTAGGTGCTAATGTTCTAGTTACTAATGTTTGGCCTGATTATGCTATAGAAGGGAATAGAGATATTTGGCTAAATCAGGCTGGTATAGAGTTTACTAATGACCCTCTTAACCACAATGTTGTTGGTGATGCAGCTAGAGCTGGTGTTGCAATTGCTGGTGGAGCAGGTGTCGGTCAACCATATGTAATCCCAGCCTATCCCTGTCATGTTCTAATTAAAATGCGCAATGAATTTCCTACACAACAGAATGCCAGACGTCAGTTAAGGTTTGGCAATCTTTTTCAAGAAAACATGCCTGTTCGAGATTTCTATGATAAAATTAGAAGAAGTGCTGAGTTATTAGGCTATGGTAATGATGTTTTAGTTAATCAGTTTCTAAGAGGTTTGAATGATGATTGTGCTATTGAGGCTGAAAGAATTGGTGCTGAACAGGATATAGAGGAATTGGTAGGTCTTCTTGAACGAGTTGAAAAAAGAAAGGCTGAATTACGTCTTGGTAGAGAAAGACGAGAAAATATACAGTATCAGAGAGATAGACAAATTATTCCAGAGCAATTGCCACCAGTTAGTCAGGAGCCAGTTATATTAAAACCAGTCCAACATCATGCAGTTACCCAAGAAGAAATGAGTCGATTATTGCAACAACAGGCTGAAGGGTTTCAATCCCAAATTCGTCAATTACAGGAAAGTCTTAAGGCTCAAGATGTAAAGCCTGTTTATAGACCTAAGTCTAAACCTCTATATCATGATGATTGGGAACTTTATGCACAGGATTTATATCCTGATGAAGGTCCTAATCCATTTGGTGACGATAAGATGGATGATAGGCAGTTACAACAGCTATTCAATTATGCATCAGGTGGATCTGCTCCTAGAAATACATTAGCACAAAGATTAGCTGGTAAGATTGCTAAAAGAATCACAAAAGCTAGAGAAAGACGTGAAGATGCAGAGTTAAATAGGGCAATGCGTGAACTTTCCTTGGATGATCATGATGATCCTATGGATACTTCCAATGCTATTCGAGGTGTACCTATAGAACTTGTTCAAGGTGAGAATGGAGAGATTATGCTTGTCCAAAAAAAAAGATAGTTTCAAATAAAGGTAAGATGTCAAACCCTAGTTCTGCATCTAAATCGATATCTAAATCGACATCTAAATTGACATCTAAATCGACTGGCGTGATGAAAATTCCACCAACAAACTTTACTAAAACGGAGTTTATAAATCTCCTAAAGCTTGCTGATATCAGAAAGATTATTCAGGAGATCGTCTATAAAATATTAGAAAATTATGAAAGCACTCCTCAAGAACAACCAGAAGTACAAGAGGAATATTTAGGTCCAATGGCTATGGATATTGATGTTGCTCGATTAGAAAATACTAAGGATCTTTTGGCTATAAATGGAATTGTAAATGGGGTAGATATTCAGTGTTTAGCAGATTCCTGTGCTAATGTTTCTTGGATCCAAGAAGAAGCAGTTTCAGAACTAAAACTAAAAGCTGATAAATCTATAAAGCATAGTATTACTGATGCGTCAGGGCCAAGTGAAACACTTGGTATAGTAAAAAATGTATCGATAGAACTTTTACCAGGATGTATTATTAAAGAAGACCTTGTAGTTCTGAAAGGATATAAGCATAGAGAAATTGGTTTAAGCCAAACATGTCTTAAAAGGTATAATTATGATATTCATGAATCTAGAAAGCATATCGCTCTTACTTGCAATAATAAAGACTATTTTATTCCCATAATTCCAGATGCAAATCGAACATAAAAAAAAATATATAAAATTAGATCCATTCAACATATTCTAAGGGTAATCTGGATCTTCATCAAAATCACTTGGATCCTCTGAGTACTCTGATTGCCAGTTTGCAGGATCATCTGGATCTTCATCTCCCCAGTAATCTGGTTGCCAAATTGGTTCTTCAAACCGTATTGGGATTTCATAAGGGTCTAATCCATTAGCTAGTATTTGAATATTATCAAGTATACGATTTTTTTCTTTTCCATCTTTCTTATATGCAAATCCACCTTGTAATAAAATTTTTTCTATCTCTACTTGATATGCAAAGGCTTTTTCTTTTTTATCGGCCAAATCCATATATTTTTTGTATAGAGAATCTTTAAGAGCTCTATTTATACCTGAACATTTAGTATAATCATAATCTAATTCTTTACCACTATTCTTATAATCTTCTACAGCTTTCCAGTAATCTTCCTCTGCAAGCTGATCAAGATGATATATAATGTTACGAGCAATTTCATGTATCTGAAATATATCTGTTTTCTTGAATGAAGTATTAATAACAATGTGGCTGGTTGAAGTATTTAGCCAATTTTCTACCCATTTTGGAAATACATCTAAGAATGTAGCAATGTCAGTATACATTTTTTAGTATATAATGGATATGTTTAATTTCGAATATTTATTATATGATTTACTTTATTATACCCTTATCTTTAATTACAATTTTAAGATTTTTCGAAAAAAAAATATAACCTATTTTGTATTATTATAAATGTTTATTAGATTGGGGACGTCTTCTTGTAATCTATCAGCTGGCTCCCATATAGATTCGTCTTTTGGATAGCGCTCCCATTTGACTAAGTATTGGAGTTGACCCTTTCTAGTACGGTGGTTTAGAATTTTCTCAGGTACATATCTTTCTGGCTGTCTCCTTATAACTGAATCAGGTGGAGGTTTTTCGTTAATAGGAATGACTTGCAATTCTTTTCTAGTATATGCACATCTAGATATTTCTAACTTACCATGTGGTCCATCAAGTAAATATGTAGGTGGTTGTTCAGGAGAAAGAATAAGCTTTTTAATTATACGAACTTTTGGATCCCATTTAATATCTCCTATTCTAAACTTACCATGTAATTTTTTTCCAAGTACTGATATAGGTTCAAGAAGTTTAGTTCGAACTTGTGTTCCCTCTAATAGTAATTCTGTATTTTTGTCTATTTTAGGTGGACCTTCTGGGATTTTAGGTGGATCTCTTTGCCACTTTTCATCTACTAATCTTACTATATCATGGAAATCTTCAGACCATTCTACTGATGTTTCACCAGTTTTTAATTCCTGTGCTGTCATCCTTTTAAGAAGTGGTTCTTGCATATGACTGCTGTTTGTGACGTCCAGGTTCATCAAATCTCATCATAACTCCAATGCTATTAAGGAAAAAATCACGTATTTGTAAGTTAGTAAATTCTGAGCCAGAGTCAGTTTCTAGTCTATGGGTAAGTGGTTGAATACGACCACGTTCATATATTTTAATAAATGCTTTTAATACAGTATTAGCTGTCTTATTTTTGATAGGCTCAGCATCTACTCGTCTTCTGGATATTTCTACTACCACAAGAAAATAATGATATCCTTTGGGATTTATTGGCATTTCTCCTAAATTGGACTGCTGGGTAGCATTTTCTTTCCAGATGATTACTTTTGGACGTTCAGATCTTTTTTCTTTAGGAGGTCTTTGATAGATGTTATAATGCTCTTGATCTTTAAGAAGACGTGCTGGTACTCCTGATAGGTTATAAAATTTGTAATACCTCTCTAAAGGAGTCATATTGTTTAAAATTAAAGATTTACTTCTAGAATTCAAATTTGTGATCATGACAGAGATATATTGTGTAAAGTGTAAAAAGAAGACAGAAACATCTTCAGAAGTTCAGGATATGACTGATAAAGGTTGATATCGAATTCATGGTGATTGTATTATTTGTGGGACGCATAAAAATACTTTTACTGGTGAAAATTGGGAGGTTAAAACACATAGTAAAAGAGAAATTCTAGATGCTAAGAGAAAGAGAAAGAAGATGACTATGAATAAGAAGGCTAAGAAGCTTGGTCTTAAGATTTTGGATGCTGATGAGAATGTTCAGACTTATATTAAGAGGTATTTAAGAGAAGCGACAAAAGAGGGTTAATTACGATTTTTTTTCAGGTATATTTGTATGCTATTTGGAATATAAGTATTTGGTACAAGCAGTGACAATATGGGCAACTGGTATGAGGACTGATGCTATATATACCTAATATTTTGGTCCAAAGAGCAGGATTTTTCATCGTGCCAAATTCTGACCACTTTTCATACCCGGAAAATAGTGAAATTGGCGTTCTGAAAGCTTTAGAAATGTAAAATCAATACTTTTAGATCGGGCTCTTCGGTCTGAAAAATTTTTCCAAAAAGTTTTATATTATAAGCGCTATATATAGGTATATATGTATATGATGTCTGGAGTTGGATAATATTTTTGGAAATTGTCTTCGTACTATCGTACCAAACCATTATTGTGTATGATGTTGCCTTTATTTCATGATTTTGATGGTTATTTGATATGTTTTCTGGTATGAGAACTGGTACGAAGTTAGTACGAGGAGTATATATAGGAGGTCGTACCAAGGGATATGGTATTTATCTATGGTATTGTTAGAGACGTATCGTAAAGGCGCTGGAAGGCTAACTGGATAGGAGATCTGGTATGAGATCCAAACGGAGTTGGGATGTATACTGGGGCTTGACCCAGGCGACCAGAGGTCAGCTCTGACGACGCCCTATAGAATCATGCTGATGTCCTTCAACCTATATTTTTAATAAATTGTTAATAATATTATTATTATTGTACAATATTGAACGGTAATAATTTATTTATGTACAATATTAAACAGTAATAGTTTATTTGCATATAATATTAAAATGATGAGTAATTTTTTAAAATTTCACATATCATTAATTAGACTTTTGATAAATTTTACAGTATATAATGGATAGAAGCATGATCTGCATTAGTTAGCTGTACAATAATATAGATATTGAATAGTGATATTTACATTGGTTAACATCACAAAGTAACATTAACCAATATACACTAGTCAAAATCGATGCTATCAGGTACATATCGGGTATATATCGGCTACCTGATATGTACCCGATATGTGTGAAATATGTGTATGCTATTTAATAATACTACACATATCAGGTACCCGATATGTACCCATCGGATGCAGAAAATTAGTGACATATAACATACATATTGGGTACATATCTCATACATATTGGGTAGTTAAATATTGGTTACATATCATAGATTTATTGGGTACTCGATATATTTTAAAAAAATATCAGACAGATATTATACACTTATCGGATAGTGCTAATAAGTATTCTATATATACCTGATATATATCCTATTTGTATTTGAAATATAAGCATAATTTCATAATTTTCACACATATCAGATAGCCGAAAAGTATAGCATTTATGGGGCATTAATAGTAGTAGATTTATAATTTAAATACAATTGTAATTTAAAAGTAATTTAATTCATTTAATTGTAATTACTGAAAGTTTTATTTATATTTTCAATCGATAATAAAAAAAAATATTATACAAAAAATATTATAAAAAAATTCACTACTCTTTACACAAATTTACAATTAATGTTCACTTGTTTGCTTGTTTTCATTTCATTATATCTATTTAATTTGAAAGAAAGTAAAATGTTAGTAATAAAAGTGTTAGTATGAATATTAGTAGAAGTGTTAGCAAAAGAAAAGGAACGTTAATAAAAAAATTTTTACATTAGAAAGTGTTAGTATTAATGTTAGTATGAAAGTTAGTACAAGTAGAAAAGGAATGTCAATAAAAAAAAATATAAAGTATAAGTATTAATGTTAGTGTTAATGCTAGTAGAAGTGTTAGTAAAAGTAAGGAATAAAAAATGTTTAACAGTAGAACATTGTTAGTAGGAACATTAGTAGGAAGAAACACATTAGAAAAAAATATTAGTAAGAGTGTTAACAGGATGGAAAAAGAAATTTCAACAAAAAATGTACCTTTGTATTTATTTTTTAGAAAAACCAATAAAGTAAAAAACTCGATAGTAGAACATTGTTTAGGACGTTAGTGAGAAGAAATACATTGGAAAAATATATTAATAAGAGTGTTAAGAATAACATAATAATGGGAAAAGAAATTTCAACAAAAAATATACTTTTATCTTTATTTTTTAGACAAAACAATAAAGTAAAAATTTGAGAGAGAGAGAAAAAGTTTTTGAAAAAAAAAAAAAAAAAATACGATAAATAAATAATTAAATCATGATCGTGTAATCACATGATCAACAAAATTATCAATTTTTATTGGTTATTTGGGTAATATTATATTCAGCCACATCAGCCATATCAGCCACAAAATCGGTCACCTATCGAATGCACAAGTCAATATTAGTGAAGAAGCATAAATTTGATTATTCACTATTCGTGCTCAACTTGAGTTGATAAAATTATTAAAAAATCACTGATTTTATTAAATTTATCAGAATTTTTATATCTAATTAAAGATGATTAAATTAAGTTTTACTACCGATTTCATTATAACGTTACCAACTTTTTTGTTAATCTTGGATATTTTATTTTGAATTTAAATTGTTCGCTTTGAACTCGAGTTGAATTCAAGTTCAACTTGAGTTTAACTCGTTCGCTCAAAATCTTTGTGTAATGTATTGTAGATCTGTAATTATTTTATTTGTAGTTTATAATTGGCAAAAGCTTATTATAAATCAAAATAAAAAATACTATTTATTTACGTATCTGTATTATTAGATTTTACCTTTTTTAGATTTGATATATAATTAAAAAGAAGACCTTTATCTTGATATTTTGGAATCACGATCATAACAATTGAGTTTAGGTCGAGTTTAACTTGTTCATTGTGATTGATTGTATTGTAGATCTGTATCTGTATTATAATTAATATAAAGAAGACAGATCATAACAATCATGACATATTTGAGAAATTAGAATAATTTACGTAAATGTTCTTGAAGGGTAATTAATATAATAATACAAGGTGATAAAAAATTGTTTATAAAAAGAGATTTCATCTTTTTTTTTTCTTACAATAAATTTGTTATCGTTATTTTTATTATATATTCTTTTTCTTAAAATTTGTTGCCGTTATTTTTTATTATTATATATTCTTTTTCTTAAAATGCCCGCAAATTGGACTGATGCAATAACTGAATATTTAATAAGATATAGGAGGTAAAAAATTAAATGAAAACTAATAAATAACTTTGATCATATTCTAGTTTTTTTTTCTCTTACGTTTCCTGATCTAAAAATTAAATAAATAATGTAAAGGAGAAGGAACAACTACTACCATGACATACCTAGGAGGGACCGCTCTGAATTCTGGGAGAGCCTAGCTCAAAGAATTCGAAGACGGTTCTGCGTGAGGTTCACTGGCCAACAGGTAGAAAGAAAGTGGAGAAACTTGGTCAGGAATTTTAATATTAGTAAAATAATAATAAATCATAAAAAAAAAATAAAAAAAAATAAAAAATTAATAGTATTAACATTTTTAGAATTTCTGTGAATGGAGGAATGATGCGCGAAATGGAAGGTGATCTCGAGAAGAAGAAAGATATTATAGGCAGTTTTGCACAAGGTTTTGGGACAGACCTGGTAATTATTAAGAATTTTTTTAATTTATATTTAAGTTATTTAAGTTCTAAATTTATATATATTTCTTAGGGAACCACCACAGTCATAAGCGGCGTAGAAACACTGCACATTGGCGGCCTCAAAATCCGTAAATTATATTTTTTTATTTTTTTTTTTATTTTTTTTTTTTTTTAACTTTAATGGCATTGATAGTGCATAAACTTTATTTACTAGAGTGGGGGGTTACAAAGTAGCCCGTATATCAGTATTTAGCTATACTCCAAGGTAATACAAAGTAAAACAAGTAAAACTACAGTTCAATCATATTGCCAGTAATTAGTAATAACGAATAAAAGGTGAAGTGGGAATAAAAAAATAAAATTTGGATCTATTCCAGTACAACAAATTAAAATTTACTAAAACGGTTGGTCTGTAACACAACATTAACACCATCCGATTCCTCAGATAGCAGTTCTCTTTAATAAACTTTCTAAAACTTCGTTCATTCGTGTGATCTCAGCCATAATCATCTTTTTCGAAGTAGAAGACCTTTTCGACTTTGGTTTATGTTTCTTGTCATCGTACTCGGTTTTCAGAGAGTCTTTTCCCTATTTAGTACTGGATGAATATTGTTGTTGAGAGGCGTTACCTCTGCCATTTCAAATGGGAATATTATTAGTGCCTGTCGCCACCTTCTTAACCGAACGCGGTTTGGCCCTATTGTCATTTGTGGAGGAAGCATTAGTACTTTTAGTTTGCCCATTGCTCTTATTATGGGCAGACTTCGTCAACTTCCTAGGGTTGTGAGATGGAGAGGTATGGCAGGTCCAATCAACTGTTTCGCCATTCCACACATTCGGAGTATTAATTAATCGATGTAAGTCGTCCCAATTTGATAAATATCTGATTATTTTCCTCTTGCCATCTGATAATTTAACTTCTTTGAACATATTAATGTTATGGGAGATTAAGTAGGCTTCATTATCTTTGTGGACCAGTGTAGCCGAGTTCATGCTCTCTGGGGGGATTCAGAACCGCAGCTTGGTACCTTTCTCTTTCTTTTCGTTCTTGCAGAGACCAAGACGCTAGAAACTATCTTACCAGGAAACCCATTAACGGCGCCATCCAATGTTTTTCATAATTCTTAAAAAATTGCGAAATCTCCAACTTGACACAGAGTGTCTTGTATTTCTTCTGCCTCTTGACAGTCATGGAGATAACCTTTCCCCAAGCGGATAGCGCGTTAATGATGGTGTAATTATCCCACTTCGCTGGGATGTCGTATACTATAATATCGTGAACGAAGGCCTGAGAATTATGTGCAGGCTGATATCCAGTAATAACTGTTGACGCTTCATTTTCTACCACCTTTCTTGTATTCGGCTGGTCTTCCGACTTAGCTTTCTTTTCAGGCGGCGGAAAAAGTACTTCATTACCTGCTTGTTCAGTACGCATGAGGGGAGAAAACGGTTTGGCAGATAGATCCAGAGAGGATGATGCCTTTTGGTTAGCCTTAGCAGCTACACGTTCAGCTTTAGCCTTTCTGCGTTGTTTCTTCTTTTGCGATTTCGACAATACAGGTTGAAAACTTGTTTCATCAGGTGATTCTTTTGTGATCAGCGTCATGTTTGATGTTAATTGGTTTGCTTCCAGGGGAGATATTTCTATATCCATCTGGGCGTTAGGATATTCAACTATGATTGGTATATCCTGTTTATCCACTTTTCCTGATTTGGTATCAGTTTCCTCAGCCGCCCAAGAGAGGACTATCGCGCTCTCCAAAGTGCTAAGTGAAATATGATGAATATAGGTCAAGAGGTAAGGGCATACGTCCCAATATGTTGATAGTTCTATAAACTGTTTCGGGAGGCTTCGAAGACCAGGTAAAGGGTAGCGAGGAACATTTCATTGGTTATCCCACGTGCTTAAGCGCGGCTACACAAAGCTACAAGCGTCTTGTTTCTTCTTCATATTCTCCAGAATAAGTTCCCTAAAGTTGCTTCGAAATTTCTTACATAACTCTTCTCTTATATCTTGTATGTTTGGTTGTGACATATTTGCAAATATATTAGTTGTTTCCAACGACACAAACTCAGAAAATAACAAAAAGTTTTTGCTGAAAAAAATTGGACCGAGTGATCGTTGGGAAGAGTTGTGATATTTTTTTATTTTTATTTTTTTTTTATTTTGTATTTTTTATATTTCATTTTTATTTTTATTTTTTATTTATATTTTTATATTTTTATTATTTTTATTTTTATTTTTATTTTATTTTTATTGACAAAACGAAGAAAAATACAAAGAGATTTACAACGAATACTCAAACGAGTTAGTCTGCAGTAAAGTTTTGGCTAGATATCCATAACCAATTACGGATATGACAAAGCTAAACTATGATACTGGCTCCCGACAGAAGACCCAACTAACATTTACCATGTCCTCTACAAACCCCGCTGTATAGATACAACGCATGTAAAATCCCCTTACAGTCCTGTGCATTAAAGCATCTCACCTCTTCCGAAGAAGCTTCATCGAGTAGACTATGCTGGATCTTAGATCCCAATTTTCTATTAAGGAAGAAAAATTGTAACAACTTTTCATCACCAACACCACCAACAAAGAAGAGAAAATGTAATAATTCAACTATAACTAAGGTTGTTAAAAATTATAATATCTAGGCTAGGGAAATAAGATATACAGCCGAGACTCAAAGAGTTACTCAAAGTGTTATTATAAAAAAAAAAGACTACAAAACAAAAGCCTAATAAGATAAAAAAATAAAAACAAAAACAAAAACAAATTACAAAGAAAAAGAAAAAACATAAAACTTCTAGGGATTGTAAAAAAAAAGGAATTTAATTGTAAATAAACCTAGAAATGTTTCAAAGGAGTGTGAAGTATAATTGGCTATCCTCTATTGCCAGAAGATGTAAGAAATCTGGAACCAGTCTTGACTTTTAGAGACAGCTAGTACCATAGGGACCTTTCTCCATCAATATAAAGTCACCATGATATCAAGTGAATCATCCATCTACACTACTCAAGGTAGAGACGCGTCCAGAAGATCTGTAGTAATATTCCGATAAAGAACGAAACTGCGCAACTTGTGTACTCTACTAAGACAGAACGAATCATCACCTCAATAAGACCAGAGCAAATCATCCCTTAGTATTATCTGACGAATCAGAAAATTCCAAATGTTAGGCTGCAGATCATTCTATAATTGAATTAAATAAAAAAGCCCCTTATGTTTGGTCATGTGACAGGCCGATCATTAGATGGGGGTAAACCAAAAAGTATTTTTTCGCAAGAACGCCTAAAAAAAAGGCAAGGAAAAAATAAAAGTGCAAAGCGTTTGAGTCAAAAACTTGTCTAATAGATGAGTCGTAGGTCGAGTATTATCTCAGTTGTATTCCACCTAGCCTCAGTCCGTAGTATAGTTTTCTTCCCAAATATATTATCTCAGTTACTTTGTTGCTACCGCTGCCACCGACAAAGGAATATTGAGAACTCGAAAAACCCTGAAAATATTCGTTTAGCACATATGACAACCAAGTCTAGTGCTTTAAAGTGTATTTTTAAATAAAGGAGGGAGGGTGTAAGGACCGTTGACCTTCTAACAGTCAACCTACGGGAAAAAATAAAAAAAATTTTTTCAATAAAAAATGGTCATGACGGTTTCAGGGGAGAGTTCCAAATAAATTATTTCATAATTTAATAATTTAAATTTAATAATCTATTTTTTTATTTAATAATTCTTATTTTTTATATCAAAATAAAAAAAAAAATTTTATAAAGTTTAGATACTTAGATAAAAATTATTTATCCATAAATAAAATTTTTAAACTTTAAGATTAATTTTAGTTATATTACATTATAATTTAATTTATGCAAAATACTTATAAATATTAATGATTAACAAAAATTAAACTTAATATTAATTAAAAATAAAATCTATATTATTAAAATAGGATTTTAAATATCTTTAATATATGTTATATTTAGATTTTAATAAATTAAACTAAATTTAGTTTAAAGATAGGGTATTTTTATTGATAGTTACACATAAGTTGCATATATATTAATCATGATCTACAATTTTATTGATTAAAAAAATGTGTGACAAAATTAAACCATTAAAAAAACATATTACTGATATTTATTTTTTTATTTTTACATTTTTAAAGTGTTTTTATACTCAATTTATTTAATTTTTCTAGTATACATTTTATTTTTAAAAAGTTTTACTAGACAAAAGTTTCAGCTGCAAAATATTTATTGGATTTTAAAAGTACTTATTATTTACACTAATTTAATCAGCTTGTACTATTTTTTTTACCAAACTTAAGATTAAATAGCTTGGCTTTTTTATCTATAAGTTCACTTATATAATAGTATAATGGTAAGGTTAATTTTTTGAAAATTTACTATAAGCTGTTTCTTAAATTTATAGCCTTATATTATTCTATTTTTAGATTTCTAATTTTTACTTTTTTTTTAATATAAGTATTCTAAATAAACTATATGATAAATTATACATTATTAAATGATTGTAATTATGAACAGGCATATTATATTGGAGTTATTAAAGAAGGTCAAAAGAATTTATTTTAAAAATCAAATCATTTACAGAAAGTGCTTAAATATTAATGTTTTTTAATTTTAAAATAATATTTTCTTTCTGTGATTTATTATTGATTTTACAAAATAAAAATATATTTATATTAGCAGATTTGTTTCATCATCCAAATATATTAAATTTTGTTATATAATATATTATAAAAGTTAAAAATATGCAATATAATGATTCAAAAAAAGTGTGTACAATTTTAAAAAATGCAATTCAGTATGATTTTAATTTTGACCAGAATTAACATAATTTTGGCTAAATTTAATATACCGTAACTGGTAATATAATAGTAATGATATTTAGTTAAACAAAAAAGAAAAAAACTTTAACATCACAATCTATAAAATCTATAATTACAAAAACAATTTTACATTTAATAATTTGTTGAATAATAATTAATATTATTATAAATTAATAAAAAAAAAATTCTGTACTAATTGCAAATATACTGCAATATATAAGAAAAAATGGAAAATACAGTAAGAAAAATGAAGAAAGAATAAAGAAAAAAAGAATAAATGAAAAGGGAGAAAGGGAAGCAAGGATAATCAAAGAGAAATAAAGAAGGAACAAAAAGATAAAGGATAGTAAAAAGAAATAAATGAAACAAAAAAAAAGAATAAAAATGAATGAGAAAATGAATGAGAAATGAAAAGAAATAAAGAGAATAAAAAAAATAAAAGAAACGAAAATGGAATTAAAAGGAATAAAAGAAACAAATAGAAAATGAAAAAAAAATAAGAAAAATAAAAGAAAATGAAAGAAAGCAAAAGAGGAATGAAAATAAATAAAAAGAATAAAAAAAAGCAATAAAAAAAGTCAAAGATCAATAAAAAAAACCAAAGATCATTAAAAAAAACTAAAATCAATGAAAGAAATGAAAAAAATAATGAAAGAAACTAA
The DNA here is from genome assembly GCA_015698045.1 of Rhizophagus clarus. Lineage (NCBI taxonomy): Eukaryota > Fungi > Glomeromycota > Glomeromycetes > Glomerales > Glomeraceae > Rhizophagus > Rhizophagus clarus. The sequence goes on from BLAL01000034.1 coordinate 1,258,969, forward strand.
GGATCAATTAAAAAATAAAAAAAAGTAACAAAAGAAACTAAAGAGTAATGAAAGAAATAAAAAAAATAACAAAAAAAATTAAAGATCAATGAAGAATAGAAAAAAGCAATAAAAGAAACTAAAGATAAATTAAAAAAATAAAAAAAAGCAACAAAAGAAATCAAAAATTAATGAAAGAAACTAAAAAGGTAATGAAAGAAATAATGACAAAAGAAATGAAAGATTAATAAAAGGAATAATGAAAAGAATTACAAAAGATCAATAAAAGAATCATGGAAAAAAATGAAAGGAACAATGAAAAAAAAAAATAAAGAAACCATGAAAATAAGAGAAATAAAGGGAAAAAAATGAAAGAAAAGCCAGAATACCCATCTATAGAAAAAAGAAAATGAAAATAATTAATATCATTTTAAAAGAAAAATAGAATAATAAAAAAAAGAGACATAAAAGACACTTAAATTTTCACTCAAATGGTATATATCTAAAAAAGACAAAAAGTTTAGTAAAAAAACAAAGGAAAGAATGAAAGGAAAACAAAAAAAAGAATTAAAATTTATCTTGAATTTCTGCTGAAATGGAATTAAAAACAATCATGCTTAAAAAAAAGAACAAATTAATAAGAGAAAAAGAAAAGAAGATAAAAGCAAAAAAAAATTACTTGTTATATATAGCACTTAATCCCAAAGCTAAAGGTGATACCGTTAACTAAAAAATTAAAAAAAAAAGATTTTTTATTTTAAAAAAAATGTTAAAAAAAATGATTTTTTATTTTTTAAAAAAAAAATTTCTTTCTATCAACTAAAAAAAAAATAAAATCCTGAAGTCTAAATAAAACTATTAGCGTTAATTATCTATAATATAAAAGGTAATATTGCTTACTATTTACAATAAGCTTATCTTATGAGTTGATATAAAAAAGGAATATATACATTTTATTTAGTTTTTGAACTGGTATAACTATTAAAAAAGGATTTACTAATAATTTATATTTTAAAAATCCAATTAAAAAAAATAATAATTATGATACAAATGATTTAACCTGATGATAAATTTAAACATTATGATTAACACATTTAATTCATCATCAGTAATAATGTTTATTTGTTTATTAGGTAATCTATTTTATTTATTTCTCTTCATTCACTTTTTAAAACTTTAATTTTAATTTTTTTATTTTAATTTTAGTTGATCAAATAAAATTAAATAAAATAAGACCTTTATTATAAAAAATCATTAATGTTATAACAAATTATTTAATATAAAGATAAGGATATATGACTTGCTAATCTAATCAGATAATCCAAATATCTGAAAAAAAATTTTTTTTTTGTAATATTATTGGACAAAAAGCATGACCGGACTTTTAGAATTAAGGTAGTTAAGACAAATATTTTTATTGTTGTCACTATCCATTATTTCAGAAGTTGTCATTCCATTATTATTTATATAGATATTAATTGCTATCCCTACTGCTGCCCATATTAGATCAAGTACTCGTGCTGTTGAACGATAATCAACAGTCATTTCAAATTTATCCAAAAATCGGACGCCCAAGCGTGATGCTAAGCTTAACAACCCGTAGCTAGAAAATAAGATAATTAATACTGAACAGAAATCCTTGGACGTGTGCCACGCACCAAGGATTGGTCTTATTTTTGGCCATTTATCCCGACATCTAATTAACCGGCGATAAATAGCTTCATCTGCAACAATGTCCAGAAAAGAATGTTATCCATAGAAAAATCTCCTTTATACATTTTGGCAACTCGCAAAATTTCTTCATCTGAGTTCAGGTTGGCACCTGGCTCCAAAATTATAACATCAGGTGATGGTCCAAGGCATCCGGGATTCAATTTAGAAAGAATAGCACATTTAATAGTATCTGCGTCAAAATCTTTCTTGTAAGTTAATTCACCATTAATTTTCTCAAAACCTAATAATTCGTCAATGGTTTGTTGAAATCTCATCAAGATATCGTTAATATTCTCATTAGTTCCGAATAATGGAGTCTCAGTTGTTAATTCCACAACAGGTTCTGGACTGTTTTTTACATCAAATGGTAGATGGACTTGAAAAACCATCCTCAAAGTCGCATGCGAATTATCACGGGTAACGTCATAAATGTTTCCAAATTTAAAACCCTTCTCCTTAAAATCAATATTATCAATGATCGCCAATTTCCAAATATTATTGCTTCTAATTAAACGTTTTGTAGGGTCTGATTTTTCCATTTGGTCTTTTGCAAGTTTACGTTCATAGCGATCTGTATGTGATGTTATATGACAAATATTTAGTAGTTGGCGAAAAGAACCCAGTAATCGTGACATACGACCAAGATTTGCTAGAATTCGAGGTAGCCAAATCTTTAAATAAGAAAAAGCTATATTTAACAGTATAGATGTAATAGACGTGATTATTTTTGTTATTTGATCTGGAATTATCTCTTTCATCAATTTTTGACCATTTTTCCGTTGCCAATTACACACTTTTGTCTTTCTTTGATATAATTCACCAACCATTCCAAAAAAAAAGTTATTCAAAAAATCTGGGAAAGTATTGTAATATTCCTGAATAGTTTGTGGACATTCCAGAGCATTCTTATTCAGGTTGATTTCTGATCGTGAATTCTATAATCTTTTTCCAAATTCACGTCCAAGTTGCTCATAATCATTTATGTTCTCCTTATCCTTTTTTTTAGAAATTTCCTTAAAAAGGATTTTTATCATTAATAAACTGGGAGGTTCATTAAGGGAAATTCTTTCTTCATTATCTGTTGTACTGGCGGAAGTAATGTTGTGACCAAAAGGTATTTCACAAAAAGTAAAAAGAGTTTCGAAAGTGTTTGTTAAAATCCTTTTTTTAGTTTCATTATCTGTTGTTTGTGCAATATTAATTAGCCAATTCCCTAAATATTCGAGTCCTTTTGTTATATCATTAGCATGTAACTCTTCAGTAATACATGTCGTTGCCTTTTTTCCTTTTCCAGGGCGATGATGAATATGGCCGCCTAATTTTTCATAACATAAACAACAGATACATTGTTGTTGCTTAATGTCATCAAAGGCCCGTTTGCATATAAGTGGACATACTCGTAACGCTTCACATGAATACTGCCCAATACACGGCACTTGGATATTTTGTTTGTTCAATTTCCAAGAGTGTATTGTGCACCCTACACCCTGAGAAAAATAAGTAATATATTTATTACATGAAATACAACGACGCCATTGAATGATACCTTGATTGAAGTCTTTCACTTGTTTATTCTGTGATTTATGTAAGTACTTGTTATCGAATTGAAAGTGAGAGTCATACACTCCTAGTCTTGACAACACGCCATCAACTTCTCTAATTGCTTCTCTATCAACTTGCCACGTACCAAATAAGTTTCGTAATTGTCTTAATTTCGTCATTTCACCACATTGCTGAATTTTACCTTTAACAAAATCAATAACAACGCATGGTGTAAATTCTATATTTTCTACATCATCTACATAATCTATAATTTTATCTTGTTCTTCCTCATTTTCTACAAAGTCTTTTAAATTTATATCATTATTATCATCATTGAATATTTCATTATAATTTTCTAAGGAAACTTTTTCTTGTTCAAACTCGTTAAAGCTTATTTCATTATCTGAAAAAAATAACGAAGGTGGTGGGGAAGAAATTTCACTCTTGTTCTGACATTACGAGTTTTATGTTTGTCTCTTGGTTAAAAGTTAGTCAACTTCAAAGCCGAGATGCAAGTTATTAAAGACATTTTTTTTATCTAAACGGAGACAAAATCATTTTTTCTTATCTCAATGCATCAACTTTCTTAGTGTTACAAACCATGGTTAAACAATATTTTTGTATGTTGTAATATAGTCAAAGTTTGACAATTTTTCGTTCGTTAAATGATTGTTTATAGTAAGGGCAGTGACATATATTAGCTAATATTTTAGGGGGTGGGGGGGTAAGCGAAAATCTTAGGTTACACAATTTTTAAAAAATATGATTGGTTGCACGTGACCAAGATATCTTACCTGGGGGTGGGGGGGTAAGCGCCTATAGTAAAAAAATATTAGCTAATATATGTCACTGCCCTAAAAGTTGTGCAATATTTATACAATACTGATAAAAATTAATACACTATAAATTTAAAGAAATACGAAGTGTTTTGTAAAATTTGAACATAGATTGTTATGTAAGATTTTTTTTTTAGGCTTAAAAACCGTTTTATTAAAAATGTTAAAAATGTATGCCAATCTTATACTAAAATGGACTCCCCATGCCAATTCTTGAAATGACCACTGACTGATAATATGAAAATTAAGTGCATGAATTTTATATATAAAACCATTAAATGGGGTCTTTGCAATAGAAAGGTACGAAACTCAAAAAAATTTTTAAATTTATTTTATATGCCAATTATGTTTTTTATACTAAAATAAGTGTAAATTTAATATTAATTAAATTTTTATTTTTTTTTGAGTTTCGTACCTTTCTATTGCAAAGACCCCAAATATGTAAATTTTTGAAAATATAATTGGCTAAAAAATAATATTACATGCATAAAGATCAATATTATTTGTTATGAAACTGGTTGATTAGGCCGATTACACTTTTTTAAAAACTGCAATAAATGTTATTTGTTTAATTTTGCCTAGCATTACTGTAATTTTGCTCAGAATATTCAGGGTGCAATGTATCACAGGTGCAAAAAAAATAAAACCCTTTAAAAAATACAATTTTATTATTAAAAAAAAAATTAATTTATTAATAATTAAAGTAATAAAAAAATTTTTCTATATTAAAATTTAAGGTCAAATTTAATTAATAAAAAAAAAATTTGATTGCCAATTACTTAAAAATTTTATATATCAAAAAAAATATCAGAAAATGTTTATTTATATATGAAATTAAAATGCTTTTCAAGTCATCTTTAAAGATTTAAGTAAAGTTGTAGTATATGAAAAAATATATATTATATAAAATTTTCAAGTTTTCAAAATATATAAATAAAGAACAAAATATAATTAACTTTTCAAAATTTGCTAATTTTTAAAATAAAATATTTTTTATAATACAACTATTGAATAAATTAGTTTTTATATAAATTAATATTTTTATCATATTTTATATAGAATTTTTGTATAGTAATGGTTAAAAAATATTAAAAATTATATACAAAATTACATATATTTTTTTAAATAATTTTATAAGTAAAGTTAAAATTAATTTTCAAAACATTTCTTAAACAATTAAATAAAGTTATAGAATAAGAAAAATTATATATAATATGTAAATTTCAAGATTCTAAGACATATTTATGAGAAATATAATATCAGATATAATTAATTTTTTAAAATTTTAATTTTTAAATATAAAAATTATACTTATAAAATAACTATTAAAAAAATTAATTTTTTTTTTTTTTTAACTTTAAAGGCGTTGGAGCCGCACTCTGTTTTATTATGTAAAATGAGGGTACAATAACGTACCACTAGGATACAATTAACGTTGCTTCAAGCCACAAAGGACCTGTCTTACCATCCGCCTGAAACATTAACTACTAATATAAAGGAATAAAGGGAACGAAAAACAAAGAAAAAGAAATATTGTAGAAAATAAACTATTCTAAAACAACTAACCAGTTGGGAATAACCATCCTGACTATGACTAACTTTCTGTTTCTAGTATGCTAGCAACATAAACTAATGAGCTGTTCCAGCAAGTGCTTGATTTCCACCTTGTTAAGATTACCCAGGTGCCCATTGCCAGACTTACGCGGTCCCTTGTTCGTGTTAGAAGAAGTTGAACGTCCAGAGGGTTTCTGAGACTACGCGAGATTAAGCGAGTTAGTATTATTTTCGTGATTATTATTGTTATGTGACTTGCGTGACCCAAGAGGCGTGCGATTTGATCCAGTAATGACCGGAGAGGAGCCCGCCTTCTTGTGGGAAGAGGAGTTTGAGCCTGAGCCTGTAGCCTTGGGCTGTCGTCTTGACGAACGGAAGGATGGAGTGGAATGTTTGCACCAAGCTAAATCTGACTGCTTTCACATTTGATTCTTGGCTAACCTACAAAACAACGCATCCCATGTTGCGAAGTAGCCGATGAGAGTCCTAGTACCATCCTGTTCTTGAATTATTTTGAATGATTGGAGATTGCTTTCGTTGATGAAGGTGCCTGAGGTGCCATTAGGAAATAGTGACTCAATCGTCATATCCTCAGGGATATTTGTGATTGCTGCCTGGAATTTTTCTCGTTGCTTTCGTTCTGAAAGAGACCAAACTGCCAGGAACCATCGTACAGAAAGAGAGCTGAGGGAAACCGTCCAGTCACCATTATTATACGCCTTAAGACAATTATGATTGGGTGTGAGTCTGACCCTTGCCGTTTGGTATTTCTTTTGCACTCGCGTGCTGACAGACACCACTTTTCCCCATTTATTGAGTTCGCTGAGGAGCTGATAATTTGTCCATTTGGCTGGGATGTCGTAAACCACAAGGTCCAGGGTGAGGTTCTTGTCGTTCTCCTCAGGCTGGTAACCAGTGATAATTAAGTTGTTGTCTCCTGTACTACTCTCACTTTTGCGTTTCTTTATTGTAAGCGAAGCGGTCTTATCATCACTTTTGTCGCAGCGCTTGACGTAGGCAGATGGCTGTGGCGGGGGTTGTGAGAGTATGGGTTTTTGACTATCAAGGGTGGAATCAGGTGATGCAGTCGAAGAGTTGAGTGCGGCATTTTCCTGCAGAAGTTTAGCTTTTTCCGCGCGCTTCTCTTGTTTCTTCAGCTTTTTTTTCTGATTCTTAGTCAAAACCAGTTTCCAGGAGTTAGTACTTGTTTCAGATGAAGCAGGAGGTGGATCAACTGTCGAAGACGTTGATTGGTGCGAAGGATCCATTTCCATGGCCAAATCCGGTAAATCTGCATGATATTCGGGTGTTAACGCCATGCCTGTATTAGTCAGCTGGTTTGTCAACATGTCGATATCTGATTGGAACCCTAATGCTTGGCGTTCTAGTAATTCGTCTACCTCACGTGCAATCTTGTCGTAGGTGGGAAAGACGAGTTGTTCAAGCAGGATAGCAGAAGACCAGTGAGCTATAGTGGCTATAACGGTTAAAGCTACCACTTGTTGTTGGGAAGCTTTAGGCTTGACTTTTTGTAAGCCTGGGTCTAGTTGATACTGGGGTACTTTGTCGAAAAGCTCAGCTGCTCCAGCCGTGGTCACCGTTAAGCCTTCGCAAAGCTGAGGACATAAAGGTAAAATACTTCTACAAAAGTCAGCAAGACTTGTTTTAAAAGAGTTAGCAGTTGCTTCCTTAATAGTTTTTAGTATTTGTGCGTCCATTTCCTTGGAAAAGGTGGGTTGTTATTAGAGGAAAGTTCGCAAAAACTTTCAAAAAATTTTGGGCTGAGTGATCAGCGGGAAGAGATGTTGTTAATCAATTTTGATTAAAAAAATTAACTTTTATAAAAATTTAATATTTTTATTATATATTTTTTAATATTGTAATAAGATCCTTGAATACGAATATATCACATTAAGATAACTGTTTCGTACACTTTGGGAATAATTTTTCTAAGTAATATAAGTGTAACCATGTACACTTTGGCCATTTTGATACTAATAAACATAGTAGATATCACATTAATTATTACGACAAGGTTCCAATCATCACATTCAGGGGCCATGTTGTAATATAAAAAATTAAAAAAAATTAAATTAGATAATAAAATTTTAATGTAAATAAAAGTTAAATAATCTTATATATAATTTTTTTTTAAATACTAAATAATTATTAATAATTAATAATATATAAAATCAAAATCAAACTTTTAAACCTCTTTTATAATCTTAAATAAAGTTATAGAATAAGATGAAATATATAATATTAAAGCTCTAAAATATATATATATAAGAAATGTAATATAATTTATATTTTAAAATTTTATAAAATTTACAAATTTTTATATAAATAAAAATTTACCTATAAAATAATTTTATTTTCTATAAATAAATAATATTTTTATAATGTATTTTATAGTGTTTTTAATATAAAAAACAAAAAAAAAATTAGGTTAATTAATAAAATTTTATGTATATATTTTTTTTTAATTAAGACATTGATATTGCATTACTTTATTTAATAATTATAAGGTGCTAAGTATTCTGTACAAAAATTGAAAGTATACTTCCAATTTGAAAGCCAGTTCAACCATTTATCTGAACAATTAATATAAAACATATAAACAAATAAAGGATAAGAGTAAAAAAAAAGAAAGAATTCTATCTTATTCATTGATTATTACTAATCTTAGAACTGTTTCCTGATAAATTTTATCAAAACTGTTTTTAATTCTACAATCTTAACATGCAATTATTATTTAGATAGTAAAGCTTCGTATGAGCTGAACCAGTTTGCAAGCTGGCTCAAGCTTTTCAAGCTGAGCCAAGCCAAACCATGATTAAATTGGCTTAATGGTTTACAAGTCAGCTTGAAAAAGCTTGAATCAGGTATTAGGCTTGGCTTGATAAATTTAAGCTTGCAGTGGGCTTGGCTTAAAAAGCTCAAGCTGGCTCATGAGTTAGATTAAGCTTAGCAATTTATATGTAAAAAACATCAGTACTAATAGTTCTGGTATTTTTTTTTGCAAATTTATATATAAAAATTACCAGAACTATTTGTTCTAGCACTTTTTGCAATTTTATGAATAAAAAATATCAGGACCATTAGTTCTGGTATTTTTTTTCAGGATCATTAGTTCTAGCATTTTTTTTGTGATGTTATAAATAAAAAATGCTGGCATTTTGTTGTAATTTTATAATAAGAAATGTTAGAATCATTTATTCTAGCATTTCTTTTTACAATTTTATGAACAAAAAGTGCCAGGATCATTAGTTCCAGCATTTTTTTTTGCAAACTTATATATAAAAAACGTTAGAACTATTTGTTCTAGCATTTTTTGCATTTATAAACAAAAAGTATTAGAACCATTAGTTCTAACATTTTTTTTGCAATTTATATAAAAAATGCTAAAACTATTTATTCTGGTATTTTTTTGCAAATTTATATATAAAAAAATACTGAAACTAATAGTTCTGATATTTTTTTGGACCATTTGTTTTGGCATTTTTTGTAAACTTATATATAAAAAAATGCTAGAACTATTTGTTCTAGTATTTTTTTTGCAATTTTATAAATAAAAAATCTCAGGACTAGAGTTCTGAATGGGTAAGAGTCAATTTGGGTTGCCTATCAGGTTGACCTGAAATATTCAGGTTAGATCATCAAATTCAATACCCAGTATCAGGTCAGATTACAGGTTTGACTTAACCTGATTGACCTGTTAACCTAAAATTAATTTAATAAAAAAATTATTATATAGATTTCAAATAATTTAATAAAAAAAAGTTCTGTGATGTTTTTTAATTAATCTAATGAAAAAACGTTGTAAAATGTTTTTTCAATGCATTTTTAATAAAAAAACAATTAGGATTTTTTTTTATTTAATCTAATGAAAAAACATTGTGAAATGTTTTTTTGATGTATTTTTAATTAAAAAAAACAATTCACAACATTTTTTAATTAATTTAGTGAAAAAATATTGCGAAATGTTTTTTTAATGCATCTTTAATAAAAAAATGACTGTAACTTTTTTTAATTAGTTTAGTGAAAAAACGTTACGAAAAGTTTTTTCAGTATATAAAATTTATTAATAAAAAAAATGGGTTGCAACATTTTTTTAATTAATTTTGTTAAAAAATGTTGCGAAATATTTTTTCAGTGTATTTTACTAATAAAAAAAACATTTTGCAATATTTTTTAATGTATTTTATTAATAAAAAATAGTTTGCAACATTTTTTTTAATTAGCTTTATGAAAAAACATTGTAAACCAATTTTTCAGTATATTTTTACTAATAAAAAAATGTTTTGCAATATTTTTTTAATTAATTTTGTGAAAAAATGTTGCGAAACATTTTTTTATGTATATTTATTAATAAAGAAATGTTTTGTAATATTTTTTTAATTAGCTTTATGAAAAAACATTACAAAACGTTTTTTTAATTAATTTTGTGAAAAATATTATGAAACAGTTTTCCAGTATATTTTATTAATAAAAAAACATTTTGCAACATTTTTTAATAGAAAATTTAATAAAAAAATGTTTTTGTGACATTTTTTTATTTAAAATATTTGTAATAAAACTTCAGGTAATCAGATTTACCCAGTTACCCAAAGTGACCTGAATACTTTTGGGTTAAACAGATTAGGTCAGGTTAGAATAAATTACTCAACCTGACCTAATCCAAAAAAATTATTCAACTCTATTCAGGACCATTAGTTTAGGCATTTTTTTTTGCAATTTTATGTAAAAAATGCTGGAACTATTTATTCTAGCATTTTTCTTGTAAACTTATATATAAAAAATACCAGAACTATTTATTTTGGCATTTTTTTTGAATAAAAATGTTGAGATCATTATTTCCAGCATTTTTTTTTGCAATTTTATATATAAAAAACTCTGAAACCAATAGTTTTAGCTTTTTTTTTGCAATTTTATATATAAAAAATGCTAAAATGTTTATTATTTATTATAAATTTTGGCAACTTGATATATAAAAAAATGCTAAAATTATTAGTTCTGGTATTTTTTTTTTGTAACTTTACATATAAAAACATCTAGTTTCAGCTTTTTTTTTGATAATAAAACTTGAGCCAGCTTGAGCTAGCTCAAGCCTAATTTGGTTTGAACCAGAATTTTTCATGATTCAGCTTGGTTTAAATGAGTTAAGCCAAGATTTTTTGTGGCTTGACTCATTTTGGTTTAAACCAGAATTTTTTTTTTCAAGCCAAGTCAAGCCAAACTGTAGTTTGACTTGAGCCAGTTCATGCAGAGCTTTATTAAACAGCTTCTTTAGAAAAAAAATGCCTATATTCTTATTTTTCTTATTATGATTTTTCTTGTTTTTTCCTCTAGATATTAGGTAAGCCTGTCTTAGATTTTAAGCTAACCTTAATATATTTGAAAGCTAAGTTTGAAATTTTGTTGTTAGGTTTATCTTACCTTTTGATGCTAGACTGCTAACTAATCTTCTGATGTGTAATAAAGAATGGTATGGTATGGTGATACCAATTAAGTTTTGTTCCATTCTAAAATAATTTCTTACTAATGATGTTCTGTAAGTCCTTTCAACTTTTAAAATAGGCAATTATCTTGCATGTATCATTTGGATTCTTAACTTTCTTAAAAGCTTTAATATGTAAGAAGTAATACTAGTCAAACAACATCAAATAGGAGACCAATCAGGTAGAATCTGGATCACTGGATTCAACCTGATTGATCCCCTATTTTTTTTATTTACTAAATTTTAAAATCCTAATTGCTGCCAAAAAGTGGCACAAAAGGATAATACTAAGATTTCAATCAGGGTATTCAAATAGGTTACAATTAGGTATATCATATTAGTTACCAATAGGTTATTTCCTATTATCTACTATTGGCATACTGATTGATAACTTTTAACATAACTTTCATCAATAAAAATAGACTGATTTGTATAAATTTTATAATTAATTCAATATTGGATATCAAAAATACATTTAAAATAGTAATCTTTATTATTATTTATTTAACCCTATTGTTTTTATTACTAATTACATATATAATATGAAGATATTATAAAAATTACAAGTTTCTATATACAGTACTAAAAAAAAAATTGTTATATACTCCTTACATAGTGCTAAAACTGTTAAAATTGTTTCAACATTTGGCTTAATTTTAATACTAGTATTGTATTATAGTTTTGGCATAGTATCAGCTTTTAGTACCCAAAGACTAAGAGCCCAGCAATCTAAAATAAAACAATAAGAAATGTTACATTTCTTTAATAATAAAAGAATTTCCTCCCCCCATTCCCATTCTCATTCCCCATTCCTTATATTCTAAGTCCAGATTCGTCTGAGAAGTCTAGCGATCTAAAAAAATAAAGAAAGAAACATTAGTACATTTCTTTAATATTAAAAGAATTCTCTATCTTCTCTATTCCTTACATTCCAAGTTCAGGTCTGTTTAAATAGTCTAACAGCCTACAAAAAGAAAAGAAGAAATGTTAGAAATGTTTCTATTAACAACGAAGCAAAACCTCTTCCCTTCCATTTACCTCAATTCTAAAGTCCAGTTCGTAGTATTTGTCTGGCAACCTATAAAAAAGAAAAGAAACGTTAGAGATGTTTCTATTAAAATAATCATATACCATTTTTCCCTTTCTCACTTACCTCAATTTCAAAGTTCAGTTCGTATTATTCGTCTGGCAATCTACAAAAAAAAAGAAATATTAACATTTCTATTAATAATGAAGCAGAACTTCCCTCCCTCCATTTATCTTAATTCTAAAAGTCCAGTTCGTAGTATTCATCTAGCAATCTATAAAAAAGAGAAGAAACGTTAAAAATGTTTTTATTAACAATGAAGTAGAACTCCCCTATCTCTATTTATCTCAATTCCAAAAGTCCAGTTTGTATTATTCGTCCAAGCAGAACTCCCCTTCCTCCCATTTACCTTAATTCCAAAAGTTCAGTTCGTAGTATTTATCCAGCAACCTACAAAAAAAGAAAAAAATGATATTTTTTTTTAAAAAAAACTAAATAAATAATTTTTTTTATTACCGTTTTCAAAATGATGTATGCTATTTATTCGTAATTGAATATTCAAATACTAATATTCATTCAATTTTCATTTGTGTTTTATTCTGTTTTCATCTAGTTTTCATCCAGTTTTCAGTTTTCTTTTTTTTTTATTTAGATACAACTGCGTACATTATTTTGAAAATAGCGATAAATAAGTTTTTGCTTTTTTTTTGGTATTGAAACCGTACCATCATTTATTAAGTAAAATAGAATTACAACTATAATCACTTCTAATTTGCTATGAATACTTTTAGTTCTAAAACTGGTCTAATCATCCACTAAAGTTTTTGTTTTTTTTAAAAAGGGAAAATCAGATTTAAATAACTAAAAATATGAAAATTTTTTTAAAAAAAACAGAAAATCAAAATTCGAAAACTAATCATTTTTTTATTTTATGAGTTCTGACCTTTTTCTTACGTAAAAGTAAAAATAATAAAATTTTTTTTTTTAAAAAAAAAATAAAAAATAAAAAATAAAAAAAAAGATTATCAACGATCAGTAAATTGGTGATATTGAAATTGATCAAACTAATTGGAACTCTATGTATATCATATGATATACTATGTTAAAATGTCAAAACAGTTTCAGCATGTCAAAACTCTATTGGAATTCTAGTATCCAACCATTTTCCCTAAAAAAAAGAAAAAAAAAATGTTCCTAAAAAAAAGAAAAAAACATTAATGATATGTTTTTTTAGACAATAAATTAAAATCAGAAGTTTCAATATCTAAACTTTACCTATTGGAATTTCGGTACCTAATTTTAAAACTGTTTTCCTACAAAAAAAAAAAAAAAATGTTAATATAACATTTTTTAATAAATTTAGTTTGGAAAGATTCAATAAAAGTTATCTATCAGGATTCTGGTATCCAACTTCAGAACTATTTTTCCTAAAAATAAAAAGAGAAAAAATTGTTAATATAACATTTTTTTTAAATAAATTAAAGAAGAAAAAGAAAGAAAATATGAATAGTTTAAAAAAAGTCAAAAAAAGTTTGATTGATTATCAAGATTTATATCACATGATTCAAAATCAAGGCCGATTTTTAACTTTTGTCAGAATTGAAAACTAATTATTAACCAATAAATAAACTTAGTAAATTGATATAAAATATGTAACTTAAAAAATAGTACACTATTCGGTCTCAATTAGTATAAAATATTTAACTATTTGGTTCTAATTTAGGTTGAATGTATTTAAGTCAATCACAAATTTAATAATAGCTGGCTACTTTTATTTTAAATTAAACTAAAATATGGTTAGCAATCAGGCAATTACTGATTGATACCTGATTGTAACATTTGTTTTAAAAGTACATAATTAGTAAATAAATAGTTATTAATCAGGTAATAATCTGATTGATACCTGATTGAAATATGATCAAATTTTTAACTATTGAACAAATCAGGTGACTGATCAAAAAAAAGTTACCAATCAGATAGGTACCTGATTGGTCAGTATTTTACCTGTGTAAATAAAATTTGTTAGGTATTCCTTAACTGCCAATGTATTAACTGTTAAAGAATCTGAAGATCCTTTAATAACAATCTGAAACCTTTCTCATTCTTTATGTTTTTGAGGAATCAGAAAGCAGAATCCATTAGATTATCACTGGTCTAAAAAGAATTATCCAAAGATAATTTTATTTCCAAGTACTAAATTCATGCATAATCTTTAACTTACACTAAATAGTTTTATACTTCTTCTGTTTCTTAACCATAATAGAGATTACATTATCTCAAGCCTTTAAATAATCTAATATAGTAATATTCTTCCACTTAGCAGGAATATCATAAATAAGAATATCATGAATATATTAATCTAAACTTAGGTTAGGATGATAATCAATTAAAATTTGTGTAGCATCATTACCTAGATGTTTTGAAGATTTCTCTGATTTCTTTTTCTTTGCCTTTGGTATAAAAGGCAGGATCATAAATTTTATGAAGTTTTACGACAGTTGCAAAATCTGGCGTGGGTATATCAGGACTTGTTTGTTCTACAACCTTAGCCTTTTTTATTTTGCTTTTGTGATATTCTATCTTTATTCTGATTAGTACTTGTTGATGCAATAACAGATTATGATTGATACCCTTTGTCTATGAATATTTTCAAATTCACAAACTGATCTAATAGATGATGGAAATCAATAGTGTCATCTAGTAAATTTCTTAACAAATCATTGTCCTTATACAAAGTTGTAGTAGTTAAGAAAGTATTTTCGTATACAAGGAAAGTAGTCCTGTAAAGAATATAGAGGAGGTTCTTGCTATATTTCTGTTTGTTCATTATCTTATTAAGTCATTCCATTTTTCACTATATCTAGTACAAAATTTTCTTGGTAGCTCTAGTACTCCTTCTTGTTTGTATTTTTGGCAAATAGTAAAGAATATTATAATGTTCATTTAAAGTTCTTGTTGTCTAGTATAAGTTCAAAAGTAGGAAAAAAGTTGTTCATTATTGTAGCTTATTGAACTTGGTTATAAATAGCTCTGAAGTTTTCAGACTATATGTTAACCATATATTTAGAAGTCATATTTGTTTTACTATATACAGTTTTTAAAAAAATAAAGTTCCAATTGAAAATTTTATATATATAAATAATTACTATATAGTATTATATATAGCATTTCTGATATTATTTAAAAAAGCCAGCTTAAATTAAATAATATCTTTCAAATATTAAGAGATAGGAGATAGTACAAATAATTGTTATTGATCAATATATACCTTATTATTAGATATATCAAATCCAATAAAAAAAATTATATTATTAATTATAAAAATTAGAATATAAATTGCTTACTAAAAAAAAGAGGGAGTATTATTTTAGAGAGATACTATATACATTATTATATGGCAAATAATATTGAAAATTGCATATAAATTTGTTTGCAATTTTCTATACTTTAAAAAATAAAATAATTTTTAGATTTAATAAAAAATAAATTATATAATTATATAAATAATATTTATAATTATTCTTATTTAATAGTATAAATTATTATACTATTTTTTATTATGCAGAGAAAGAGTAGTCAGCGATCCAATTTCAATAGGCAAGATAAACCTAACAGGTCAAATCTAGCTCCATCTTTTAAATGTACCAAAGTTCGTTCAGGATCCAAGACAAGTTCTCTTACAACTGGATCTAATCGTATTCCTATAAGGAGTCTGTTGAAGGATTCATCTTATTCTTCATCTAGTATTAAAACTAGAGGGAAGAACAAGAAAAGTCAGAAGATGAAAGATAAGAGTACAAATACTTTTCCCCAAAGAAGCTGTTCAAACGACAATTGCATGTTAAGATTGTAAAACTAAAGACAGTTTTGATGGATTTTATTAGGAAACAATCCCAGGATTAGTAATAATTAGTAGGATTTTATTTTGTTTCCTTAGATAAGATAGAATTTTTTCTTTTTTGCTTACTTTTTCCCTTTATTTTTTTATATGTGTTCAGTGTTAATTTTCTAGATGGTATAGTTAGACTGGCCCTTGGATTGGAAGTATCTTTTTCAATACTTTGTACTAAGTGTATAGCACTTTACATTTATTAAATAAAGAGATGCGATATCAACGCCTTTAAATATTAAAAAAAAAAAAATAAAAAAAAATAGTATAAATTATTATTTTAATACTTTTTTATAAATCATATTAAATAATTATTTATCAGTCAGTAGAAATGTCACAAAAATTAAAGGAAGATTTTTTGTACTATGATATCACAATATAAATTATTGGTATAATATGACCTTATAGCTTATAGTATATATGTAAACTTAAAGTTGGTGAAAGTTGGTACAAATGGTTAAAATCAACGATCTTTAAATCTTAATTCTGGCCAAAATTTTCTTAATTCTGGCCAAATTCGTAATGCCAGCCTAAATTACATTAAAATTGAAATTTTTAGGTTATATGTAACACTGAATTGTTACAATGTAACATCATTTTAACAAATAAGGACGTATATTTATCTAGTTCCCAAGAACACTTTTATAAACTTTAAAAATTAAAAATTTCACTTTATTCAGTTGCATTTTGCCAATAAATATAGTTATTTTAATATAACAAACTAATAAAGTATTAAGAAAACTTTTTTAATCTTTTTCTTTTGCTTGTTTTTTTTAAATATTTTATAAATATCTTTTATTTTAACGTTACTTTAGATATAAAAAAAATATTTTACTTATTCATATTATTACTATTTGTATTTATGGCTTAACAAAGTAAGTAGACCTAATAGCTAATAAGAAATTTTCTATGAATAAATAATTTTTGTTTTATTTTCACGTTAAATGAACTAAAATTTAAAATTTTTAAAGTTTTTTTTTTTAATGTTATAAAAATTTACATGATTATTATAATACCAAAATTTAAATGTTAAAGATCTAATATTAATAAATAAAAAAACATTATATTAATTAATTTTTCAATTAAAAATCATTTATAATGCCCAAATAGACCTAATAGTATTATTTTAATAAAAAAAAAAATTTTTTATTAGCATTCTAATCAAAAAATTTTAACAAAATTTATAGATAATAAAAAATCCGACTTAATAATCACCATTATAAGCTTAATAAAAGTTGTTCATTTCACCAAGTTATACTTATGAATGAAATAATTACTGGTTGAAAAAAACTTTTGTCAAAAGTTTTATTGAAATCAAAAAAAAATTTTTTTATTATAAAAATTGGTTTTTTGCAGTTTACACAAAAACTTTCTAAATAACCACCTTTTTTAATTTAATAAACCTTCTTCTTCTCGTAAAATTACATATATTTTTGTTATCCAAATTGTATTTCACACCTGTCTTTAAGTTGCATTTTTAAGAAAACTTCATTTTTGAAACGAACTTTCTTGTATATACAAAAAAAAAATATTACAAAAGAGGAAATAATGATGAAAATTTATAATACACATGACGAACTATTAATTTACTTAATTTGTATAAGTGTTGTATTAATAATTTCTTTTTTTAGCTACATGGTGAAATATTCAACTATGGTTACATAAAATTATTTTAATTAATGATCGACATAAGAAATGACATTTCCACTGACTGTTATTACTATAATTAATTATTTATTTAACTAATTATAAATCAGATTTTATTTTTGACTATTTTAATTTTCAATTATAATTAATCCAGTTTATTAGAATTTACTATAAAATTTATATTATTATATACTAATAGCTTTCAAAAAAATGAAATAAAGTATTTTAAATTTTAAATTATTTGCTTATCAATCTGTTTGATTTAAAATTTTTAAAATAAATAATATATCTGTCAATCTTTAAAATATATGATTTTTACCTCTATTATTACATAAAATTTTAATATTATATTATTTTTTTTCTTAAACCATGATAAATTTTTTTTGGTATTTTATAAAAAAAGAAAAAAAATAAAGTATTAAAAAAAAATTTATTATAATTATTTAATAAATTTTGTAAAAAATAACTTTTTTCATTTATATTAATTAAAAAAAATACCTTTTTTTTTATATTAATATTAATAAAGTATATATTAACTAATAAATAAAAGTATAAGCAATTATTATGCTTAAAAGTAGCTTTATTATAAAAAAAACTGTAAAGAAAATTAGTTGTAAAAGTTATGTAACAATTTCAAAACTTAAAAATAAAGTATAAAGAAATAAGTAAACTATGTTTAGATCATTTATATAAATACTTGATAATAAAAAAATATTCAAAAGCAGTTTAACTTCAAAAATCATTAAAATCTAATAATGATGTTAAGATTAACAATAATATTATATGTAGGATTTTATGAAAAAATGGGTTAATAGTTTAAATAATTACTTTTATTTAAAAAATATTGTGAAAATATCTTAAATTTATGAAATAATACAAAGATTAAACAGTAAGTAACTATAGTAAAGTAATATGATCAGATGAGTCTAAATTTCAAATATTTAGTTTAGACAAATAATAATATTACTGAAAAATAGCAAGAATATAGATGCCATCCAAATCTAAAATAATTTGGGATTATAGCAGCCCAAATGTATAAATCCAAATTAATTTACAAATTACATATATAAATTTTGCAATTTGTACATTTGGGATTTGGGAATTATGGCTGTCAAAATATACAAATTAATTTGGGATTTACTTAAAATAATTTGGGTGGCATCTATAAGCAGGAAATCACTTCAAATATTTATATTAGACTGACTATTAAGTTTAGTAATAAATCAGTTTTTGTTTGAAAGTATTTAACATTTTGTAATATTGGCTATCTTTGCAAAATCAAAGAAGGATTTAATGCTGAACTTTATCAAAAATTTTAAATAATTTTATGAAGACTTTAAATTATTATGAATTAGGTATTAGAGATATTATTTTCATATAAAATAATAATTCCAAACACATCACTATACTAACTAAGAAATAGTTTGAAGATATTATGTAGAGATTTTACTTCAGCCATCTTAGTTTTTCAATCTAGATTCTATAAAATATTTGTGAAATAATGTAAATCAGTATATCAGATTATTAAATACTAAAATTAGAGATAAAAATATACTTTGGAAACATGTTTTAAAAATATGGAATGAAACTACATTAGAAATATGTACTAAGTTAATAGAAATAATGCCAGAAAGAATTAAGGACATTATTAGGATAAAGGAAAATTATACTTGATGGTGAAGAGTATTTAGTAAATTTTAGTTAATATAAATTTATTATATTAATAAAAGTGCCAAAATAAATACAATTATATTTTGACAAAAAATTATGTGATTAAAATGATGTTAATATATTATAAAGATCTAATATTGATATTATACTAAATACTGTATATTATAAATATTAAGTTTGTATGCATCATATAATCAAAAAACGTGTAATTTAGAATTTAAAAAATTTTGTTTCATTTTTTGTATGGCAGCAAATAAATGTTTTTAATTAAAAAACTAATTAGTAAATTTATATTAAAATTTAGAGTATTGCTATTGTTATCTTACCAGAATTTGGATAGAATTTTGGGCAGAATTAAAAATGTTATGAAACTCCGTCTGCTAATATTTGCTACAGTGATGAATACTATGTGACGATTTTTTGACATATTCTAAAATTCATATTTTTAAATTGTTTTAATAAGAATAACGAATAAATTTAAAAATTATATTGCATTTTTTGGAAGTTACTATATATAATTAATTATTTTTGCAGAATCTATTCAAACTAAATTTTTTATAAATATAAATTTCATAATTAACTAACAATAGTATTAGTACTAATTTGAATTTAAGAAAATTTCAATGTTTATCAATCAAAATATGCTTCTCCTCCTCCTCCTACAAAAATATAATAATATATGTATATATTAAAATAATATATACTAAATAATAGGATTAATATAAATTATTACAATTATCTTACCACCATCATCATCAAATGCATCATCCGTTTCTCCATTGTCAAAATAACTTTCAACATAATCTGTAGCATCTCCATATTCTTCATCTTCTTGAATTTGTTCTATATCTGGATATTTTTCAAACTCATTTTCATTTCCATGCTAATTCATATATATTTTATTTATTAATTGCTATTAAAAAGCATTAAAAATATTAAATTTTTTTAACATACCTCTACGTTTTTAGCCTTTTCTTTACTTTCTTGTTCTAACAATTGTCCAAATGTCAAATCCAAATCAAATTGAACTTTCTTTTGATTTACTATTAAAATATTTATTAATAGAAAAGAATAATAAGTAATTGATTAATTATATAATTGATAGATATTTTCAGAAATACAATACCATCAGTGGAAACTGTTACTATTATTGAATCATCTTTAACTATATGTAACTCATGTGGAAAAAATGCTAAATCTGATATATTACTGATTAGTAAGAATATATTTAAATATTTAAATTCAAGTTAATTCACAACTTTCATACAACCTGTCTTGACATCTCGCAACGAATGTTGAGTTTTCTTTTTTTTAAATTGATCAGAATAACGTTGAATATCTAAAGAAGGAATAGAATTATTACAAGAAAAATTAGAATAAAAATTCGGGATCGATCTAATCATACCAGGTGAGGGAGGTGCTGGGGTTATAAAGAAAGCTGAATCTTTAAGAGATGCCTTATATCCAAACAACGCGTTAAGCATTTTGTGTTCATCTTCAGAGGGTGGTATTGGTTCTTGAAATTCGATCCTCTAATTACAAAAAGGTATAAAAATTAATATACAAAAAGAATAAAAGAGAAAATTGGTGAAATAATACGGGAGGTGTGTCACTTGATAGAGTTTGATGTAATAATGCTTGTAATTCACTTGAAAAATTCGGTCGACCAAATCCCGATCCATTTCTTCCACCAAAGCCACGACGTCCACCTCCTCTACCTCTACTCATTACTGGCTAGAAATGTTACTGGTAAATCAGGAACTGTGATTAAATTTGAACTTCTTTCAGTCAATAATGAACAAAATTTTCAAATCCCAAAACTCCAGATGTTTGATTACTAATTTGATTTGCCAAAAAATATTGACTGTCGATCGTAAAAATCGGGTTCTTAAAAAAATGACCGAAACTTCACCCGATTCAGAAACAGATATAAATCTCTTCTTATTGAATTATAGAAATTTAGTTTCTTCTTTGGAAAATCAGCGATCTAATGTTGATATTCCTATAAAAAATTATCATAAATTCCTAACAGAACAAGAAATTTCTTTCAATTTTGGAGAAGAAATAAATCATATTCGTTCTGAACTCAGTGTGAAATGGGAAACATCAGAAATTAATCAATTTTTTACTGCATTACAACGATGCGGTAAACATAATCCCGTCGAGATATCGAGAAGGATAAAAACGAAAACTCCTTTACAAGTTATTATGTATATTGAAAAACTAGAAAATGAGTTACAATATGCTAAGGAAATTGGAAGAATTAAGGATGAACCTTTGAATTACGAATATATACCGGCTGCTAGGGAAATGAGTGAAAAATGGACCAAATTTGAAAATAAATCTGCTAAAGTATTGATTCAAAAACTTGAAGAAAATGAGATAAAATGTGGGATTGGAATCGATTCTACTACCAACGAATCGAAATCACGAGATAAATCAAAAATAGAACTATTTAAATTGTAAGTATTTTACTTTTATTTTCACATTAATTAATTAAAGTAATAATAAAAGATTTAATTCTCTTAGTGATATGGGGACCAAAAACAAAGAACCTCCAAATCATATTTTATGCTTACTTTACGATGTACTAAGAGGTTGGTTAACTATTATTATTCATGACTTGATTATCATAAATCAACATCATAAAAGACTGTATCCGCAGGAGAATGTTAAGCACTTGGTAAGGAGAATCTTAATAATAAATTAAGTAAGTTTTGTGGTCATAATGAATTGTTTGTATTATTAGATTACAGTACAGGAAATACGTAGAGTATTACGATTTCGTGGTTATAAAATGAAAGGTGATTTTCGCCAACATATATTATCTAATGGGCAGGCATATATTAATCCAAAAGATCAGTCAAACAATAATGAAGTTCCTGAAAGAAATATTTCGAACATTTTTTTGCGAAATTTAATAAATAAACGTAACGACTGGTCCACCGATACAGATGACGTTGAAGTTGAGGAAGCAGGAAAGGTTTCTGGAAATAGTGAAAATGAAAGTATGAAAATTAAAGACACGCAAGACTCGGATTCTTCAAATTGTGAGAGTTCTGATGTAGAAGAATTTGAATACGTGAAATGGAAAGAACAATTTGAACAAGATCGTGAATTAGAATTAAAGGAGAACACTATGGATAAGCTATACGAGAAGGCTTTGGTAAAATTTTTAAGTGAACAATCTACTGATAATCAGTTTTTAAAATTGCGAGATGATAAACTTGAATCCATTTTTTATCATGCAACGATATGGAATGATTGCGTAAATCATATAAAATTAGATAAGGCTTTAGAGGATGAAGACGATGACTGATATGGTAAATCGCATGATCTATTATTGTATTACAATCATGTTATAAAGTCTATAAAAGTCTATTAAATCTATAAAAATTTTCCGTGCATGAGAAAAAAAAAACTCTTAAAATGCGAAGTGTACTTTCTCGTTCTGGAGCTTTTCGTTTAATTAATGACATGAAAAAAAATGTGCCAGCAGCTCGAATTCATCGTTCACTAACTGCTTCGCAGTTGGCTGCATATACGCGTCCTCGTTATTTTGTTTCTGGACCCGAAGGCCATATCAGAGATGCTACTGACTCGACCTTTTCCAAAAAAGAGAAGGCTATTGAAGACCAATGGATCCGTACGCAAGTAAGTGATTAATTATTATATTTCAATTTATACTCAATAATTTATAATTCTATAATTCACTTCGTTATTTTTAGGATGCAGAGAAAATAAAGCACCTTCGTGAAGAACTCGCTAAGCAAAAAAAGAAATTGGAAGAACTCGAAGATCATCTTGAAGAACTTACCGATAAAAATGAGGAAAAGAATTAGATTAGAAAAAAAGTTTTTTATGCTTTTGTTGCAATTTTGCTATTCAAAAAAGAAATTATATAATGTTTTACGTTTTTAATAACAAGTTGATTTTCAAAATTTAAAATATAATTATGATAAATAATTAACACTTTGTCAAATTACATTTAATAGCAATCCAAATATTTTTAATGTGATGAGCTATATAACAAATTAATAATAATAGAAGGATAATTAATCTTCAATTTCTTCGATTTCATCCACAACTTCCTCAATCCATTCTTCAATAATTTCCACATTATCATCATCCTTTCTAGAGATGATGGGTACACCTGCTCTTTCTCTTTCTTCTGCTAGTTCTTTTTCGACGCGTTTACGCCAAGCATTCCATTCATCAATAAGACGACGACGGTGCGCTAATAACTCTTTAGATACTGAAGTTTGTGCAAGGGCATCTTCTGCGTCAAAAGTTTTAGAATATTCTCTCAGATTCTTCCTGATCGTCTTCTTATCTTCATCTGATAATAAACTTTTTGGACGAGGTCTCCATAACAATTGCTTAAAGTTGTCTAACAACTGTTTTTGCAACTGTGTTCCTTTAAAGTCCCAAAGACTGTACCCATTTTCCATCTATAAATTGAGAATGTTGCGGCGTTAAAATAAATTATTTATCACCAACAGTTTCTAGAATTTTATATTTACCGAATATCTCCAAATACTAGCACTAGTAATTACATAACGTCCCGTGGGATCCCATTCAACATCAGTAACACCATAATGTTCCTGAGTAGACATTAGTTGTATGGAAGCAGATGAATCATTTTTTGATCCTTCTTTTTGATCACCAATAGTATCAAAATCCAAATCCCAAAATTCTAGGTCAAAAACAGTCGTTGAACGAAGAGTTGCCAAAATTACGTGTCGACCGCGTGGTGACCAGTAAATTGCATTAGACGTTTTCTTCTCCAATGTTTCTAAAAAAAGTAAATGATTTGTCTTTGTACACAATAAGGCTTGCTAGTAAAATTATTGATACTTACTAATTAGTTTAAAATTAGCTGTGCCACCACCTTTACCAGGTTTAGGTTTCTCAAGACAATAAAATGAAACATTGGTTCTCAAGGTGACACCACCTTGAGTTGGTTGTCCATAATTAGGGTCATTAGTTGTAATAATTGCAAATCGTTCACCTTTAGGTTCCCATGCAAAAGCAATAACTCTATCCTTAACCTCAATTACTTCAACGGGAATGTCTTTCTCACGAACTCTAAAAATTTCAAGATTTGCGAATGTGGACTTTTTGGTCTTTGTATGTCGATCAATTTTAACACACAGAAAATCACCATTTGACTGCCAGTGCATTTTACACTAATATATAAAATAAAATAATTTTGAGTATATTTCAATGGTTTAATTAATTCAGAAAGGAAAACTTACATCTTTAACATTAACCAAATTCCTTGTTCGTACAATTTCTTTAGAAGGAATATTTAACAAAGTGACGCGGGCAGGCTGATTATCAATTTCCGGTGTCCAATAACTTAACAATTTCTCTTGATTCTTTTTATCACTCGAGTTATGTTTTTCTTTATCAGAAGCAGGTGCCCATTCGAAATCTTTTACTCCCTCAATCTTAATACTTTTCTTCTCAACTAATACCATTGAAGGTGTTTCATATACGGAAATCATTTGCCCTGGTGTAACCCTCGCAAAATACTTATCAGATGGAGACCACTTAAACATTGGCCATGTAATTTTATTGGGTGTTCCGTCAGTAGACGTTGAAGAAGGAAATGAACGCAAAAGGTTTCCAGTTAAAACATCCCATATAATAATTTGATTCCCTTCATCTTCAGGTCCAAATGGGGTACCTAAACCTCCATTTGTTCCAAGAGTAATGGGTTCATTACTCCATGTGACAAGAAAACGTTCATTGGGAGAAAAATCTATTAGCATAACACCCGGATGAACGAATCTAATAATCTTGTTCCAACTAGGCCCTCCCCATAATGCAATACCCTGACGATGAAATGTCGCTAAATAAGTTCCTAAGGGCGACCATTGGACATATGTTTCAGTCCAATTCTGTAAAAATAAAAGTATATTTACACTCAAATAATATTCATAAATGTGCAAAATACGACAAGATACTTACAACACGTTTATGCACTTCTTCTGGGGGTTCAGTCTTTCTGTTCCAAAAAATACTCACATCTTCCCCACGATAAAGCACAAACTGATCACGTGCTTGTGGATCAGTAAGCCAGCTCCTCAAATGTTCCTATAATCCACGTAGTTAGTTAAATTAAATTATAAAATTAGTGCTAAATAAATGATATTACTTTTTCGATAAATTTTTCCTCTTCAGGTTCTTTGTATTCTTCTTCTATTTGTGAATATTTTTCAATATCAGTAAATCTATTTACAGCAAGATAATGTGTCTTATCCATTGGATAATTATCATAGTTTTTTATTGCCAAACTTGCTTGTTCAGGTGTTTCAAATTCAATAAAGAGATATCTAGAAAATACATAAAACTTTGATAATTAATTACTGTATTAAATAGTTTATTTAACATTGTAAAATAAAAGAATTATTTCAGCAACCCTCTAGAAGTTAATTTTCCAGTTTCCGAAGAAATTTCCATTGGCATATTGATACCATTTTCTTTGATCTCTCCAGCATTCTTAAAAATTTTCTTTATAACTGTTAATAACTTATCTACTTTACGTTCATCCACTATAGGCACGTTATCTACTACGATAATTGTATCAAAACCTTCTTCAAAGGGAACCTGATATTTTGTTTCAATATCAGAAAAATCGATATCATCTTCGGTTTGCGGAAGTCTCGAAACATCAAATCCCAACATTCTATTTATTTTGTTTTATTTTATTATTTTTGATATTGAACTAAATTTATATCAAGAAAAAAATTTCTGATGATCACCAGCCCAATATAATTTCCTTAGGTTTTTTTCAATGGTATCCCGGATAACCGAAAACTCACGTGATTTTTAAGTGAAATAATTTACATAACGCTTGCATATACTAATAAATCTAAGATTAAACAATTGACTTTAATTATATTTACAATCTACATTAAATGTATATAACAGAGATAATAAAGATGTTTTTTGTTAATGATTTTGTATGCTAAATTTCCAAGGAAAAAAAATTATTAAAATATCCGTGCGCTTTTTTTGTTACATTTCTTTTGCATATTTAACGATGTTTTTTTTCAGTCATCGTCCTTTTTGAACAATGCCTTTCGGTGCGGTGGCAATTCGCCTTTGTTCAACCATACCAAACCGCATGCGTTGCAAAGAGTCTTCGATAAATTAAAAAAAAATATATATATATAAATATATATTTATTTATTTAATTAATTTAAAGAAAAAGAAAAGATAGTCACACAAACCTTGCCACCATCCGGACCCTTCCTAACGAGTGGTGTATTATGACCATCAATTCCACAATGCTGGCATCGCCAATGAACTAATTCTTCGACTGATAATTTTGTGGCTTTGAGATCGCTTCTCATCCTCGAGGTTGGCGATAAAGCAAGACCATTTTGTAATGCTGTTCTTGTTGGTCTAATTCGTGCAATGCTACGCGAAGTTGCCCTACGCATTCGCCTGCAGTATACATTAATTAGGCATTTAAACATTTTGATTATGGGGTAAAAAAAACTCGTAACGACAGTACCTTATATCTCTTTCTTTGTCCAGTCTTATTTTTTCTAATTCTTCTTCAGTCAGTATCTCTAAAACAGGACACCATTCGTCAACATCTTCAATATTACGAAAGACTGATTTCAATGGTTCATGCTCATTATCTGAATCGTCGGATTTTATCTCCTTTTTATGCTTTAACAACTGTTCATGGATACTATGTGCAATTAATGTCACAAATTCTCCTCCAATCCCAAGATCTGACGCTAATGTTTTACTAAATTCTTCAGGTGTTAAGTCTGAACTGAGGTCCCACTCGAATCTGTCACGAAGGCTGAGTTTCCCGACATTTATATCAAGCTAAATATCATATACAATAAATTACTTAAATAGCTACTAATTACGCTAAGGTGAATTTATACATACGTTAATAAGGACCCTACTATCATCCTTCGGTGGATTGCAAT
Organism: Rhizophagus clarus; assembly: GCA_015698045.1. NCBI lineage: Eukaryota > Fungi > Glomeromycota > Glomeromycetes > Glomerales > Glomeraceae > Rhizophagus > Rhizophagus clarus. Next base: position 1,286,288 of record BLAL01000034.1, read on the forward strand.
CGGTCATCATTTCATTTTCTTGAATTTGTTTACGAATGGTATCTGAAATAATTGTAACAAATTCAGAAGGTGGAAGGTCCAAATCTACACACATTATTTCTGCAAAATGTTCTGGCGTGATCAATTTTTCTAAGAGAAAGAAATTCTTGCACATTATTATTTAATAAATTATCAATAAGGTTAAATTTAAATAATAATTTACCGTTAAGATTCCAAGTAAATGTGTCACGTAACTTATGAGTTCCAATATCAAAATCTAGTTTTATAGGTATTAGAATTTCTTTCTGCTCTGCATTGCGTTCCAATTCTTTGTGAGAACTATAAAAAAATAAAATAGTTTATATTATTCGGAAAAAAAATAAAATAAATGAATAAATATTCTTACTTGTATACATGCTTAGTTCTATTTCTTGCCCGCTTTACAACAGGAGTATCGCCATTTGCAGTTGCATGTCCGTTTGCAGAACGCTTTTCCAGGGGTGGGGTATTTCCAGTTTCGTCTTCAAATAGGTCTGCTACGTCATCAGAATCTTCGGCAAGAGAGCCGTGCCCGCCTCCGCGTTGTCGTTTTTTCCCTCCTCTTATCATTGGTAAGACTAAAGCGGTATTCCCTTGCTTTAAACGACTCGAATAAGTGCTATAAAATTTTTTTCTTGACGAGTTTGTTTTTGAAATCATATTGTATTGCATATTCGTCGTTTCAGAAGCTAGAAAATTTAAAATTTTTTTGCGTTCGTAGATCACAGCTTCAATAAAATGATATGGAATATTTATTTGAAAAATTACGTAAAAAATACCCTGTCGCGTAACCCTTCGTGGAGCTTGTGTAAAAGAACCGTTTGTGGGCGCATAAGCACTTTTACTTGGCAAAGAGCTTCCGTATGAAGTCGTGTAATAAGCAGGTGCGAACGCAGGACGACGAGGCTGGTTATAAGAGTATTGTTGTGGAGTAGACACTAAGTGTTGGTAGGTTTGTTGTCGATATGAGTGCTGAGGTTGATAACTGTAAGCAGTTTGTTGTTGACTTTGAAGAGGAACTTTCATGGTATATGGGTTATAATTCGAATTCATTGAAATAAATTTCGGTTGACTATAAAATTTTTAATTTTCGATAAACTAGAGACAAAATGTCTTACAAGTATAGAGAAACAATTAACGGGATCCAATAATAACGTTTATTAGGTAAAACTATCATCACATGACAATACGATACCGCAGTAATTTAAATTACAATGTAAAATACAAAAACGTAAATTAATTAATTTAAATCAATATGCGTATTCTGTCGGGATGGTCTTCGTCGTTGTTTCTCTAACAATAATTCAAATTCTCTATTGACCATCTTATTCTCTCTCAACTCCTGACTATGTTTAAAAAGCGTAAACGCATTGTTAGGCACCAGTGCTTTACACGCTTCAACTCTATCAAAGAATTTTTGTAGAGGTGTATCAGGAGTTGCTGGAGTCAAAGATTCTGGCGAAAGTGGCATCTCATCTGTATCACTAATAATGTTAGAGTTATTGTTGCATTTGGATGTATCTACTGCTGGCGGCATTGTTTTTGTACGAATTAAAACGTTTGAAGGGGAGCGCGTGGGAATAAATGGAAATGACCGCGATCTTTTAGAAGATGATTCCGACAATTTTTTGAGACTTTCTGTTGATACATCTCGAATAAACACATGTAAGACCTGTTGTGGATACATACTCGCTATCCTTGCATATCTAAGATTAGATGAAAATATACAGTCATGTCAACAAATTATTAAATTAATAAAACTTAGAGAAATAAAATTAACAACTAGTTACATTTCCATATCATATTCTCCACTATCTCCAATAAGAATAAATTTTCGACGAGGAAAGTCTTCGAAAATTTGTTTAATATAATTGCTTTTCGTTAATCCTGGTTCTTCAAGGAGACTTTTTACCAGATCATTATAGAATTTTAAGTGTGCTGAGCCAGGCGGAAAACGTTTTACATGAAAAAATTGTTTAAGCATGGGAAATAGTTGCCAAGGGGAATTTGAAACATAGTGAATCGATGCGCCTTTATTATACTAATAAAACAAAAAAAACATGAATTAAAATCCGTAAATATAAACAAGATTATAACTATCCTTATACTAACCCAATCCATATATACCTCTGCCATGCCAGGGACCTAGTTTATAAAAAAATATAAATAAACTTAATTATTATATAAAAAATTAATTTTATTATTAATATTATATACTTCGCATAAATCATATAAGAAAGTGTTTGAGAGAGCGACACGTGGACCACTTGCTACACCTGTAAGTTTTATTGTATCATCAATATCCTTTTAAATCAGAATTTATTATCAGTATAGTATATATGAAATTGAAATTTCTTAAACATTTGACGTACTGATATGACAGAGATCCCCTCAGCTTCGATTAAACTTACGAACCCATATGATGGCCGAGCTAAAATGTAAATCTTACCGATTAATATAACAGGATAAATGAATACGTATCGATATACGTACCTTGTCTTCCCTCGTTTTCCGGTAAAGCTTCTAATTTCAACAATCTCACGTGATTCCCATCTCCGTTTCCTTCTTCTTGAGCTTTAATCACCCATTCGTTAACAGTTTCTACTGGAATACTAATAGTACCACAAAAATGTCCCGTATTACTTGTGATGTAAAGTTCATGACAATTTGCTAGTGCAGAATTTCTCGTATCTTGAGATAATTCACTATTTGCATCATAATTATCGTTTTCGTCGTCATAGTCGTCATCATAACAAACATCATCACTAATCTCATCGGGATCATTATCTAGCTCCATATGTGATGGGTGAGCTAAACTGACTATTTGCACTTTGTACCGTTGATTTCGAAGGCTTTTTGTTAAAAACATAGAAATTCTATCCTCAAGCAACTTGCTTTTTTCATCATCTTTGTTCAATCCTGCAACCCGTCTCGCCATTCCCAACACTAGCTTCTTTTTGCGACTTTGACTAGTTCCATAAGCCCAACCATGAACTTGTGCCAGCCACTTTCCATTTGCTACGCGAAAGGCATATGATGGTATCAAAATACAATTGTGTAAATTACTTAAAGTGTCTGCTTCGGCAGTACTATGCTCTTGAAGAGATATTGAAGTTTGAGCATCCACGTAGAGCTCGTTTATTTCTTTAGTTTCCCTATTTATCTCTAGTTCTGTTTTCTTACTAGATATTGAAGTAAAAACTTTTTCTTTAATTGCTTTTGTTGTAAAGTGTATTCTTTCCATTGCCGAAGGCAATTCATTCGCATATATCTTATTTTTAAAGAAGAGCTGAGTATTTAATCGCGTAAAAGATCCTTAACATATTACGTTGTATTTAAGGAGCTTCTGGTTACATAGCTATAAGAGATTAATAAATAATGGTTACACTACCGATTTCCTTTATTAATAAGTTGGTTGTAAATCATTTCACATTTTATGTCTACGTCATATTTTGACAAAGTTTATTAAATGTAATAAATCACATGATAAAAGATAATGTTTATGAATTTTCTTTCTTTCTTTTTTTTTTTTCTTAGAATCGACGTCCGCCGCGTCCTCCAGCACGATTACCGCCACGACCTCGACCTCCTCTGAAACTTCCAACTCCACGTCCACCTCCACGTCCGCCTCTTTGATGTCCTCCTCTACCTCTGACTATAAAGTTAATTATAAACAGTTAATTAATATTTATTTATTAAATAAATAACTTATAATACCAACCACGTCCAGCAGGTCCAGCAGGTTTCTTCTTCGTAACTATTAAAATTAAACGCAATGAAAATTCTAAAATCCATTATTAATATATATTAAATAATTCGTCAATTTACCTTTCTTTGGAGCAGGAGGTTTGGGCAGAAATCTTTCTAAAGGCAATAGCCTATCCTCACCAATATATACTTTATCATTTGGTTTAAAAGAAGTTGCAACTATTCCACTGTCTAATTTGACCGTAAAGTATACTTCATTCATAGGTCCAAGGATTTCATCGACTTTTCCGATCAGATTCTTGTTCTCTAGGTAGATTGGTGCATTAAAATACGGAATCTTGGTGTTGACAGATTTGCATACCATATCACCCTCGCACGCGTGAAGAAATAAACCCATTTCTAATAATTATAAAAAGTTAAATATTATGAATTCAGAAATGCGATATTCCAATACTAGTTCTTACCGGTGACTTTATCCGGAGGTCCATGTTGTGGCGCAAATTTTGCAAAATTTGGACGACTTGCGACTGTAAGAGAATACTAGAATAAGTTATAAACAACGGTCCCTTAAAAAAAGAGAAAGAGAACTTAATATGACACCTCGTTTTCCTCGTGGTGACTTGTTCATTATTTCTTATCAATAAAACAGATTCAGATTTTCAGATCATCCTTTGAAATCAATCTTGGATTTTTACTATTTACCACGTGATTTATCATCATAAACAGGATTACAAATAAATTGTTTGACAAAATTATTAAAGTCAAGTCACATGCACATAAAATTTTACATTTTTAATCTGTTTAGAAATAGTTGCAGGAATTTGAAACACGAAATTACTTCATATTTATTAAATTTAAATTTTTTAGAATTTGTGAAACCATTCTTATTAAGTAGCGTGAGAAGTTATTTGTTTAATTATTCTTATAAATAGACTCATCAAAATCAAGCAATTCCTATATTTTCTTAAAGCTTTTTTTTTAAAAAAAAAAAAAAAAAAAAATAATGGCTGATAGTAATAAATCTCAATTAAACGGTACTACTACAATCATTGGTAAGTTAAATTAAAATTAGTAAAAGTTATACATAAATTTGTACTTACATAATTATATACCAGTACTTGGTGCTTCTGGTGATCTTGCGAAAAAGAAAACTTATCCGGCTTTATTTGGTCTCTATCGCAATGGATTCCTTCCGGAAGGGACCAGTATCATCGGTTATTCTAGGACGAAACTGAATCCTACGGAATTTCATGAACGTATTACTGGACACATGAAAATTCTAAATGACGAAATTAAAAACCAACTCTCTGAATTCCTAAAACTTTGTACTTATGTTTCTGGTCAATACGATAAAGATGAGGATTATCAAAAATTGGACAAAGCTGTTGAAAAAGCTGAAAGTCTTAATATACATGAAGAAAAAAATCGAGTTTTTTACATGGCTCTGCCTCCTAGCGTATTTGTTCCTGTAGCGAAAGGGCTTAAGAGAAATGTTTACTCTAAAAAAGGTGTTAACCGCTTGATTGTCGAAAAACCTTTTGGCATGGATTTGGAAAGTTCACGTGAATTGGGTAGGGCTTTGGCTCCTTTATGGAAAGAAGAGGAGGTAATTATATTTTAATCTTTATGTGTAAACGTTGCACAATGAAATTAATCCGAGATAATCGATTTCATGCACGTGACAGACATATCGTATTGACCATTATCTTGGTAAAGAAATGGTTAAAAATCTCTTGATCATTCGTTTCGCTAATGTTTTCATTGGGGCTATCTGGAATCGCCAAAGCATTGCTAACGTACAGATTACTTTCAAAGAGAAGATTGGAACCGAAGGTCGAGGCGGTTACTTCGATGAATTTGGTATCATTCGTGACGTAATGCAAAACCGTGCGTAATAAATATTAATTTATAATGATTAAAAAAATGTTTAATGTGTTGTGGTTTATTCCGAATTACAATTGATTTTATTAATTTTCTGTGACGACGTATTATTGTGTAACTTTTTAAACTCATTTTAAATATGCAATTATTAATAGATCTCTTGCAAATATTGAGTATTGTTGCTATGGAACGACCTCTATCATTAAGCGCTGAAGATGTCCGTGACGAAAAGGTTTATAATCACTACAATCGCAATATTTTTTGGTTTTACCATTTAAATATATAAAGTTTTCACGTGACTTTAAAAAATAGGTTCGCGTACTACGTTGTATCTCTCCTGTGACCCTTGAAGATACTATTCTTGGTCAGTATACAAGATCAGAAGATGATGATAGCAAAGTCGGATATCTGGAGGATAAAACCGTCCCTGCTGGTAGCACATGTCCCACTTTTGCGGCATGTACATTATGGATCAATAATGAACGTTGGGAAGGTGTTCCTTTTATCTTGAAATGTGGAAAAGGTAGAAATTATGAATTGTTTATAATTATTTTGATTTATTATTAAATTATTTCTAACTATATTAAATGTTCTTCAGCGTTAAATGAACAAAAGACTGAAATCCGTGTCCAATTCCAAGATGTACCAGGGAACGTTTTTAAGAATGCACCCCGCAACGAGTTAGTTATTCGCGTACAACCCAATGAGGCTGTATACATGAAAATGACAAATAAGTTACCAGGTCTTTCGATGGATACAGTGATATCTGAATTGGATCTCAGCTACAATCGAAGATTCTCAGACTTGAAGATTCCTGATGCGTATGAAGCATTGATTCTTGATGTGTTGAAAGGTGACCATTCTAATTTTGTGAGAGACGACGAATTGGATGCCGCTTGGAAGATTTTTACACCACTTTTACATAAGATTGATAATGAAAAAATTGTTCCTCAACCTTATGCATACGGTACACGTGGTCCATCTGGCATTGAAGAGTTTGTATCTAAATATGGATTCAAAAGGTCGACGCAAGAATATAATTGGCCGGAACGTCAGTATTAAACTATTTCATTTTTAAATTTTGTTTTTGTCATAAATATGTCGATTTTGGTTTTGACTGTAAATTTCTTTTCAATTTTATTATTGCGCTTTGCATTTTTCCGTCCTATCCTTGTACCCCACTTATAGATAAAATTAATAAGCTTTAAATGATACTCAGTCAATTTTTAGTCCTTTTTTTTTAATGACATGAGTTTCTTTGTATATAAGTTTGTAGCATAGGAAAATTGTTATTATTTAATTATGAAATTTGAAAGCTTTTGCCTCTGAATATTATGTGTAAATCTTTACGATAATCATTAAACTTTGCCTTTAATTAAACTTCATAATTAAAACTGCGATGAATATATCAAGCAATGATTCAATTGTCCTGCAAAAATGTATAAATAACGATGGCCCTATTAAGCTTTCCACAAACTAATTTGGCAGTTACATTTATTTTTCTTTCTCTTAATCTTTATAAAATAATAAATAAATTAATAACAATGTCTCACCCTTTAAAGGCTGCATTCCATGAATTAAGCAATGTACTTAATTCTGAAATATTACTTGAGAATGAAAGAAAAAGACGCGGTAGACCTCGAAGGAAAGAAAATAGTTTGGCTGTTAAAGAGTAATCCTATTATTAAATTTGTACTTCATACATACTTGTTTTATATTAAAAAAATTTACTTTACAGGTTGCAAAAAGTACTTCAAAAACTCCATAAAATATTAGAAGAGGCGGAGGCAAGATTTATCAATTATGGCCTATTGATAATTATCCGTTATATGATTAGGAAACTAATATTTCCTTTTATTAAACTTTTATTGCGCCTCATCAGCGCTCAAGGCTAAATTATTTTTATAATACGAATCCAGAAATTTTTCAACAAGCAATTAATTCATTCAAAGAAGTGTTTAATAAATATAAAGATGTTGCAGATATTACAAAAAAAGCAACAAATTGTTTAAACTGCACTGTAAAAGTCATCATATGTATGGGTTTGTTAAAAAGTGGAGACGACAATGATTGGGAGAAAACTGCTATTGACTTATTAACACTGATCGAGGTGAATAATGATTAATTTACTTAAGTAATAAGGAAATATAGGTATTAAGAAATTTTATTTTATCAGAATTTCATTCAGCAAGGAGATGGAGGTAATATAAATTATTAAAAAGTTGATCACTTAACAAATAATAACCGCTTAAATTGCGAAAAGACCGCGAAATGCTGGGAAAACTATGCCTGAAACCTCTCATAGAAACATTAACAAATTCTTCATTACCAACTGATTTACGAAAAACGGTAAGAAAATTTGACTTCCCCTTAATTGCTAAAACATGAAAATGAATACATTGAATTTACAGAGTGCAGATGTAATAAACGCTTTTTTAACTGGATGCAAGGAGAATAAAAAATTATTAAGTCAAGAGCAATTTTTCGACGCGTATCCTTTCATGTGAAAATATGATTAGAATCTGTGTTATCAAACCTTAACCTTTTTAAATTATTAGTTCAGATCTAGTTTCCTCCATGGTAACTGCATCAGGTATTTAATATATTGTCCATACTTATTATGTTTATTGACAATTGAAAATAATTTATTATGTTTTTTCTTTCTATATAAGATTACGAGCTCCAACTTTGTCATCTCGAGATACTATTTAGACTTTGTCCTAGGGTGCAAGAAGATCGTAAAACATTTGTAAACAAAGCATTTATGATTCATAAAGATATGATTCAAAAATTCCTAGCAATAACAGTCGATGATTTTTTCGGAGTAAATATTAGGTTTAGTATAAATGAAGTATAGGAATAAACAAAATTTTCTAACAAATTTTTCTTTTATTATTATTAAAATTGAGGATACTCGATATTTCTTGAATTCACTCAATGAATTAAACGACGGCATATCTAAAATGTTTGTGATAATAAGAAATAATAACCACATTACTTAAAAATGATAAATGACTTTTCATATTCAACGACAGGCCGAAGACACTTGTGGCATCACAAATAAAATATAACCAAAATGAATTGAATTATCCGGAAGGACAAGATCGATTTTTCGTTGATTTCAACAAATGGACAATATCTACAACAATAAAATCAACAGAGGTTGTCTTTAATCGATAGTAGTCATTTTGTCCATTTTATTATATATTAATTTACGTTTTTATAGGCTGATGATTCTGTGGATAATGATATGCTAGAAATCAAATATTCGAAAATATTAACGTGGGATCTTCAAATAGAGTCAAAAGGTAAGTTCTGAACATGTTTTACAAATTTACAATCGGACAAATTTGTAATTACGAATATTACGAATGGTTATTTAGGATACGTCCTCAGATTGTATCTTTCTGGGCATTTAAAGCTCGGTAGTCAATACTCAGTCGGTACACGCAGTAAAAGGATATTTTCGGTTTCTGATAATGAGATTATCGTTTTAATAAGGTTTGACAATGATGTAAAAGATGACTTGAAAATTATGTTTGCCGACCGTCGCGTAGTAAGTTTTTTTTCATTTTTTTTTTCGTATCATTCAATAATAATAATAAATACAATTTACAATAAATTAGGAAAAAAAGATGCAGCCATCAAAAGTACCGATATCTCCAGTTTTACAACAAAAATTTGATAATGTAGAACTTAATCTTTCAAAATCGTCAGGAACCCTTATAACTCCCAAGAATGGAACTCAAATCGATAAACAAATTATTAAATTATTAAAAGATGTCAATTTAGACAATAAATCCTTATCTTTCGATCCCGTTACAGAAACTAAAGTTCCTCAGAATTGTATTGCTGCGTATAATACCGGGCCTTCTTTTAGTGTTGGTAATCCCTTAGAAAAGCAAATCTTTAAAAACTCGAGAATTACTCCTACTACCCCTAGCCATTCTTATACTAAATTGCAAATCTTTGATGCTGAGTGTCATAATATTTTTCAATCAAGACGACGATCCAAATCATTGAATTTAAAAAAACAAACAGATAATAAAAGAGATAATATAAAAGAAGATAATAAATTATCTAATATGGTTAAGAAAGGTATGTTAGAAAACGCATATATACGACAGTGTAATTCTATTCAGGATTAGACCGCGGTAAATTTGATTTTTTAGAAAAAACAGCAACCAATTAAATTTTACTTTTAGAGTTTACAGGGCAGGACACTTTACAAAATCAAGACGACGATTTTATAATGATGGAACTAAATAACGAAGCAGATCATGTGATAAATGAACAAGAATTTCGTTTTTATGGAATTTCCAACTTAGCATCTGCTGACAATATTAAAAACCCTAATCATGGAAAAAGGAAAAGAAAATCGCAAGATTCAATCGAAGATAACCTAAAAAAACCGAAATTCAATAATATAATTAAAAAGAATAGGGAACAAATAAAGGTGGATGTTCAAATAGAAAGCACACAATTTTATCAATACTTAACGATAACCGATATTATATTGTTTGAAAAGATCAATAATAATAGAAGTAGCCCAATTAAGAGCGAGGATGAATTTTGGAATCCACCGAAAAATGATACAACTGGTCCAACAGAAGATGAGGTTATTGAACGGATGAGAGCACAATTTCGTAAATGTTCAATTATAAACATTTTATTTATCACAGAATTATAAATTTCATTTGTTATTTTGATTTCAGCTATGGAATGTTTTCGTGAACTAATGGGGAAAAGCGTAACATCCAATAATGAAAAAAAACAAGGTTCTATAACAATTTTTATTTTCTTTTTTTTTTTCTTTATCCAATAATAATAAACAATAAGCGTGATAGTTACGTTTATAGAAAAATTGAAAGGATCTTTAGATAGCGATGACGAGGAAATTAATAATGGTGAAAATATGATGTTTGAATTTATATCTTTCCTTTAGGGCTTTAAATACCTTCAATATTTCGTACTCTCATTCATACTCTTATTGTAAATTTACTTACAATAGGACAATATATTCTGCATACACGGGATAGTTCACTTACAATTAGTAGCAATAACGAAACAACTAAACAATGTTCGGAAAATGCAACCTACGATAATAAGGTTAATGACGTCACTCCAATTAATAGCAGATACGCAAATGAAAAATTTGATGAAGAAATTAAAAGATTATTGCAATGTGTTGGAGAGGTATAGTAATTAGTCTATAAATAAATAAACACCAATTTAAATATAAATTTTATTAATCTTACTAAATTAAATACAGACAATTTTTAGACAATTCCGTAGTCAAGACGCTGCTTTATTTCAAGAGACACAAAAAAAAATTATTCAAAATGAAACTAGTTTGGCTCAAGAATTAAAAACGCAATTTAAACGCAAGTACGAATGAGTGTTCTTACATTAAACCTGTTAAGATTGATAGAAAAATAATAATTTGCTCATATGTAGAAATCAATTACTTGATGAATTTAAAAGAAATTACACTTCTATCGCAATAGAAGATCGACAAATGATTAAAAAATTAAAGGAAGGAAGGAAGGAACTGGCTTCTTTGGAACAAACATTATTAGAGATGGAAAAAACTGAATCCGGAATTAGCAAAATTTAAGTATATTAGTATAAATTAAATACTAGGAGTTCTAATGTTGGTTAGCTCAGACGCACTTCCTAATATGTAATAATGAAGTCGATGACTCATCTTTGAACTATATATATGCAACAAATTTCATTTAGGATTCAGAATTCGTTGTTTAATAATAATAATGGAGACAATATTTGGTTTACACCATGATACGGCTAGTTTAAGAGAAAAAAATCATAAGAAACTCCAAAAAATTGAAAGCCAAGAGTATCATGGCTTAACAAATAAGAATAATGTAGAAAACGCTATTCAAAAGACCACACAAACAAAACAAGCACCTTCCTCGAATTATTTTGAAAAATTTGGGTCTATTCAATCAATTTTTAAAGATAGATTTTCTATCTCTCCATCTACTACTCCTCACACGACTCCTCCGACTTCTCGCCCTTCAACTCCGTTGTCATTTGATGTACAACAGAGTGGCGATAATTCGTTACTCTCCGATCAAGTTAATTCTTGTTCTCAAACTACAATGACTTCATCCCCATTGGCACGGGCTGCTTGTTACCACCATGATCCTAAAATCTTTCAGAATGTGAAAAGTGTCCTTCCTTGCGTGGAAGATATTGAAAGTGATATTATTAATCGTCCTTCTTCACCTTGGAGTTTACATACTAAAGGTGAAGACGAATTTGGAAATAGAAAGGAAAAGAATATATTTAAAAAGAACTGATATTTATTTATTTGAAGCTATTTAACTAATAATAATATGAAGAATTTAGTATAATTCCAAATGTAAAAAACCAGAACCCAATGAATAATAAAAATTTATCATATATTGTAATAATAAATGAAATTAACTATCCAATCAAAATTCTTTCATCACATAAGATAAATAACTTTTTTTCAAATTTTGAGAAACAGAAACCTTCGTAAATATGACTGCTGAAATCGGTTCAAATGTTCAGAAATCTAGCTCACAACTTCTGTTTTTTGACACATTGACAGCAAGTAACTTTAGCAGCGACGAACTTCCAACAGAATGCATTAGATTTCATCAACGTGTTGTTTTGTCAGAGATAAGAGTGGTGCCAAAACATTTTCGCCCATTTAAAGGCAGTCGTAAAAATGATCACGTAGGGTAGGGCTACAGAATTTACTTTATTTTTGAGCTTCTATTAATGCCTTTTTAACTTTTAAAATTTTTTTCAACTTGATATTTCGTAGACAAACTTCTCCTAATAAATTTGAACTAAATCTTCTCATTCATAAAACTCTTACTGCTGATTCGGCTAAACCGCCAGAAAAGCGACCACCAACTTTACCTTTACATCCCTTAACGATATCTTTTGACGAAAAGAAAGGATTCCTTAGTTATGATGTTACTTTGTTACCTGAAGTATGTAAATCAATTAATATTATTATTCATAATTACAGACATTCAAATATTTGTATTTTTAATTATAGGCTACTACACGTTTTATAATTCTTCGCGGAAATTACCAATCTGTAACATTATGTATTTATGGGAAAGTTATGGAAAGTGGCAAGCCTCAAAATATTAAGTCTAAGGATCAAATAAGTGCACCTACAATCTGTGAAAATCAACATAATAAAAAAGATAATTTAGATACATTCTTTCTTAACGGAACTGATTTAACTAATACTAAGCCATTCACAGAACTTGTACAATCGTCACCGGTAGGCAATAATATAGAGATAAAAGTTGATGATGATGATTCACTTGGAAACATATCTATTAAAAAAGAAAACGAAGAAAAAATAGACGAAATGGGTTCTATGAAATCTCAAGAGTTTTACAGTCATGAAATTAATGTAATGGACAGTGTTCATAAAGAACAAGCTATCTCTGTAATAAATTCTAATCCATCAGTACAAATTCTTGACGAGTTAAAAACTACTGAAGACCAGTTTGAAACACCTATGGAAGAAGATACATTTTATTTGGACGACGGACATAGAGATACCAATTCTGATGCCGATAGGATAGGAACGTTATTAAATAAAGATCGAGCTGGAACTTTCAGTATATTGTCCCCAGCGAAAGCTGTCGATCTTTCTATTTGGAATTTGGATGAAAAATTAAGTAGAGACATACTTGTGGTAAATAATGCGGAGATTCGATTAAATGATTAATAAATTATAAGTAACTAGATATTTATAAATTTTTTCTCATACGGTAGTATCACACATCACCAGATGAAACACTTTTATCACAGGTTTCACAATCTTTTTCGAAAAGAATGTTCAATAAAGCTTGGGATGAGTTTAACAATTATATCAAACAAATGCATTCATTCTTATCCACGATGAATTCTGATAACAAAGATAAGATAGATCATAATTCTTACACAGAAAGAACTTCAACTTCGTTTGAGGGGCTACTTCATCAAACAAATGGTGTAATTGTGGAAGGACTTCTCTGGGCAAGGCGCAATGGGATTCGATATGATGGTAAGAAGTTGTCGTAATTGTTATCAATTTGACATTATTTTGAACTATCTAATAATTTACCATTATACAGACGAATTGAATACATTATATAAAGGCCTATTGTTCGCTCTTGACATGACAACAGGAAAGGTGAAAATCACTGATTGTTTTGTTTTTCACTTAGAAAATCTATTATTAATGTCCAAGCATATAAAGTTGATGCTGGCGATAATTTATCAGTTCTAATTTCATGTGACGCAATCTGATAGTCTACCGTGAAATTATTTGAAAATGGCCTATCGTTGTTCTGCAAACTATGTGCATGTGGAGAAGATATTATTGATTCTTCAATGGTAAATAAGCATGAACTTATTTCAAATGAACGAGAATTTGAAATTCTTACTAATTTGAATCTCAATTCATTTTATTTAAGATCCAAACCTGCCTCGAACTCGTGGTTCCTCTCCTAAAAGAAAAGTTTGTGTCTTCAACTTTACAAACAACTATACTCCGCGGTTTAATGGAGTGCCTAGGAGAACCGGCAGTTGTTGAAAAATTTCTGGAATGTAATAATAATGATAATGACCATGAAGATACTTTGTACAAGACTTTTATTTTACCTATGCTGCAAATCAAAAGTCTACCCTTACGAATTTTACATTTACTTCAAGCTATTGTACGTAAAGTATCTATATATGAAGCTTGTACAATTATCCAACAGTTGGCAGATAACGAAACGAAAACGAGAAAAAAGGAATTAATGAATAATTATGATAACCAAATGTATAGCAGCAATCTTTCGATTTCAGATAATGATGTACAGGAATTGGATGATCTTGAACTGATCATCGATCGAATAAGCAATTGCTTGCATAATATTTCTAAAGCGGCTTTATATCATATGGCTTTACATTCGGGAGAAGAAACTGATCAAAATTATCCGTCCATTTTTTCTTTTAAATATCTCACTTCCTGTCGTTTTTTTCCAGCCATTACAATTATTATATCATCGAACCGAATTCGTTCATGTTCAAGATTCCATGAACTTTTGAATTTTATTGGCAGATTATGTGTTATTTTATTAGGATCTCCGATTGGTATGATTTATTTGGCGAAACAATTACAACAGCCTATAGAACCATTTGGTGATAGTTTGTTAGTTGTTTTGTCAACCGTTTCATGTCGACATAATGATGTTGGTATTTCAATAGAAGAGGAATCGTTTGAAGCTTTTTCAAATTCTTTTCCTGTAACAAATGGCAGCTGGTCAAATATAAACGAATTAAGACGAACACCAGGTGTTGGAGATATATGGCTTGGTTTTGGTCAATCCATAACTGGTGGAAATTACGATGAGGACTATGATTATATCTGCGACTACAACGAAGATGATTATACTAGCAAAAAAGATGACGATTTTATTTTGAAAAAGGCGCGACAAATTTTAAGAATGCAAAGCTGCGGTGCTGTTGGTGCAAGGACAGATTGTTTTGATAATTGTATTATTCCGTCTGATCAATTAGTTATATTATTAACTTATCAGCTACATGCTGTTGCCATCATTGAGAGATTGCTGGAATATGGAAGAAGAGGATTAGAAAATCAATCTTATACAGATTATACTAAAATATTGGACTTATTAAGTGATTTATTCGAATTGACGACATTTAACGTTGGAAAGCAGGTTCATGTTATTGTATTTCTTTTAATTATTATGATATCACTGGATATACGCGACGAGTAGTTCTAAAAAGATAATTTGACATTGATAGGCCGTGGCATCCACACTAATTAACCTCGATGGTCTGCCGACTATTTTATCTCTCGTGAACATTAATCCAATACAAGAACACTTATCGGCTTCCATCCCATGTATTGATTTTAATGCACTAGGACGTCTTCCTTTGGAACTTTTAGAAGTTGTTATAAAATTCTCTCGTTCATTTCCGTTTTTATTAACACTACAAATCCACGAGCTTGTGAACCCATTTATTTCTTCTGAAAACTTTAACTTACGTGCGTTATGGGACCCAATTGCCGCCTTTCACGAAACAGGAAATATTCAAGGAGTTATTGATGTTATTAAACATCAAAAGTATTATCCTGAATGTTTAAGAGATCATAATTCTGTTAATCAGATTCTCGTTTCACTTAGACTTTTAATGTCATATACGTATACTGAAAGTGGTATCCTACATATTTTGAAAGCTCGTATGGATGATTTTAGCGGATTTGATAATGGGGACAATTTTTTGGTCTTCTTATTAAGGCTTTTAAATCACGTTGCCGAAGTTCTATCCGATTTGGGTGATTTTGTTGAGTATGCAGAACATCAATCTACATCTGAATCTACTTTTACAACAATTGCTCAAGACTGTTTGAATTCTGAAAATTATGATGAACCTAAAGTTCAAGAAATGTCAAAATCTAGTGAAAACAGAAATGAACATTCAAACCCTAGCACATCTACTTTTACACAATCCACCAATATTATGTTATCTTCTGAAGTTTTCGAACTTCGAAGAGAATTACTTGATCTGGCTTGGAATAATCTGACATTAGTACGAAGACTTCTTCGATTTGTCTATGGAGACCCTGATGAAAGTGTAGCTAAAAGACACTTTAGGGATATATACGGTGAAAATGAATCGCCAGATGATCTGTTGCCATCTCAAAAGAAATCAATGGTTCGGATGTGTGTTGAACCATGGCTTATGCTTGTATCTGCTCTAGATCATTTAGACGGACGTTTAAGTGATCAACTTGGAGCTACTTCTCTACTCGGTAATGGTCAAACACTGAAAAATGGTCAATCTGTGCAGATTGCACGTATTCGTGGTCTTATTTTGAGTTTGTTTGGTTTGCTTACTGAGATTGTTATTGAAGAAAAACCCTTACAACGTGATGATGAAATGAAAGAGTCACATTGCAAAGCTCGTTTCTTTTCAGATTTTACTGGTCGTTATGTTGTCAAACAATTATGTGACTTTATATTCGAAGGACCTAACAACTTTCTTAGCGGATTACATATTTTGAGTGAAATATTACCGACTCCGTTGCTTTCTCAACATTGTATAAGACATTTACATATCTCTGAAAGTATGGTTGATACTTCTATAGAACAAAACTTAGAAGGCGACGGGTATTCTACTAATTGGCCACAAATTCAGCGAGAAGCACGTGTATTGCGACAACATTGGATTAAACAATTACTTCCTTTACGTGATGATTTAATTTATCTCATCAAAAGTATGGCTCCTTCAAGTTCAAAAATATTGCATATTATGCTCCGTACTATCATATGTCAATTCGTTGATTTAGATTTCTTGGATCGTGGTATAGGCAGGGGAATTGTAGCTGTTATTGTCAATGGTGTGCGTGATGCCATTGAACAATTAAGTCTACTTACTGAAAAGCCGGAAAAACGAAATTTTGACATTGATGATACTGTTGATGAATTCAAAAGAGAAGAATATGAGACGGTTATTGAAGATTTGCACACCTCTTCAGAAATTCAAATGAAACTGACAATATTTGGACGATGGATGAGTCTTTTAACTTCCGTATGCGGATACTCATCTGGAAGATCATTACTTCTCGATTCTGTCAATAACATAACCGATGATGCTATGATGTTAGATGATCAGGAATCATTCGAGAATTCGCACGGTCTTGTAAAAATTTTGTTGGATATAGTTCCGTCTATCAGCCATATGAATTTTATTTGTGATATTATTATGGAATTTTTTTTCTTATTATGTAATTCTGCAATAACTGTTTCGGAAAAAAACATGCCAAGATTAGAAGATCTTTCAATCATCATAGACAATTTGTTAGAGTGGGTAAAACAAGGGAAGAATGGTCGACTTCAAACTCATTCACTGTTAATCCTACAAAAAATTGCAGAAACGGAATTAGGTGCTTTATCAATTCTTAAAAACAAGGATCACCTTCAATTAATTAGCAATATGATGACTTGGGTTCCTGACTTATTACGATCGCAAGATCTACGAATGCACGATCTAAGTATTGCTTATCATTCCGTTGGGTTTATCCTTATTATAATCGATTATGTTCTTCCTGGATCATTACGTCATGAAATTCCTTTTCTGAAAGATAATTTGGGATCTTTACCTATATTAATTAATTCATCTAAAGATGCTGAAACTATTCTCAAGTCGTACGAAAATATCGAGCAACATATTATTGAACTTCCATATGAATCCCAAAATATGGATGAAGAAATGCATGATCCTCATTTGTGTCAATCAGTGATCGACGTTATTAAAAGATTAAAAGACCATATACACGGTTATATCCAAGAAGTTAGTCAAAATGCAATTGAACTGAATATTGACGAAATTTTCAAAAGACTTAATATTAGGCTTTCTGAGGTTGTTGACGAGATTTATAAGCATAATATTTCAATAAGACAAGAAGTTGGATCAGTAAGCATCGGGGTAGTTATCGGTAAGTACTAGTTTAAAATATATAACATATTATTTACTCGCTTTTAAATTGAATATATAAATAATTGTTTAGATGAATATCCTGATTTCCCATTTTATGATGTTGTGGATGATTTTGAGGGGAAAGTTGGTGAGGGGGGATTATTTAACGCTCCTGAAACCGAAATAGACTTTGAAGTTTTTGCCAAAGAGATGTTGCCGAATTTCCAATTTCATAAAAGAATGAAAATGCCTAGCGATAGTGCAGCTAAAGGCAGAAAGTTAAAGGTACATCATACTTTAAGCAAGCTTGGTGGCGTTGCTTATGAAAGCAATGCTCGAAGAAATCTAGGTGGCGGAAAGACTTATCAAAAAAACGAGTTTCGAAGCATCCATAATAATAGAAAAGCCAACACTAGTCGTCCTCCTTCTGTTCATGTTGATGATTTTATGTCTGGAAAAATTCCAGTTAATCAACAACATCCTGACATGTTGACTACTACTACTTCGACTACAACTCCAGCCGTTTCAGTTACAGCAACTATTCAGCAAAAGAAAACAAATGTTAGTAACCGCCCTCAACTTCCGAATAAACGGGGCGGAATAGCTACTACCACTTCTAATTCTCAATTAAGCACTAATAATAATAGAGGCCGAGGTAGGAGACCTAGCACAAGTTCGGCATCAGCACGAGGTGCTTCACGTGGTGCTAGTAGCAGTGGACGAGGTGGTGGTGGTGTGGGCAGGGGTAATAATGCAAATGCTAATATTGTTGGTGCTGCTGCATGGGAAATGGGTAGTGGTGCTTGGACGGGAGGGCCACCATCATTACTATTAATGCCACCGATGAATAAGTATATGGATTTTGAAAGACGAATTGAAGGTCAACGTGATTATACCCGGTATGATAATCAAACAATACGTACTGGTTATTATGATAACCAATATTATGGAATGCCTTCGCCTATGACTCCGTATGATCGTCCTCCAGTACAACAATCGGCTCCTGGAATGAGTCTTCGGATTAAAAATGGAAATGAGACCAGAGGAAGAACTGTTCCGCAAGAGTGGGCACCACGTTCTATGACTTCTCAACCTACACGAAGACCGGAACGACAATTTGGTAGACGATGATCTTATTTATTTATTTATTAGACTATATTTAATGAAATTTTAGGATTTGTAATTTACCTTATGTATATATAAATAAACTATTTACGGATTTCTTTACTTCTTTTGCTACAATTCTACTAACGAAATTAAATAAAATTTTATCAGGAGCGCACAAACTATATAATCTTTTATAAGTAACATCATTATACATTTAATATTTATTTATTAAATATGTTTAATTTTTACAAATCTAAAAAGTTGGTGATGTAGAAAGTTAGTAATATTTGAAATGGTGGTCAGGTTTGCAAAATACTGTCCTGCAGCCTTGGAATCCGTAATACTCAAATTAGCAAAATTAAAGATATATCCTATAATTTGAAAATATTTGTCAAATATTATAAATTAATAGTATGTTTTTTTTTCAAAAATTATTTTAGGGTTTTGTAGATCATTGCTATGGAAAAAAAAGGATTAGAAATAGCTACTTTATAGCTTAGTTTTAAGTTACTCTTCTAACTAATCCTAAAGAAATTTTCCTAAAAATCCTATTAAAATTTTAAATAAAAAAAAAAATAAGTTTGTAATAAATATTTATATAGACAATTATTTTTATTTTTATTAATTATTTTTTTATTTTATTGGGTTGTAATTTTTTGAAAAATAAAATTAAGTTATATAAAATTTTTTATATTAATTATTTCTTTTTTTTTGCCAAATTTTAGGTTTTTTTAATACAAATAGTAAATTTCAATTTGATTTTAAAAATATTTTTTTTTTAATTAAGAAACAAATTAATTGTAAAAGATTATTATAATATATATTAATTATTAATCATATTATAAAAAAAAAGGATAAATTTTTTTTATTAAAATTTGCAAAAAAAATTTATGGCACAATATATGTATATAATTAAAGTTGTTTAAATTCAATTAAATTTGTCAATTAATAATTTATAATTTTAACTGAATTTTTTAATTTTGATCTAATTCATAATGCCAATTCAAATTATATTAAAATTAAAATTTTCAGATTAGAAAAGTTACATATGGGAGATCTGTATAACAAAAATAAAGGGTTAGGATTTAAAAATTTTTTTAAAAAATTTTATTATATCTGTAATTTTTATATAATTATCATAAAATTTTTTTTTTTTTTGAGATTTAATCCTTTATTTTGCTGTGCAGATCTTTATATATCATGTAATTTCAATTTGGAATATAGTAATTCAATTTTTATGAATTTTTTTTTATTTTATAGCTTTTATTAAGTCCTACAAAACAAAAACAAAAAAAAATTTAATTAAATTGAACTATTAGATAACTAGATAATTGCAAAAAACTATTTTAATATAAAATAATAATAATATATTATACATATTATATAATTTATAGCCAATTATAGGAATCTGATTTTTAGGTTAACCTCACCCCCTCTATTAAATCAGCTGATTTCTAGCATGCCCTTTATTATTCTCTTTATAATTTATTTATATTAACCTTATAATCTGTTTATTTTGATTCTTATAATCTATTCATTTTATCCCTTATAATTTGTCTTAACTATTGATTTCAGATTTTGTATTTTAGTTATAAAAATGTTTTTTTGACCATTTTAATTTTATTAATTTTATTTCAGTTTCATATAAATTTATTTTCCATTATTTTTTTTTATTTGTTTGTTATTATCATTTTTTATTTATTTATTTCTATCATCTTTTTTTTTTCTATTTATTTTTTATTATCTACTTTTTATTATTTCTTCTTTTCTTTATTTACTATTTGATTAATAAAACTAAAAAATAAATTGTTTAATTAAATAAAATTTTATATATAACTTATTATATATAAAAATGTAATATTAACAATTAAATTTTTAATTAATAAAATTTCATAAATTATTTGATAGCAATAAAATTTACTTTTAATAAATGTTAAGATTGCTTTTTTTTTTACTAATTTTCTTTTATATTTATATTTGTATTTAATTGATTTGTTTTTTTTACAAAATTACAAGTTTTTATTAATTACTTGCTACTTACAGTCAAACTTCAATATACTGATATTCTATATACTGATAATTGCTTTTAACGATAAATTTTTATTGTCCCATTTCACAATTAATAAAAAAACCTCAATATATCAATATTATATATAAATTCGTGTTGTAATATATAACGATACAAGTTCTTTGTTCCTTTATAGTAACGAATAGTAACATTGTACCAATATTTAGGTTACACATTCACGTGACCTTATTTTATTTTGCTCTTTAGATGCATGCAACATTTTAGTATCTATGAAATATCATTCTTGAAATAATGCATTTAATAAAAGTATCAAAAATCAAAAAAATACATTTTACGTTTTATACAAATCATGCCTTAACTACAAAGAAAAAGGAAAATAACACATGATTCATTACAACTAAAGAAAAGAGTTATTTTAACGTATGCGTAAAAGTATCAACTCTGTTTAGATTCTCAGAAGACACCACAGTTTACTCAACAAGAACTCGCAACCATATACCAAATCAAGCAAAACACTGTCTCTGATATTTTAAAAAACAAAGATAAGTGGCTGCTTGTAAATTCTGATTCAGAAGAAGCAAATAAACAAAGAGAAAGGCCACATTGCTTTCCTCAAGTTGAAGAAGCTCTTGCGCTGTAATTAACAAATGCTCTTGCTGCAGAAGTTATAATTAATGGTGATATTTTTCATGAAAAGGCAAAAATTTTTACGCGAGAGTTTGAAATTGATAATTTTACCGCTTCTAATGGATGGTTAAAGAAATTTAAACAACACCATCATTTAAAAGAATATGTTAAGTGGGTGAAGCAAACAGTGCACCATTAGAAACTTTAAAAGAAGAAAGGAGAAAATTACGTGAAATTATCAAGGATTATGACTTAAATGATGTTTTTAACTGTGATGAAACAGGTAATCAAGATCTTCTTCAAAAATCCAAATATTATTCTAATATTTTATGTTATTTTTAGGATTATACTGGGACCTGGAACCTTCAAAGACACTAACACAAGGGCCACTTTCTGGAAAAAAGAAATCAAAAAAACAGGTTACTCTTCTCCTTACATGTAACGTAACTGGAACTGAAAAATTGAAGCTAATCTTTATTCACACATACTAAAATTCACGAATATTACGCAAAAAAAGGAAGAATTGCCAGTTAATTACTACTGGAATTCAACAGCTTGGATGCAAGTTTTGATATAGAACGATTATCTTACAAAATTGGATGCACAAATGTGATTACAATGTCGCAAAATTCTTTTAATTGTTGATAATACTCCAGTATATGTTATAAATGAAAATCTAAATTTAACAAATGTGGCTGTGCATTTTTTGCCACCAAACACTACAGCTCACTTGCAGCCCTATAATGCGGGAATTATTAATTCTTTTAAAGTTAGTGATGGTTTTTTTTTTATTCTTTTAATGATTAACATAAATTTTATTTTAAACTTCAATAATTTAAGCATAGTACCAGAAATTACTTATTAGAAATAGGATTGAAGCATATGAAATTTCACAGGAATTAAACAAAAAATCCA
Source organism: Rhizophagus clarus (assembly GCA_015698045.1). Classification (NCBI taxonomy): domain Eukaryota; kingdom Fungi; phylum Glomeromycota; class Glomeromycetes; order Glomerales; family Glomeraceae; genus Rhizophagus; species Rhizophagus clarus. Next base: position 1,309,068 of record BLAL01000034.1, read on the forward strand.
CCCCTTTAAATATTCATGATGTTATTAATTTTAGTAGTGATGCTTAGAATTCTGTAAATCAACGGACAATTTCTAATTGTTGGTGCCATACAGGAATTTTATCGCAGGATGGTATGGATGGTAGCCAACAACACTATGTGCAAATATGATCAAATACTTAAGGAATTTTTATCATAAAAAAAACATATTCAATTAAATCAGGAAGACATACAACAACTATACTTATGGAATAGAAACTTTTTTATATATACAACTGACATTAACCATAATCTACCTATTTCCTTTGCACATTAAATGTTAAAAAGTTTTTTCTCCAAGGGAAAATATAGAAAACTCAAGGCCATTGTCAAATCAAAGAAAATAGCACTAACAATTGTTACTCTATTTTTAGAAGTATTTGTCAATGAATTTTACAAATAATCATGTTGTAAAGAAGTAAAAAAATAGAAACTTACAAAAGGCATAAAAAAAAACAAGATATAAGGAAAAAATCAGCAGTACATCATCACATTGCATATGAACAGATTCTAACACTACAAATAGAAGATGGTGTATATAATTTAGAAAGAAGAAAAATCTTAAAACATAATGAGCAATAGTCAATAACATTAGAAAAAGCAAGAAAACATATAAATTAAACTATTAGAGAAGGAAATAGGGTATTTTGAAAAGTGTATAATAATACAAAAGTATACAAATTTAATATAACTTTTTTTTTTCTTTTTGTTCAGAGGATAGTGAAAGCATATACTAAAGCCATATGATATAATGATTTTATATAATTCAATAATTATTATGGAAGGATATAGGTAAATTCATAAGATGATGGTAGGGCATAGAAGCAATCTTTCAGATAGGAGACCAGTTTGAAGTTTTAATAAATTAGTTATATATAACAAATATTTCTGTACTCTACTATATAATTTATATAATTAATAAACTCACAAATTATACTACCTTGCAAAAAAAAAAAAATATTAATTAATTTTTTAAAAAAACTAAAATTTTAAAATAATTACAAATTTTATTAATAAACCTATTTTTTTCTTATTAAATAACTTGATTTTCTATAAAAATTTACATATATTTGAATAATTAAATTAATATTTATTCTCATTAATAATTTGCATCTGAAGATTAAATCCAAAAAAAAAATAGGAAAAGTTGACTTAATGAAAATTTTTTATACAAGTGTTATATTATTGAAAAAAATATTAAAATAAATAGAAAAAAGTCCAAAAATAAAAATTTACTAAGGTTCATAATATACTATTTAAAAAAAAAATCATATTATATTAGAATTGTTTATTAATTATATTATTAATAAATAAAAATTTAATTAGTAATTATTTTATGAAATAAGATTTTTATTTATTTTTTATATAAATATTTTTAATTATAGTCAGAATATTTTATTGTATATTTTTAATATATTTTTTTTAATATTTTTTTTTTTTTAATTTAAAGATCATGTAATATTTCAGTTATTGTAAAATATTAATTAAAATATTAAATATAAAGTATAAAACCCACTTAGCTCAGCCAGATGTGATCTATGAATGAAACTTCCAAACACTATATCAATAATTACTATAACTAAACTAGTGCTCTGAATAGGGCTCCGATCAGTTTCAGCAATTACCGAACTGTACTGACCAGTTTCAGTATCGAAGTAATTTCGATTTTATGATTTATCGAACTGAAACTTTGGTTTCAGTATTGATTTTGCGATTTACTAAACCGATTTACCGATAATAAAAACATTTTTTTATAAGAAAAACGTCTTTTTATTAAATAATGTAGTTAAAAAAAAATGTTGCGAAATGTTTTTTACATAAACAATTTGATAAAAAATAACATTTCGCAACGTTATTTTTGTGAATATTGTAAAAAATGTTGCGAAACATTTTTTACATAAACAATTTGATAAAAAATAACGTTTTGCAATATTATTTTTGCGAAACTTGTAAAAAACGTTGCAAAACGTTTTTTACATAAACAATTTGATAAAAAAAATAATATTTTGCAACATTATTTTTGCGGAACTTGTAAAAAATGTTGCGAAACATTTTTATAAAACGATTTAATATAAAAAAAACGTCTCGCAATATTTTTTTTGTCACTTTAATAAAAAACGTTGCAAAACATTTTTTTATGGATGATTTGATAAGAAAAAATCATTTCGCAACTTTTTTTTTGCTAAACGTTGCAAAACGTTTTTTTACTAAAAATATTTGGTAAATCAGTTCGGTTTTTAGTAATTACTAATCGGTTTCAGTAATCATTAATACCGATACTGATTAATTCAGTTCAGTATCAGTTTTTGCAAAAATCGAACTAAACCAAACTGATCAGAGCCCTAGCTCTGAATAAATCAAGTTAATTCGTGAATCAAATCGAGCCAAATCAAGTTTGAGTCAGTTATTTTTCTAGCACGTAACAATGATTCGAGTCATAAGTCAATTCTGATTTGAGTCAATTTTGAGTTTAAATTAATACTCGACTCAACTCGAGTTAACCTGGGTTAAATAAATAAATTAAATAAAAAATATTTTTGCATATTAAATATTTAAAATATATTGTGAACCGTATTTAATTAAATCAATTAAAAAAAAATGTTTTTCAACATTATTTTTTATTAACCGATTAGTTAATCTGTCAAGTAACACCTAAGGGGTTAGTAATGCAAAAATGTAAATTGGTATGACATAAAATTTTACATAAACCCAATCTGAATTTTTTTATAAAAGTATTTTTTAATAGACTGAAGTCTGAACCTGTCAATAAAATAGGCCGAACAAAAATAATATACTACAAACGGTAAGTTTTTTTGTTTTTATCTATGGAGTATAATATTCAGTTAACTCATTTTTTTATATTTATAGGTTTTTGGCTTTTATTATTTTTATCATTTTTTTAGGCCAGATTTTTTTTGACAAACCCAGACTTGAAATATAAGTAGGAAAAAGGGAGGGAGTTGTTTTTTCAATTTATTAATAAAGAAACATACCAATATTTCTTTGTTTTTTTTTTATTTCTTTAGGTCTCTGGATTTTCTTAAACCTGGAATGTAAGTTAGAGGGAGGTGGAAATTTTTTTAATTTGTTAAAGAAACATATTAACATTTCTTTTATTCTTTTACTTTTTTTTAATAGGCTGCCAGACTTTTTAAATGATTCCAGTCTCATGTAAGTTGAGAAAGTTTTTTTTAATTTATTAAAGAAACAGACTAATGTTTCTTTATGTTTTTTTATTTCTTTCAGTTGGCGGACTTCTTTAGACTTGGAATGTAAATTAGAAGCTGGCGTTTAATCTATTAAAGAAACGTACTAATGTTTCTTTTATTGCTTTTTTTACGTTACCAGATTTTTTAAATAAATCTGGACTTGGAATGTAAGTTAGAGGATGAGAGAAATTTTTCTTTAATATATTAAAGAAATGTACTAACATTTCTTTTTTTTTTATTTCTTTAGGTTGCCAGAATTTTGGACAAATTGGACTTAAAATAGTTTAGTAGCTAATTAGTAGTATTATTTAATTAATCTAAGAAAATAAATATATTTAGACGTCAGACTATTATATAATTTAAAGTAATATTTAATTAATAAAAAAATCTTTATTATGATAAAATAAAAATGAATTCATTAATTACTATATGAAAATTATGCAAATAAATCTTAATTAGTGAATACAATTTTGTTCAGGTTCACTTATTGTTGTAACTTGGGTAGAATCAAGTCAAATCGAATTGATCTGAGTTAATTTCTTTTCTAAATCAAGCTAAGTTGAGTCTAAAAATATTTATAATTTTGACTTGACTTGACTTAGTTCAATTTTTCCAGTCAAGTTTGATTTTATTTCAAAATCAATTTGATTTGACTTGTTCAGAGTACTAAACTAAACAACTAAAAATAAAAATAAAGATAAAAACTACTAAAACCAAATAAATTCAAAATAAGTAAAATAATCCAATTAAAAATCCTAATAAAAATAAACTAATAACATAAAATAAAATAAAATAAATTTAAGAAATTAAAAATAATTTATCTATATCACCCAAAAGATTAATATTATAAAAGCCCAGAAGTTTATTAAAGGTCCAGGTGAAATGACTGCCAGAGTGTATTAATATGCGTAACTGTGCAAAAGTGAGAGACAGGACCTTTAAAAATCATTGCTTGTTAGTTACACAGATCAAATAAAGTCAAATCAGTCACTAATTAATCATGTGACTGATTGGTAACCGATTGAAAATTGATTCTTTCAATCTGATACCAATTAGTCATCAATCAGATATAAATTCCAATTGATTACCAATCAGTTATGTGACCAATTAGTGACTGATTGAAAACTGATTCTTTCAATCTGATATCAATTAGTCATCAATTAGGCATAAATTCCAATCAGTTATCAATCAGTCATATAATCGATTGATGATTGATTGGTATACAGTTAAAAAATTTATAAATATAATTTTAATTTTATTATCAAAAAATGCAGAATTGCAAATGTAAATTTGACTTTAATATGTAAATATTCTTAAATAATTATTTACTGGTTATCAATCAGTCACTAATTGACACATCAGATTGATAACTGATATACATATATATTATTGATTTCTAATTAGTTTATTTTATATATAACTTTTATAATCACTATCATAATTGAAATCATCATATGATTTCAATTAGATTTCAGCTAAAATCACTTTCGCTATTTTCCATTCTCCCTTCCAGTTCCTTTTTCATGCTTTCGTCTTTCCTATTTTTTTTCTTTTCCTTTCTTTTATCTTTCTTAGATGACTTTTCAGCCCTTTGGATTATAAGTAAAACTGAAATGATGAATTTTGATAGTTGTAATTAATTACAAGGTCCAAATGAATTATAAAGGTCAAAATAGGTTATAAGGGTCAAAATGAATTATGACTTATAAGGGTCAAATAAATTACGAGAGTCAAAATGGATTTTGAGTTTTTTATCATTATATTTTTTTTTTTTAAGTTTAAAGATATTGAATATCGCATGTTTATTAAGTAATGAAGGAGGACATTGCTGTCACATTTAATAAACCAGAAAACATACATTTAAGGCCAAAAAGACCACAATCTTGCCAAGCATTTATCTAAAGGTATAAGGGAATCAAAAATCAGAAAAAGAAAAATTGTAAAGTGTGATGACTGCCTAAACAAAAATTAATTAGTAACTACAAAGCTACATCACTATGGCTAATTTCCTATCTCTAGCGTATTAACTGCATAAACTAATTAGTTGCTCTAATAACTGTTTGATTTCCACCTTATTCTTTGTGTTAGGTTGCTTGTTATTAGATGCGTGTGAACTGTTATTATGATTCTGGCTACTGGCGGGTTTAGTTAGAAGTCTATTGTTCTTTGATTTAGGATTGTGATTTCTATGTGACCCAAGGGGAACCTTGTTTGATCCAGTCACTACTCTAGAGCGGGGGGTTTGACTTGTCATTTGAGGATTTGTCTGTCTTCTGAGAAGAAGACCTGAGTTTAGATGAGCTATAGGAGGGTGGAAAGTAATAGCACCAAGCTAAATCAGCGTCCTTTCACTGCTGCTGATGAGAGATCCTGTGAGAAAACGCGTTTCATGTTGCAAAATATCTGATAAGCATGTGAGACCCATCCTGCTCTTTGATAATTCTAAAAGATTTAAGGTTACTAGAGGTTAAGAACTGGCTTGAAACGCCATTGGGAAATAGCGATTCATAAGTCATATCCTTTGGGATGTTAAGTATAATAACTTGAAACTTCTCACGCTACTTTCTTTCTGAAAGGCTCTAGGCGGCCAGAAACTATCAAACAGGAAGGGTTCTGAGGAATATAGTCCAATCATTGTTATTGTAAGACTTAAGGCAATTATGATTCAGAATCAGTCAAACTCTTGCGGTTAAGTATTTCTTTTGCACTTGGGTGCTAACTGATACCACTTTGTCCCAATTATCTAGATTTGAGAGGAGCTCATAATTTGACCATTTAGCTGGAATGTCATATACAATCAGATCCAACAGGAAACTTGATTCTTTTTGCTCAGGCTGGTATCCTGTGATAATGAGGTTGTTTGTTTCTGTAAGGCCATTTTGAAGTTTAGTCCTCTTCTTTGAACCTGCCAGGCCCTTATCTTCCTTTAAGGCTTGGTGGGTTGAAGGGATGACAGAATCAGATGTCTTAGATTCAATGGACTTTTTGGTGTGACTAGCAAGAGTGGAATCAGGGGACGTAAGTGAAGAAGTTGATGCACTGTTTTCCTTTAGGAAGTTGATTTTTTTCACAGCTTTAACTTGTTTTTTCAGCTTTTTCTTCTGATTCTTAGTCAGCACCTTGATCCAGAAGTCAGGTTGTTCTACAGAAATAGGGGGACTGGAAGGAGGTTGTGTGCTTTCTGCGACAGATGATTAGTGCAGTACTTTTGTGTCTATTTTCATTTTGAGAGAGTCATCAGGTGGGGTTTATGCAGACTGATTTTCCTTTGTTTGTCATAGCCTTGATTTTCAATTGGCAGTTTTTTATCATTATAACATTGTATTGTAATTTTTATATATTATATAAAAGTATAATATAAAGTAATTTATTATATTTATTTATTGTATATAAATAAAGCAATATATAATAAAATTCCCTTTGTTAATTCCCTCTATTAATCTACTTGCATACATTCCAAGTCTGGGTTCATATAAAGAATTTGGCAATTTAAAAAAAACTAAAAAAAATAGAAGAAACGTTAGTACGTTTCTTCAATATATTAAAAAAAAATCCATCTTCATTTTTCCACTAACCTACTTGCATTCCAAGTCTGAGTTCATCCAAAAATCTGACAATCTAAAAAAAAGGATATATTTAGTAACGTTTTTTGAAGAACATAGCAAAAAAACCTGCTTTCCAACACCCTTTTTACCTAAATTCTAAAGTCCAAATCATATTATTTGTCTGATAACCTAAAAAAAAGAAAAAGAAAAGCATTTGAAAAGTGGTAGAAACATTCCCTTAAAAAAATAAGAAATATTGTGACCCCACCTCCTTCACTTACATAATTTCAAAGTCTGAATTTGTAATTTTTGTTCAACAATCTAAAAAAAAGAAGAAAAAAATGTTTAGCAACGTTTCTTAAAAAATATAATAAAAAAAATCTACTTACTACCTCTTCAACTTAAATTCCAAAATCTAGGTCGTATTATTCGTCTGAAAATCTAAAAAAAAAAAAAAAGAAATGTTAGAAATGCTTCTTAAAGAAAGAATACACAAAAATCCCCTCTTCTCTTACTTTAATTCCAAGTTCCAGTTTGTAGCATTTTGGTATTCATATTTCTCATGTATTCTTTTAATAATGAAATAAATAAAAAAATTTTTAAACCCAAAATAACAAAAAAAGATTGATAAAATTTATCGATCTTTTAAATATAGTTGTGTATGAAATTAATTTTGTATTAAGGAATTATGTAATAATGTAATTCTGTAATAATTTCAGAATAATCTTGTAATTTTGGTAAGAAGGATAAGTACCCTTTAAATTTGAATACTATTTATTATAAGGTTGTTCAGAAAATGTTGTATATTAAAGTAATGTGTAATAACTGATAATGATTACAGATAATCTAAAAAAAATTTTTGAGTTTTTCGTTATCAAATTATTTTTTTTTTTTATAGAGTTGTCAGATGAAAGCGTGACTAGACTTCTTGAATTGAGATAAGAAGAGTTGAGGAAAAAGTTTTTTAGTGTTTTTTTTTAATAAATTGAATTAACTTTATTTTTTTTTTTTTTGTAGTGTTGCCAGATGTTAATCTAACTGAACTTCTTGAATTGAGGTAAGGGAGGCTGTGGAAAAAGTTTTTCAGTATTTTTTTAATAAATTAAATTTATTTTTTTCTTTTTTATAGAGTTACCAGACGAAAGCGTAACTGGACTTCTTAAATTGGAGTAAGAAGAGTTGGGGGAATAGTTTTTTGGTGTTTTTTTTTAATAAATTGAATTAATTTTATTTTTTTTTTTTTGTAGTGTTACCAGACGTTAATATAATCAGACTTCTTGAATTGAGATAAGGGAGGTTGTGGGAAAAGTTTTTCATTGCTTTTTTTTTAACAAATTAAACTAATTTATTTTTTTCTTTTTTATAGAGTTGTCAAACAAAAGCGTGATCAGACTTTTTGAATTGGGGTAAGAAGAGTTAGGGGAATAGTTTTTCAGTGTTTTTTTTTATTAACTTTATTTTTTTTCTTTTTTTGTAGTATTGCCAGACATTAACATAACCAGACTTCTTGAATTGAGGTAAGGGAGGTTATGGGAAAAGTTTTTCAGTATTTTTTTTTTAATAAATTAAATTAACTTTATTTTTTTCTTCTTTTGTAATATTACCAGACAAAAAATATGACATAATTGAAGTAAGGGAGGGCTGGGTGAAAAGTTTTTTCATTGCTTTTTTTTTTAATAAATTAAGCTAATTTATTTTTTTCTTTTTTATAGGGTTGCCAGATGAAAGTGTAACTGAACTTCTTGAATTGGATAAGAAAAGTTGGGAGAAAAGTTTTTTTTTTAATAAATTGAATTAACTTTATTTTTTTTCTTTTCGTAGTGTTGCCAGATATTAACATAACTGGACTTCTTGAATTGAGGTAAGGGAGGTTGTGGAAAAAGTTTTTCAGTGTTTTTTTTAATAAATTAAACTAACTTTATTTTTTCTTCTTTTGTAGTGTTGCCAGACGAAAAACACAATAGAATTGAGGTAAGGAAGGGCTGGATGAAAAGTTTTTTGTTGCTTTTTTTTTAATAAATTAAACTAATTTATTTTTTTCTTTTTTATAAACCTTCTTGAATTGGGATAAGGAGAGTTGGGAGAAAAGTTTTTTAGTGTTTTTTTTTAATAAATTGAATTAACTTTATTTTTTTTCTTTTTTTTTATAGTGTTACTGGATATTAACATAACTGGACTTTTTGAATTGAGGTAAGAGAAGTTATGGAAAAAGTTTTTCAGTATTTTTTCTTAATAAATTAAACTAACTTTATTTTTTTCTTCTTTTGTAGTGTTACCAGATGAAAAACATGATGGAATTAAGATAAGGGAGGGCTGGGTGAGAAGTTTTTTTATTGCTTTTTTTTTAACAAATTAAACTAATTTATTTTTTTCTTTTTTATAAGATTGTCAAACGAAATTTTTTTTCTGAAAAAATGTGAAAAAAATTGTGAAAATAACAAACCTACTTCTACTTCCACTTCCATTTCTATTACTATACCTGTAAATAAGTATCTTTGTCTCATGTTAGCAGATTAGATAAAAAAAATAATATAGCGGAACTTATCAATTTTGGGGCTTGATAAAGATAATTTGGAAATTGTTTGCAGTGCTAAGAAGTGTAAGAAAAAAAGGAAGAATACCACGACCAAACTTTTAAATTGGGTCAAAGGAGACTGAAGAAGAGTTTTTAAGAATTCACATGGAAAGAATTTATATAGGATATTTTAACAAAGATTTCTTTTTTGAGATTTTCTAAGATTCATATAGAAAATAGAGATTTTTTTTTTTGAGATTTTTTAAGAGTTTGTATAAGATATTTTTAATAGAATTTCCTCAGAATTCATAATATTAAATAAAAAACAGTATACTTTTTATTATATTTATATTAAATAAATTAATAAATATTATTAAACTATTTTAAAAAAATTGGTTTCCAAAAGTCTGAATACAAATTTAAAAGATCACTATTTATAAGAGATAAAAAGAATCAGTAAAATTACTAGTAAATTTGAAGTTTCTTTAGAATTATAATGATAGTTTTCTATTTATCTATTATTAAGCAATCAAAATTCAGTCTGATCTTATGCACGTGACCTGATCTTAACATGCATATAAATTACTAAACGCGACTTTGTTTATTTTTCAAAAAATATACACTCTTTTTCTTTTCTGTTTTCTTTTTACTCTCTTTACATTTTATATAGTAGGTATATTAATTATTGTATTTTTGTCATTAAATTTATTATACTGATTACTAACTATATTTTATTTTATAATTTTAACATTACCTTTTTTTAATATTACTAATGTTATTCTTTTTTTTTATATTTTACTAATATCATCACGTATTTTTCTTTTTTTTTTTTATAAATTTTATCAAACTCTTCATAATACTAACTTTTTGTATTTGTGTATTAATTATTATAATTATTACTAACTTTTTATATTTACGCTTTACTATTTATTTATTAAATATTACTAACTTTATCAGTCATATACTAACATATTATTACGATGAATGTTTTTATTTTAAATACTTATTAATATAAATAAAGATACTATGTATTTTATTTGTAATTCTAAATATTATGTGCTATAATAAATTTTATTATTTGTTATATGATTTTACAAAAATTGGTTATTTGACTATCCATTCATAGATCACACTTAGCTGAGATGGGGGGTTATATAGTATTATATATATAATATTTATTTTGAATATTTATCAATGAATATAACACAATCTTTGAATTAAAAAAAAAAGGTTATTTAACCATCTATTGATCATAATTTGACCATAATTTGACCATAATTTGACCATAATTTGATCATAATTTGACCATAATTTGACTATAATTTGATTATAATTTGACCATAAATTGACCATAATTTGACCATTAATTGATCATCATTTGACATCAATTAACCATCAATCGACCATCAATCAATTATCAATCAATCATCAATTGACGATCATCAGTCTTTCAATTGGCAACCCAATTTGATGCTGATCTTTAACATCATTTGGCATCAATCAGGTAGTACAATTTATTGCCAATTGAATATCAATTTGTTTGACTGTTCATTAATTTGGATGGCTGATTGATAGCCAATTGATGCCTGATTTGACATCGTTTGACCTGTGTTATAATGGGAGGTTTTATTAGTGGTTTCATGTATGGGTTATCTATAATCATACTATCAATGGCTATTTCAGAATTTGATTGTATTGTGGCCTGCATAGAAGAATATCAGGCAGGTGATGAGAAAGTTTTGTCTTTTCACAAAATGTCTTTTGAACGTTTCTATGCAATAGTGCGATCATATTGTTATTGTCATATAAGGGATTTGAAAAGCCAAACTAATTTAATCAAAAGCTTGACTAAAGATATTATCCATAACTGTAATTATAAGACACAGTGTTGTAAGTAATAGGTTGCAACCTAGCTTCCTCAGAGTGTAAAAGTTATAATGCCGTAATTGTGCTATAATGTTGTAATTATGCCGTAATTATGATTGGCTTATTCTATATGAAATCATTAATAAAATCGCAACTTTTTTCTATTAATAAAATCACAAATTTTTTTTTTATTAATAAAATCGTGGCTCTTTTTTTATTAAAAAATTATTTTATTAACAAAATCGCGGCTTTTTATTATTAATAAAATCGCGGATTATTTTTTATTAATAAATTATTTTATTAACAAAATCGCGGCTTTTTTTATTAATAAAATCGCAGCTTTTTTTATTAACAAAAATCACGACTCTTTTTTTATTAACAAATTATTTTATTAACAAAATCGTGGCTTTTTTTATCAACAAAATCGTGGCTCTTTTTTTATTAACAAATTATTTTATTAATAAAATTGCAGCTTTTTTTATTAATAAAATCGTAGCTTTTTTTTATCAACAAAATCGTGGCTTATTTTTTATTAATAAAATCGTGGATTATTTTTTATTAATAAAATCACAGCTTATTTTTTATCAACAAAATCGCGGCTTATTTTTTATTAATAAAATTGTGGATTATTTTTTATTAATAAAATCACAGCTTATTTTTTATTAATAAAATCACAGATTATTTTTTTTTATTAATAAAATTGTGGCTTATTTTTTATTAATAAAATCACGACTTATTTTTTAATAAAATTGTGGCTTATTCTTTATTAATAAAATTGTTTATTAACAAAAATGCGACTTTTTTTATTAATAATAAAATCGCGGCTTTTTTATTAATATGTATTTAAAAAAATGTTAATTAATCATTTTATTATTACTAATACGAATTAAAGAAACAACCATTTTTAACATTTTTTTTTATTAATACGAATTAAAAAATGTTATCACACTAATATTATATATACTAAAACTATGCTGCGGCATTATGTAGGAAGTTTTAACTTTCAGCATTGGGCTAAATGACTTTTGGCAGGCAACTTTAAGCAGCATTAAGGCATTACAGTCTAATTACGACATTACGGTCTAATTATGGCATTACGGCCTAATTATGGTATTACGAAAAGTGTCATAACTGTAATGCTGTATGTTGTAACATTACGGCATCGTCTAATCAATTACGGCTAACATCTTTAAGTTTGACGCAGAACTGTATGGTATGATGCAGCATCTATTTAAAATTCTGTTGAATGCGAAGAAATGAAATGGCATCTATTTTTCTGATGACAGCGCAAAAAAGTAAATTCACAAATGGTTATGAATGATCAATTTTACCCAGCCATCCATCTATAACAAGATTAATCTGTTATGCTGTTGATAGGGCTTTTTCAAATTGTGGAAGGGTAGTCTTCAAAAATTCTCTTAACAGAATAAATATCTGTGCTCTTAAGTGGGCTGTATGCGAACAGACAATCAAGTGCAGAGCAGTTTCTTTTTTTTCTGAGTTGCAGAATTAACAAGTGAAATCTTTATAAAGAGCAGGTTTTCGTCTTTGTAATCAATGGCCTACCGACAGTTGGTGAATAATTTATTTTTTTTAATATAAAAGTTTAAATTATGTATTTTTAATATAATTTTAATAGATCATTTATAATTATATATTATAGTATAAATTATTTGTTATATTTTTTAATTAAAGTAATAATTAATAATTTAAAAAAATTTTTTTATTGTATAATTAATAGAGAATCCTAGATAACTTTGATATACTGTATATTATATTTGGATTTTAACAAATTAAATCAAATTCAGCTTAAGGTTATAATTTAAATTTTAATAAATTAAATTAAATTTAACAATATGTTATAGAAAATTATTATGCATCACCACTGGTGGTCAGCACCAGTGTCACGTGATTTTATTTGTCACCCATATCACACCTCTTCTTCTTTATTTTTTTATAAGTATTTTAAGAACTTAGAATTTTTTTCATACTAAAAATTCTATTCGTCACATATTATCTGTCACATTCCTATTTTTTCCATAATTCCGGCCAGAATATTAAAATTACTATATTAGAACTTTGTATCACACAGAATATCTGTTTTAAGCGATACCCATTCCACAAAATTTTTTTTCCCATTTTTGAAAATTACTTTACCTGGAATTTTGTGTAATATTAATTTTCAAAAAAGGATATTTTTATGCAGATCACTTAATTCTGGCCAGAATTATAAAATTACAATAAAATCACGTGATACTGGTGCTTACCACCAGTGGTGGTAAATAGTAAACCTCTATGTTATAATATTAAATTTTTGCAAATTACATTAATTTTTATAAAATCATATATATTTTAGATAAATTTGATACTTTTTAAAAAAATAAAAAAATATATAGTAATATATTTTATTTGTAAAATTAATTTAACTAATTTAAATAGAAATAATTATTATCTAATCCTATCTAAATTAATAAATATAGATATAATTTTAATGCTAAAAAAAAAAATTTAATTGATTTAAAATAAAAAAAAATTACACTTTAAAATTAAAAATCACTTAAATAATAAATAATTGAAAATACAAAAGTTGATCATATTTTATGAATATTAAATTAATTATTTTAAAATTTTTATTGTAAGTAAATTTGATCTGTTAAACAATTTTATTAAGTAAGAAAAGGTAATTTTATTTGACCAAAGTGGTAAAATTACACTCTGAAGTTGCAAAATAACTTTTTGTAAAAAAATTAATAATACAAAAATAACTAATATTTTATGAATATTAAACCAATTATTATAAAAATTTATATGCAAATAGATTTGATATTGCTAAATAACTTTAATTTTTATAATAAAAATTAAAAACTTATTTTAATAAAAATTTTTAGTAGAAGCTTTTTTTTAACCATTAAATATTTTATTCTTAGATGTATTTTAAGGAGATAAACTATTTTTATTAAATTTAAAAGGATAATTATCCAAACAGATTTTTTGTTATTTTTAAATTTTTTAATTAAAGCACTAATAGATTACTTATTTATTACAAATTGATATTATTAGATATACATGGCCTGGTAATTACATGATCAAAAATGTAATTTGTAAATCAAAATACATAAATAATTATGTCAAACATAATTACTGTAAATATTATTGGATAAAAAAAGCAAAAAAAAGTCAGTTTTAGCGTTTATATATATAAAAAGTCAAAAATACTGAAACTGACAGTTCCAGCATTTTTATATGTAAAAATGCAAAAAATAATACTGAAACTATCAGTTTTAGCATTTTTAAATGTAAAAAGTAAAAAAATGCTAGAACAGACTGTTCTAGCATTTTTATATAAAAAGTCAAAAAAACGTCAAGATTGACTATTCTGGCATTTTTTTATATTTAAAAAATGCAAAAAAATGCTAAAACTAACTGTTTCAGCACTTTTACATATAAAAAATACAAAAAATATGCTGAAACTTACAGTTTTAGCATTTTTAAATGTAAAAGTAAAAAAAATGCTAGAATAAACTGTTCTAATGTTTTTTATATAAAAAGTTAAAAAAAAATGCCAAAACTAACTATTCTGACGTTTTTATATGTAAAAATGTAAAAAAAAATGCAGAACATACTGTTCTGGCATTTTTTATATAAAAAGATAAAAAAAAATGCTGAAACAGACAGTTCTGGCATTTTATATATAATAAACGCAAAAAAATGTTGAAACTGACAGTTCTGGCATTTTTTATATAAAAAGTTTAAAAAAACACTAGAATAACTAATTTGGCATTTTTATATAAAAAGTTAAAAAAAAATACTAAATCTGGTATTTCCAGTATTTTTATATATAAAAAACACAAAAAAATATGTTAAAACTTATAGTTTTGGCATTTTTAAATGTAAAAGTAAAAAAAATGCTAGAATAGATCGTTCTGGCATTTTTTATATAAAGTTAAAAAAATGCCAAAACTGACTGTTTCAGCATTTTTATATGTAAAACATAAAAAAATGCAGAACAGACTGTTCCGTGTTTTTTATATATAAAGTTAAAAAAAAATACTGAAACTGACTATTCTGGCATTTTTATATATAATAAATGCAAAAAAACTGCCAAAACTAACAGTTCTGGCATTTTTTATATAAAAAGTTTAAAAAAATGCTAGAACGACTGATCTGATATTTTTATATAAAAAGTTAAAAAAAAATACAAAAAAAATTATTAAAACTGGTATTTCCAGCATTTTTACATATAAAAAGCGCAAAAAAATATTGAAACTAACTGTTCTGGCATTTTTACATATAAAAAATGCAAAAAAATATGCTAAAACTTACAGTTTCAGTATTTTTAAATGTAAAAGTAAAAAAAATGCTAGAACAGACTGTTCTGGTATTTTTATATAAAAAGTTAAAAAAATACCAAAACTGACTCTTCTGGTATTTTTATATGTAAAAACGTAAAAAAAATGTGAAACAGACTGTTCCAGCATTTTTTATATAAAGAATTAAAAAAAATGCTGAAACTGACTGTTTTAGCATTTTTATATATAATAAACGCAAAAAAAATACTGAAACTGACAGTTCCAGCATTTTTATATATTAAAAACACAAAAAAAACTATCAAAACTGACTGTTCTAGCATTTAGTAAATATGATCACAGTCGTCGGGGCTATCCTCTGGTAGCAGTGGCTAAAGCCCCCATATACATCCCCTCTTCACGGGGATCCATACCAGATCTCCTATCCAGTTAGTCTTCCAGCGCCTTTATGACGCGTCTCTAATAATACCATAGATAAAATCTTATCCATACCATACCTACCCATCTATTCCATCTGTTCTATACATCTGTTCTATACAAACATACTAAGAACAAGATAAAACAAAGAATAAAGAAGAAATAAAGATATGGAACAGATGGAACAGATAAATAAAAAAAATAATCAGACCGATTATTCCTAGAAATATTTTTTATTTTGGAGTATCTGATCTGTTCTGTCTGTTCTGTTCACAAGAACATACCCAAATGCCTCACTAAGCCTAATACGATATGTGAAAAATACCCTATTACCTAGTATGAATTCCTATATATATTCCTCATACTAGTCCTCATACCAGTTACCCATATTGTTACCTACTCGTACCTAGATGTATTAACCTCAGAGGTGGCTATACCTTCCAATAGCATACAAATATACCTGAAAAAAATCGTAATTAAACATAGTCAATATATAGGTATCTAAAAAATAAATTAAACAAGACTTATCCTAAAGTATCTAACTAACAATGAGTAACCAAGTAGTAATCTCGAAATTTGGTGAATCTAAGGAAGCATACAGTATTGATATACTAAAATGGCTTATCAGAGAGGCGAACAGTTTAAATGATATTACAAAAGCAAAGTGATATATTTGCAGTTACTTTATTCTCTGTTCCAATCCACATGGTGTATTTATGTGGTGACCTGATATTAAGAATTTTGAGCATATTTCCATGAAAAATATTAGTATGCTCATTTGTCCTATAACTAAAACCTTCTTTAATCAATCCAATCCTGAACAGCTACCAACTAAAACAGAATTTAACATTGCCAAATGGTTTATATATGATAATTCTTCAACATGTGTAGCAACTTGTGATCCTGCAAAGCAACATATTTATAAAATTTAAGGTCAACTCTATCTTAATATTTTCTCAGGTTTCTTACACCAATTACGTTCTTTAGCAGACTTTTCAGCCAACATCCATCAGGCAATTAAAATCATATTTACTCATATTCAGGATGTCTGGTGTTCAGGAGATTGGAATGTAACTGAATACATTATTAAATGGTTTGCTGGTATGGCTACTGGTAGAAAAATATATTCGATTCTTTATCTTAAATCTGATCAAGGCTGGGGTAAAGGTATTATAACTGATTTTATCCAGCATTATATTTTAGATACTCAGCTAGTCTATAAAACAAGTGATTCTCAAACGATTTTGGGCAGTTTTAATGAGCAATTATTAGGTAAAGTACTTCTTTTACTTGAAGAAATGCCAACAGAAAAAAGCCAATGGAATTCATTATATTATGCTCTCAAAGATAAAGTTACTAGCGATACTATTAAAATCCATGAAAAATATAAAACACCTACCCAATATAAAAACTTTATGTTTACTATCGTTCTTACTAATGAAAATGCTCTCAGAGTTAAAAATGATAATAGACGAACAGTTTTCCTAGATATCTCACCTGCTCGAAAAGGAGATTTGCAAAATTTCAAACAGTTAGGTGTTGCAATGAAAATCCAGGGGTGGGTGAGACCTTCTATGCTTACTTAAAAGTTATTGCTGATAAATATCCAGATTTTAATGGCAACCCACCGCCTATGACTGCATCTAAGCAAAAGCATATCGTATCTACTCTTCTACCGTTATTTCAATTTATAAAGGAGACGTATATAGCAGAAGCTGATTATATGATTACATGCTTACCAGTTCATATATTATATGCCACCTATACAAGCTACTGTGGAAATAGAAATATTACACCCTTATCTAAAGTTGTAGTTACAAGAACATTATCAAATGAGCTAAATACGACTAGCAACTTAGTTTATATTAATGGAAAGCGCACTAGAGTTTACAATTTATCTAGAAAGACTTTATACGAAAAATATCTTAGTAATAACTGGATTCATGAAACTGATGAGATTGATATTGAGGAGATTAATATTCCTAAAAAATCTGTATCTGATCCTAAAGCTCTCAATCAGTTCTTAGTACAAATTGGAGTAGATATACCAAATAAGCAAAAGAAAAGTCCACCACCAGTTCCTTCAAAACCATCACATCTAAAGGTAGAAGTATCATCAGACTGAAAAGGTGAAGCGACTTCTTCATTGATACCATCTGAACCTATCGCTCCAGAATCTGTTGAAAATTTAATAGATAACTTCATAACAGAACTAAATACTCTTATACTACCTTCGGCTAAGTCAGAACAAAAACTAGTGGTAGAACAAGAACCAGAGCAAGAACTAGAGATAGAGCCAGAACCATACGGAATACCTGATCCTTCTATACCAGCTGAACCGTTTATATCACAAGAAGTATTAAAGCCAGTTCAAAAAGTTGATCCAGATCCCATGCCTAAAATGAATACCGCCAAATATTGGGAATGGATAGATAGACATAAATATGACAACATAAAGCTCTGGTACAAGAATTCTCGTGATGAAATGATAGATGAGCTATATTCTGTAGCCAAAGAATGTTGGGCTAAATATATAGACGAAGATGACCCCTATAACTGGGATATCCTCTTAGCCGAATTGGAAGAATTTGATAAGATTGTAAGAAGAGATAACCTATATCTCATCAAATTTGGTGATGCCATAAATAAGCTAAAAAAATGGCTCAAATACAATGATAATGTAAATAGGCAAATAAAATGCTTAGAACTTGCCAACTATCTAAAAAAATACAACGAGAATAAGGAAACCGTATTTGTAGATCTCCCTTCTGGCTATAAAGTTGCAAAATTACAACCAAAGATAATAGAATGCCATAGCCAAATAAATGAATGTGAATGTATGGAGGCCAATGGTGAGGAATACGAATCAGATTATAATGATGGCTTATCTGATGATGGCTTATTTGGTGAAATTGATCAATTATAAGGGCTAGTTATTTTATTTTTTCAAATATAGTAACGAAAAATTAGTAATTAAATAAATACCATATATTTCAAAGAAATGTTTTCAAGACTAATTCGTCATTTACCAAATAGGCCAGATATCATAGAAGTTAAGTTTAGTGGCCGACAGTTCTTTAGAAAAAGAATTGCAAATCTTGATCAAAAACTTAAAGCCTGATATCCAGGCAAACAGTTTCAAATCTTACTTCCTTATGAGAATTGAAAGTCAGGTTGCTGGACTACTAATGAAGATGATGCAAATCTTTTCTCCTTACTTGACCACTATGATGAGAGCCAAATGCCTGATAATATAGGTGATCCAGAGTGGTTTGATAACTTTATCATTTATATAAAAAATTTACCAGTGGTATCAGGTGGATGTGACGATACAAATGATTGTCTTTATCAGTGCTTAAAAATGGCTTATGGCTCTTATTCAAATATGCCTCAAAGTATTGAAAAGCCTGAGTACATTAAAGATTATCTAAATCTGGCACGAAATGATCCTATTCCAATTGCCTGTATTGAAAAAATAGAACGATTAGTTCGAAGTATTGCTATCAATGTAGTAGGTGATCATACCTATATTTCTAAGAGTCCAGCACAAAGAAGGGTAACCCTTACTCTCACTAATGAACACTATTCTCTCGTATCCAATCCAGATAGAAAACATCCCAGCTTTGAATGTAAAAGGCCAAAAAAGCCTATAACTTATCAGGAGAATGATGTAAAAAATACTGTTCTTTTATATAATGGAAAGGAGATCAAGTCTATTACCGTCCAGCAATTTCAAAAACTTAAGTTTAGCAAATTCTATTCTTTTATTTTAGCTAAACGTCAAGAATCATTAGAAAAGGCATATATCAGAATTAATGCTGAACGAGATGCCTTTTTACAGGAGACGAAAAAGCTAGGCCTTCCAATTGATATATCATTACTTGATTGGAACATAAAGAAAACGGCTCTTTGGCTATTCGAAAAATTAAGTGTAGGTATTCCTGTTAATGAACCTCTTGATGCGCTTGAAGCATAATGGATAAGTAAAGCAATGATGGGAAGGATTATCTGGGCACAAAATAACTGGAAAGGATATGGAAGAAGTTACGATAAAACAAGTCTTTATCCTAATATTCAGCAGTCAGCTTTAAACTTTCCTATTAGTAAAGGTGAGTTTCAGATTTTAAAAGACTTTACTAATCATTGAGGATATAGTCATTTTGGAATATTTCATGCAAGTATTGAAAAGAAAGATACCCCATTATTTTGATATAATTACCATAATGTATATACTCATATTGATCTTACACGTTCCAAAGCTCTTGGCCTTCAAGTTACATTAATTCAAGATGAAGCCTCTAATGCTCTTATTTATGAAAAAAAACTTGAATTCAGGGTAGTGTAATCTTTGGAGAGTATGTAGATTTTCTTTTTAAAATTAAGAATCAAGGTGGTATCGCTAGCCAAGTAGCTAAAAGAATTCTTAATACACTATGGGGTGCACTTTGCCAAAGAAAGAAAACATACAAGACTCTTATAACATCGAGTAAGTCTTTTGACTTTCCAGATGGTGAGGTATTAGACTCGATTGTACCAATAGGAGAAGAGCAGTAGAGATTCCAATTTACGAATCCAGGTAATCCCTTTAAAGGTGAATATCCAAGAATTGCCCCATTTCTTCTAGCACATGGTCGAAAGATTATTTCTGAAATAGTACAACCCTATGTGGATAAAGTCAGGCGTATTCATACTGATAGGTTCATTCTAGAAGAAGACGTTAACAACTCTCCTCTTTATACCTGCTCTAAAAATGCCTTTAAGACTCTAAAAGCTCTTAAATTCGAAAGAGAAGGAGAGTGTCATGTAAAAAATGCTAACCAAGTGGTATGGACTGTATAATTAAATATTTTTTTCCTTAGATGTAGTAATAAAAAAATGGAACACGACTCATTCCCATTCACAAACAAACATCTTAGTTTTATCAAGCATGAAACATATTTGGCTGAAATTATAGAAGCTTTAAAGAATGTTATATTGGCAGGTTTACGAGATGAATACAGTAAAGAAAGTTATCTTATAAAGAATCACGTAAACTATATTAAGAAAATAGAATCTGCCAACAATCCAGAAGGTTATATTCATTATATAGCTAAGAAATTATTGCCAAATAAAGAATCGCATGCTGAGAAGGTTGCCATAATTCGAGCAAAGTATTCACATAATCCAGATCTTGCTTTTAAAATTATAAAGGTCTATGATTTATATAATCGTATTCCTAAGGAAGTACCACCTAGACGTAAACTTAATGAAAATGAAGCTGAAGATATATTAGCTGAACTTCTTAGCAATAAGCCATAAATTTATTATTAAAAATTTGCATAAAGACTGATGACGAAGTAACTTTGTCACTAGGCATTTTTCATTTTTTTGTACAAAGGCTGATGACGAAGTAACTTTGTCACTAGGTATTATTTATTTTTAGAAAAAATCATAATTGAACATAGCCTATACTAATATATTAATAAAAAAAAATGAGTGCTAATAGATATACTATTAATCCATTGACTGGTAGAACAATTCGTGTTGGCGGTTCAACATTCAATCAGCTAGTTATAGAAGCATATGATTATCTTGATAGTGGATTGGTTCGAAGAGCAACTGCACCTTCACTTACAGAAGCAAGGCAAAGTTATCTCAATATAGAAACTGGACGTATGGTTCAATATGAGACTAGAATGTATTTTTATTTAATTCAAAGGGCTTATGAAATAATAGAAGATTATTATCTTGTTCCTCCAAGATTTGTAGAAATTGTGCAATCCTATCCTTCTCTATTATATTTACATGGTACTCAAAGAAGACTTGAACATATTGATGTTGCACTTAGAAGAGTTAACTTTTATGCTGAACGGAATTGGCTTAATCCAGACTATAGGCAAAGGGTTGAAGAAACACGCTAATTTGTTGAAAGAAGACAAAGAGAAACACAACAAGAGGCACAATTAAGAAGGCTTGCCAAACTTAACATTGCCTTATGTAAAGAGTGCCAAATGCCTGTAAATCTTAATAAGTTACCTGAAAACGGTCTTTGTGAAGACTGCAGTAAAGAATAAATATAAAAAACAGGTAATTAAATTATTTTATTTTTTATATAGAAAATTTCAAATAAAAGATGGTTGAGCAAATTAGAAAATACTGCCCAGTTTATGGACTTGCATTGGCCAAGCCAAGAAGAGGCTTATCTACTATCGAATTCTGATGTACAGTGCATGGATGTGCTGATATAGATAGCTTGCATGAAAGTATATATAAGTTAATCAAAATATTTAGATGTGTTTCACAAGATGATAAACTTACTTTTGCCTTTACTCGAGACTATGAGTATCAGTTAGAGTTTTATAATCTTTCTGTATCAGAAGAATTTAAATCGATTAAGATTTGACTACTCAAACAGATTAATAGGTTG
Organism: Rhizophagus clarus; assembly: GCA_015698045.1. Taxonomy (NCBI): domain Eukaryota; kingdom Fungi; phylum Glomeromycota; class Glomeromycetes; order Glomerales; family Glomeraceae; genus Rhizophagus; species Rhizophagus clarus. Next base: position 1,331,350 of record BLAL01000034.1, read on the forward strand.
GATAGAGATGTAGGGGAAAAAGCTTTATATCGATTATTATTTGATTTATATGCAGAAGAAGGGATAAATGAACCTTTTGCTATATTTTATGATATATATTGCGATAGAGTAAATAATCCATTAAGCAAAAACTTTGTTTCTCGTGCATTGAGGACCCTTGGCCTAGTAACGAAAATGTCAAGAATAGTAGTAGATGGCAGGGAAAAAAGTATTATATTTATAAATGCGACTAGAGAAGAGTTGCTTGAGTTTTTTAGAAAGAATGGAATAGACTATTGATTCCTACCTGCAAGATAGGCTTCTTCATTAAGCCATCATTGAATAGTTTTAGAAGTGCTTCGATGCCTTCTATTATTTTTTTATCACTTAGAGGACGCTCATTCAAAAGTTCTCTATATCGATCAAAAGGTGATACTGATACTGGGAAGTTATCTCTAGTAACATATACATTCTTAACTTGAGATAGGAATTTCTTATACTCATCTCCAAGAGTACGATCATTTATTCTATAAGCTTCTTCAAAAACATATTTAGCCCAAATATCTGAATTTTTTGCCTTTGATAAGGCGTCTTGTTTCAAGTAAAGTTTACGTTCTTAGAAGAAGGAAAGTTCTGGGCAAATTCTTCTAACAAATTATTCTTTTTAGCTTCGGCTATTGCCTTCTGTCCATAAGAAGTAAATTGACTAAAATCATTCTTGGATGATTCTTGGATGATCTTAGATCGATCTTAGATGAATCTGTGATCGTTCTAGAATCATTCTTGGATGATCTTAGATCAATCTTAGATGAACACGTGATCATTCTAGAATCATTATTAGATGATTCCATAATAGTTCTAAGGCTAGTATCCCATCGAACTCTAATTGATAGGGGTTTAGTTTTAAGACGTCTCAAATCAAATACTATGAATTCTCTACTTAAAGTTAGTTTGTCAATTATTGGAGCAAGAGAATTGGATTCATTAGTATATTGTCTAATGATACGCTTTGTATCACTTAAACTGCCATGTCCACCATGTAGAGAAATATAATTTACATTTTCTCGAATTGCTTTTGGAATAGCAAAGAATCTTTAGGCTACATAAATAGCTGAAATATTTCTATGTCGTCCATGAGTAAAGTAGCCAGTCATTTTTTCTTGAATATTTTTAGGGGCATCTATTAAATCCTCAAATATAACTACAGTAGCAATTTTGGGATCAAAGTCTTCTACATCTGACATTTGGTGATATGAGATTACTTCGAATGCTACACTCTCATTATCATTAAAGAAATCCTTTACTATTTACCATTTAGGTTCGTCTAAATATCTACCAATAAGAACTATTTCATTGCAAAGAATATATCGAGTCCCATCCTCTTTGGCTTTTGCGTCTCCCATTAGTAAATTAATAAGCATAGTAGTCTTTCCAGAATCTGAGCTACCAGCTACAGCAGGACGAAAAGGCCATATTGGAGCATATTCATTTCCTTGCCTAGTATCACTACTATATTTATCCAAATTATACACATATAAGTCCATTTTAAGCAATTAGTAGTATATAGTGTATAGTATATTCAAAATGACATATGTTCCCACTGATCCTACAGGGCTCCCTTCAGCACATTTAGTAGCAATAGATATTAATCAGCTAATTAATGCACTTAAGAATGATGCAGATGCCCTGCTGGTAAATGGTCGAATGACTGTTACACCAAATCTTATAAATATTAATCACGAGATTAAGCACATTATTGGATTGATTATAGCTCATGGTATACAGGTTGAAGAAAGAGCAAGACAAATTAGGAAAGAGCTTGATACTTCGACTGGCTTATTAAAGTATTTGCAAGAAGTGACTAATGCTAGAGAACGCGAGATTCATGGTATTAGACAACGTCTTATTGCATGTTAAAATGAGAGGAACGGATTGCAAAATGAGAGAAATCATCTGGTAAATGCAAATTGTGATCAAGCTAATCAATTACAAGATCAGCAAGTATGGCAAAGAAGAATTAGGGATACTTTGCAACAAAGAAATAATAGATTAATACATCAACTTGCAATAGAACAACTTACATCTAAAAACTTGGGACGAATTCGTGATAGAATGCAAGCACAATTGGCTGCTCTTAGAATTCAGGCGCAGTGGTTTTGAATTAGACAAGCTGGACCTATAGTTAACAATCCTCATTCAGATAATCCACAAGTAATATGGCTACCATTGCAATAGGAATGCCAGTTTTTGCTGGAAATGATGACGATGATCTTGAGAGATTCTTTGAGTTATATAAGGGCTATATTCATGATAGTATTGGAATTGATCCATCGGCTGTTGCTGGTAATCCAGCCGGTTGGGAGAAAGCTATGGGTATACTTCGTGCTTGCTTAACTGGTCCAGCTGCCAGATGGTATGATAGTAATATTTTAGGAAAGAGAGTTAAGCTTAGAAATATTCTTCTTCGTGCTGCACATGGTGATGAGGCGGCATTTAAGGCTTTACTTGGTAATAATGTTATTGTCCAGTAAATACATGGATTGTAGGTTCTGGTGCAGCAGCTCATATGATTAATAATGTTGGTGCTGGTGTTAATAATCCAGTCACTGATGTTTGGCCTGATTATGCAATAGAAGGGAATAGAGATATTTGGCTAAATCGGACTGGTATGAAGTTTACTAATGACCCTCTTAACCACAATGTTGTTGGTGGTGCAGCTGGAGGTGGTATTGCAATTGCTGGTGGAGCAGGTTTCAGTCATCCATATGTAATCCCAGCTTTTCCCTGTCATGTTTTTATTAAAATGTGCAATGAATTTCCTACACAACAGAATGCTAGACGCCAGTTAAGGTTTGGCAATCTTTTTCAAGAAAATATGCCTGTTTGAGATTTCTATGATAAAGTTAGAAGAAGTGCTGAGTTATTAGGCTATGGTAATGATGTTTTAGTTAATCAGTTTCTAAGAGGTCTGAATGATGATTGTGCTATTGAGGCTGAAAGAATTGGTGCTGAACGGGATATAGAAGAATTGGTAGGTCTTCTTGAACGAGTTGAAAAAAGAAAGGCTGAATTACGTCTTGGTAGAGAAAGACGAGAAAATATACAGTATCAGAGAGATAGACAAATTATTCCAGAGCAATTGCCACCAGTTAGTCAGGAGCCAGTTATATTAAAACCAGTCCAACATCATGCAGTTACCCAAGAAGAAATGAGTCGATTATTGCAACAACAGGCTGAAGGGTTTCAATCCCAAATTCGTCAATTACAGGAAAGTCTTAAGGCTCGAGATGTAAAGCCTGTTTATAGACCTAAGCCTAAATCTAAGCCTCAATATCATGATAATTGGGAACTTTATGCACAGGATTTATATCCTAATGAAGGTCCTAATCTGTTTGATGAAGATAAGAATGATGATAGGCATTTACAACAGCTATTCGATATAGTAAGTGGATCTGCTCCTAGAAATACATTAGAACAAAGATTAGCTGGTAAGATTACTAAAAGAATTGCATAAGCTAGAGAAAGACGTGAAGATGCAAAGTTAAATAGGGCAATGCGCGAACTTTCCTTGGATGATCATGATGATCCTATGGATACTTCCAATGCTATTCGAGGTGTACCTATAGAACTTGTTCAAGGTGAGAATGGAGAAATTATGCTTGTCCAAAAAAAAAGATAGTTTCAAATAAAGGTAAGACGTCAAACCCTAGTTCTGCATCTAAATCGACATCTAAATTGACATCTAAATTGACATCTAAATCAACTGGGGTGGTGAAAATTTCACCAACAAACTTTACTAAAACAGAGCTTATAAATCTCCTAAAGCTTGCTGATATCAGAAAGATTATTCAGGAAATCGTTTATAAAATATTAGAAAATTATGAAAGCGCTCCTCAAGAACAACCAGAAGTATAAGAGGAATATTTAGGTCCAATGGCTATGGATATTGATGTTACTCGATTAGAAAATACTAAGGATCTTTTGGCTATAAATGGAATTGTAAATGGGGTAGATATTCAGTGTTTAGCAGATTCCTGTGCTAATGTCTCTTGGATCCAAGAAGAAGCAGTTCCAGAACTAAAACTAAAAGCCGATAAATCTATAAAGCATAGTATTACTGGTGCGTCAGGGCTAAGTGAGACACTTGGTATAGTAAAAAATGTATTGATAGAGCTTTTACCAAGATGTATTATTAAAAAAGACCTTGTAGTTCTGAAAGGATATAAGCATAGAGAAATTGGTTTAAGCCGAACATGTCTTAAAAGGTATAATTATGATGTTCATGAATCTAGAAAGCATATCGCCCTTACAAGTAATGATAAAGACTATTTTATTCCTATAATTCCAGATGCAAATAGAACATAAAAAAATATATATATAAAATTAGATCCATTCATCAGATTCTAGATAAGGATAATCTGGATTTTCATTAGAATCACTTGGATCCTTGGAGTACTCTGATTGCCAGTTTGTAGGATCGTCTGGATCTTCATCTCCCCAGTAATCTGGTTGCCAAATTGGTTCTTTAAACTATGTTGGGATTTCATAAGGATCTAATCCATTAGCTAGTATTCGAATATTATCAAATATACGATTCTTTTCTCTTCCATCTTTCTTATATGCAAATCCACCTTGTAATAAAATTTTTTCTATCTCTACCTGATACGCAAAGGCTTTTTCTTTTTTATCGGCTAAATCCATAAATTTTTTGTATAAAGAATCTTTAAGAGCTTTATTTGTACCTGAATATTTAATATAAGCATGATTTAATTCTTCCTTACTATTCTTATAATTTACTAAAGCTTTCCAGTAGTCTTTTTCAGTAAGCTGATCAAGATAATATATGATGTTACGAGCAATTTCATGTATCTGAAATATATTTGTTCTCTTGAATGAAGTATTAACAATGTGGCTGGTTGAAATATTTAGCCAATTTTCTACCCATTTTGGAGATACATCTAAGAATGTAGCAATGTCAGTATACATTTTTTAGTATATAATAGATATGTTTAATTTTGAATATTTATTATATGATTTACTTTATTATACCCTTATCTTTAATTACAATTTTAGGATTTTTCGAAAAAAAATATAACCTATTTTGTATTATTATAAATGTGTACTAGATTGGGAACATCTTCTTGTAATCTATCAGCTGGCTTCCATGTAGATTCATCTTCTGGATAGCGCTCCCATTTGACTAAGTATTGGAGCTGGCTCTTTTTAGTATAGTGGTTGAGAATTTTCTCAGGTACATATCTTTCTGGCTGACCTCTTATTACTGAATCAGGTGAAGGCTTTTCGTTAATAGGAATGACTTGCAGTTCTTTTCTAGTATATGCACATTTAGATACTCCTAACCTGCCATGTGATCCATCAAGTAGATATGTAGGTGGTTGTTCAGGAGAAAGGATAAGCTTTTTAATTATACGAACTTTTGGGTCCTATTTAATGTCTCCTATTCTGAACTTACCATGTAATTTTTTTTCAAGTACTGATATAGGTTCAAGAAGTTTGGTTCGAACTAGTGTCCCTTCTAATAGTAACTCTGTATTTTTATTGATTTTAGGTAGACTTTCTGGGATTTTAGGTGGATCTCTTTGCCACTTTTCATCTACTAATTTTACTATATCATGGAAATCTTCAGACTATTCAATCGATGTCTCACCAGTTTTTAGTTCCTGTGCTGTCATCCTTTTAAGAAGTGGTTCTTGTATAGCCTGAATTGCCCTTTCTGCATATGACTGCTGTTTGTGACATTCAGGTTCACCAAATCTCATCATAACTCCAATGCTATTAAGGAAAAAATCACGTATTTATGAGTTAGTAAATTCTGAACCAGAATCAGTTTTTAGTCTATAAGTAGGAGGTTGGATACGACCACGTCCATATATTTTAATAAATACTTTTATTACACTATTAGTAAACTTATTTTTAATAGGCTCAGCATCTACTCGTCTTCTGGATATTTCTACTACTATGAGAAAATAATGGTATCCTTTGAGATCTATAGGCATTTCTGCTAAATCAGACTGCTGAGTAGCATTTTCTTTTCAGACGATTACTTTTGGATGTTCAGATCTTTTTTCTTTAGGAGGTTTTGATAGATGTTATAATGCTCTTGATCTTTAAGAAGACGTGCTGGTACCCCTGATAGGTTATAAAATTTGTAATACCTCTCTAAAGGGGTCATATTGTTTAAAATTAAAGATTTACTTCTAGAATTCAAATTTGTGGTCATGACAGAGATATATTGTGTAAAGTGTAAAAAGAAGACAGAAACATCTTCAGAAGTTCAAGATATGACTGATAAAGGTTGATATCGAATTCATGGTGATTGTATTATTTGTGGAACACATAAGAATACCCTTACTGGTGAAAATTAAGAGGTTAAAATACATAGTAAAAGAGAAATTCTAGACGCTAAGAAAAGGAGAAAAAAGACGGCTATGAATAAGAAGGCTAAGAAACTTGGTCTTAAAATTTTAGATGCTAATGAGAATGTTCAGACTTATATTAAGAGGTATTTAAGAGAAGCGATGAAAGAGGGTTAATTATGATTTTTTTTGGTATATTTGTATGCTATTGGAAGGTATAGCCACCTCTGAGGTTAATACATCTAGGTACGAGTAGGTAACAATATGGGTAACTGGTATGAGGATTAGTATGAGGAATATATATAGGAATTTATACTAGGTAATAGGGTATTTTTCACATATCGTATTAGGCTTAGTGAGGCATTTGGGTATGTTCTTGTGAACGGAACAGATGGAACAGATCAGATACCCCAAAATAAAAATATTTCTGGGAATAATTGGTCTGATTATTTTTTTTATTTATCTGTTCCATCTGTTCCATCTGTTCCATGTCCTTATTTCTTCTTTATTCTTTGTTTTATCTTGTTCTTAGTATGTTTGTATAAAACAGATGTATAGAACAGATGGAACAGATGGGTAGGTATGATATAGATAGGGTTTTATCTATGGTATTGTTAGAGACGCGCTGTAAAGGCGCTGGGAGATTAACTGGATAGGAGATCTGGTATGGATTCCCGCGAAGGGAGGATGTATATGGAAACTTTAGCCACCGCTACCAGAGGATAGTCCCGACAACTCACATGACTCATGATTAACCAATAATATTTACGCTAATTATGTATAGCGTAAATAATTATGTATTTATGTATTTTTTAAAAAATCTGGTAATTAATTACCAGGATTACGAATTACGTATTTATACAAAATTATGGAATTACCAGGCCATATATATTATTAGATATATTCAAAGTTATAGATTTACCTTATTTAATTAAAAAACTAGTTAAATATAATAATTATTTAATGCTAAATTCTAATAATATAGTGATTATAATAGCAGTGAATTTTTAATCATTAGTGTTTGAATTTAGAATAAGTGTTAAAATTTAAAATTAATAAATAAAAACGTCAAAGTTTAAAGTTTAATTTAATAAATAAATTAAAGTATTTAAAGTTCAAATATAATGAATAAAATATCAAAATTTATGCAAATTGATTAGTTATTATAAAACAGAAATAGATATAAATAAAAAATTTTTTTATATCTAAATAGTATTATTTTTTTTTTAATTTTAAATGGCATTGATAGCGCATAAACTTTATTTACTAGATTAATGGGTTATCAAGTAACCCGTACATCAGTATTTAGCTATACTCCAAGGTAATACAAAGTAAGACCACAGTTCAATCATATTGCCAGTAATAAATAATAACGAATAAAAGGTAAACAGGTATAAAAAAATAAAATTTGGATCTATACCAGTACAACAAATTAAAATTTACTAAAACAGTTGGTCCTAACGTAACAATAACTCCATCCGATTCCTCAGATAGAGGTTCTCTTTAATAAACTTTCTAATATTTCGTTCATTCATGTGATCTCAGCCATTATCATCTTTTTCGAAGTAGAAGACCTTTTCGACTTGGATTTATGTTTCTTGTCATCGTACTCAGTTTTCGGAGAGTCTTTTCCCTGTTTAGTACTGGATGAATATTGTTGTTGAGAGGCATTACCTCTGCCATTTCGAATGGGGATATTATTAGTGCCTGTCACCACCTTCTTAACTGAACGCGGTTTGGCCCTATTGTCATTTGGGAGGAAGCATTAGTACTTTTAGTTTGCCTACTGCTCTTATTATGGGCAGACTTCGTTGACTTCCTGGGGTTGTGAGATGGAGAGGTATGGCGGGTCCAATCAACTGTTTCGCCATTCCAAACATTTGGAGTATTAATTAATCGATGTAAGTCGTCCTAATTTGATAAATATCTGATTATTTTCCTCTTGCCATCTGGTAATTTTACTTCTTTGAACATATTAATGTTATGGGAGATTAAGTAGGCTTCATTATCTTTGTGGACCAGCGTAGCTGAGTTCATACTCTCTGGTGGATTCAGAACTGCAGCTTGGTACCTTTCTCTTTCTTTTCATTCTTGCAGGGAAGGGACCAAGATGCTGGAAACCATCTTACCGGGAAACCCATCAACAGCGCCATCCAATGTTTTTCATAATTCTTAAAAAATTGTGAAATCTCCAACTTGACACGGAGTGTCTTGTATTTCTTCTGCCTCTTGACAGTCATGGAGATAACCTTTCCCCAAGCGGATAGTGCATTAATGATGGTGTAATTATCCCACTTCGCTAGGATGTTGTATACTATGATATTGCGAACGAAGGCCTGAGAATTATGTGCAGGCTGATATCCAGTGATAACTGTTAACGCTTCATTTTCTACCACTTTTCTTGTATTCGGCTGGTCTTCCGACTTAGCTTTCTTTTCAGGCGGCGGCAAAAGTATTTCATCACCTGCTTGTTCATTACGCGTGAGGGGAGAAAACAGTTTGGCAGACGGGTTCAGAGAGGATTTTGCACTTTGGTTAGCCTTAGCAGCTATACGTTCAACTTTAGCCTTTCTGCGTTGTTTCTTCTTTTGCGATTTTGACAATACAGGTTGAAAACTTGTTTCATCAGATGATTCTTTTGTGATCAGCGTCATGTTTGATGTTGATTGGTTCGCTTCCAGGGGAGATATTTCTATATCCATCTGGGCGTTGCTATCTTCAACTATGATTGGTGTATCCTGTTTATCCACTTTTCCTGATTTGGTATCATTTTTCTCAGCCGCCCTAGAGAGGGCTATCGCGCTCTCCAAAGTGCAAATTGAAAGATGATGAATATAGGTCAAGAGGTAAGGGCATACATCCCAATACTTTGATAGTTCTATAAACTGTTCCGAGGGGCTTTGAAGACCAGATAACGGGTAACGAGGAACGTTTCGTTGGTTATCCCATGTGCTTGAGTGAGGCCACACAAAGCTAAAAGCGTCTCGTTCCTTCTTCATATTCTCCAGAATAAATTCGTTAAAGTTGCTTTGAAATATCGTACATAACTTTTCTCTTATATCTTGTGTGTTTGGTTGTAACATATTTGCAAATATAATAGTTGTTTTCAACGACGCAACCTCAGAAAATAACAAAAAGTTTTTGCTGAAAAAATTGGACCAAGTGATCATCAGAAAGAGTTTTGTTTGATCTAAATAGTATTAAAATAAATGTTATTTACAAATATTTATAAAAACATAAACAAAAAAAAAAAGGTTTAAAAGATTTTTTAAAAGGTTTACTAATTTGTCATTTCTAAATAATATATTTTTAACAGTTTTCTTTGGTCAGATACAACTGAATAAAGTGAAGTTTTTAGTCTTTAAAATTTATAAAAATATTTTTAAGAACCTAAACGAACATGATTCCTATTATTGAAAAGTATGTTACATTGTGTAAATAAAGTGTTACTTTTGGCCTGAAAATTTTGATTTTTACTAAATTTAGGCCGGCATTATAAATTTGGCCAAAATTAAAAAAATCTTGGCCAGATTTATGGTTTGAAAATTGGCCATTTTAGCCGATCAAATTAACTTTAGCCAAATTTGAATATTATACATGTGATATATACTTGAATGTATTGTGAAGGCCCCTGAATACGAAAATATCACATTAAGATAACTGTTTCATACACTTTGGGAATAATTTCTCTAAGTAACATAAGTATAACCATGTACACTTTGGCCATTTTGATACTAGTAAACATAGTAGATATCACATCAATTATCACGACGAGGTTCCAATCATTACATTCAGGGGCCGTGTATTGTGTTGAAAATTTATATTATGATATCATAGAACTCCTGACATGACCATTGACTGATATTATCATATTAAAAAACGCGTTAGTAATACTACAAAAAAAAATTATACATGAACTTTAATATTTACGGAAAATCATTATTTAAACTTGTTTGCTTCACTTGTTTCCTTTGGACAAAATATTCAAAACTCAAATTACAACTTGAAATAAAAACAAAACGCGTCTTAGTATTATAAAAAAAAATCCATACCATCATGAAATTAATACAAATTAATATTCAAGCATCCCATATCTCATACATACACAACTTTCCTTAAGTATTTTTCACCTGTTTAATACGACCAAATGCCGAAATTATGTTGTGAAATCTCCAAGTAAATTTTTAACAAACGCATTTTATATTGAATATTTATAATAATATTTTACACCTGGAGTTCTGCTGTTGGTAAAAATATTTAACTTTATTAAATAATAAAAACTTTTTGAAGAAGGGAAGAAAGAGTGAAGAGAAAAGTTTTAAACGATAAATAATTATGAACCAATCAAATTCCATTTATTTGTTCCTATGGGTATGGTCAGGCAGATGATTTGACTACGCTCTGGGAAGATAGAAAAATCACATGACTGAAACTTCAATATAAAACGATGTTACACAGACATTATATCGAAATTTTTTTTTTTGTAAAGCTTTTTTGCTGACTTTATTTATGGTAAATGTATTCAACAACTTCGTTATCGAAAACTCGTAAGTTAAAAGATTTTTTCAACTTAATGCATATTCTACATAAAATTTTTTTTAACTAATTTAATTTTTTAAATAGGATTTACGCAAAAATTTGGTATAATTACATTTAAACAGAAGGTATTATGTTTTATAAAAACTATAATTATTCTTTGATAATAATAACTTCATATTTATATTTAGCGATTTGCTCATGATCTTGTCGTAAGAAAAACAACAGGGAAACCTATTATTAAATATGGTCCAGGAGGTCGGTATGTAACTAAGAATTTTTTCATACGTTAATAATTTTTTGATAGTTGACATGTTTATAAATAATACATGCATATAGATCTTCGGTTAGTGGACATACAGCGACAGTTTTTGGAAGTACGGGATTTTTGGGCCGTTATCTTGTCAGCAAACTTGGTAATTGTTTGAATATTTTCTTATAATTGATTTTGAATAATCAATCATTTGGTTTAATTAACCCTTTAAGACGAACGTTTATACAATAGCTAAACACGGAACTCAAGTAGTTTTGCCATATCGTGATGAAGATGCGAAAAGGCACTTAAAAGTTACTGGAGATTTAGGTCAAGTTGTTTTTCTGGTAAATGATCAATCAATATTTAATTCAAATTATTTATGCTTCTTATTTATTATTATGTCGTTTTAAAAATTAGGAATTTGATCTTCGTAATGAACAAAATATTATTGAAGCTGTTAAACATTCTGATATTGTCTACAATTTAATAGGAAGAGATTACGAAACAAAGTGATTATTTTATAAATGTAATTGCGTATAATAAAGTTTTTACATTTGGAATATTATTAAGATTACTTTATGGGAAATATTTATTTTAGGAATTTTACTTACGAGAAGGTTCATATAGAAGGAGCAGAAAGAATTGCGAAACTTTGTAAAAGATTTGATGTATCAAGGTTAGTTCATGTATCAGCGTTAAACGCTGATATTAATTCCTCGTCAAGATTTTTACGAACAAAGGTAAAATATTCATAACGTTTCTTTAGTTAAGTTCTCCATTGTAGGTCATTTATTTTATTTATTTTAGAATTATTGTTAATTAGGCATTAGGAGAAAAAGCTGTCAAAGAACAATTTCCTGATGTAACGATAGTTCGTCCTGGATATATGTTCGGTCCTGAGGATAGGTTTTTGAATAGATTATCAGGTTCGTTATGATTGATTTTATTTTGCTTTTTTTAAAATAATAATAAAATGATAATAATATTAATACTCTAGGATTTCCATATGAATTGATGGTTAACCATGGAGAAACATTATTAAGTCCAGTTTACGTATGTATAAAAATATGCATATATCAAATTAAATTATTGTCTTTTAATATAACTTTATTATAGGTAATTGATGTGGCAACAGCGTTAGAAATGATGATGAAAAATGAAGCAACAATTTCTTCAACATATGAATTGTATGGTCCGACTGTATACAGTATGCGAGAAATTTATGATATTATTGATGATATTATGAAGAAAAAGCGCACACGGTTGAATGTACCTAACCCGATTGCGTTAGCCATTACAAAACTATTAACATATTTACCTTGGCCTTATTTAACACCAGATGAAATTGAGAGGTATTGTATAAGTGATAAGTTTGGCAAAGCAGTAGGAGATAGAGAGGTAAAAACTTTTAGTGATTTAGGTGTTGAACTTGTTGATTTAGAAAGTAAAGCTATTCAAGTTGTTAGAAGATATAGGAGTAACACTTATTTTGATCAGCCTATTAGTAAAGATATTGGTAAAGTTAAAAAAGGTGTTTATCATGTTGAATACTAAAGGCTATAATTTGTTGTATCGAATTTTGATATTATTGTTAAAAAAATGGATAATTAATTCTTATTTAGATTTATCAATTAAGATAATAAAAATATTATATTTATAAATATAAATTAACTGAATATCATGTGCATAAACAAACTCATATTGATATTGCGGTTTAGGGTTTAGAAAATACCAACTGTAAAGTTTATAAAGTCATCCGTTAAGTGCACAATCATATCATATTTAAATTATTATGCACAAGTAAGTTAGTAATTAAAATTCTGAATGTCAATATTATTTATTAAATAAGAAAATACTCGCGATAGATTCATTCAATGTTTTTCTTTTCCCTTTGATACCTTTTTTTGTATTTTTTCATTATTTATATTCTGTTCAATATGTTTCAATAATTCTTTTGCATCAGAAAAAAATTTTAACATATATGGATTAAGATCTGGACATGATTTATCTGAATGTAACAATATTAACTAAAATATTAAATAAATAAATAAAAAGAATAAATTAATAACTCTGACAAAACATATATAAAATTAATTAAAAATACTTTCTTCCAAGAATTTTTTACTGTTTTCTTGATGATCAAATATGTTAATAAAGTCATTCAGCTTTTTAAAAAATTAAAATAAAATCAATAAGTCGAATTATATTGCTGAACTAGATCAATAAGAAAAACTTTACTTACCCTATCATAAAAATTATTTATATCATTATGATCATTAATATAATCATCAATTAATTTCAATTTTTCTCTATCCAATCTTGAAGTTTTGACATTTTGCCAAAGCTCTTCGAAGTCATCTGTTTTTACATCAGAGTTTACGTGGGATCTTGCAGGAATGCTTGGCGCTGAACTATCTTTTATTTCCTAATATTCCAATTGTTACCCCATTTTTAAATTAATAAAAAATCACGACTTTGTATTTACCTTCTTACAACGCAACCTTATCCATCGTCTTCGACGAACAAAAGAACGAAATGGCTGATAACATCCTATAAAAATTATATAATTATACTTTAAACAACTAGTAAAAAAAGTAGATTAAAAATAACATACCATGCCAACTAGAATTATGAAAGTTAAGAGCATATTCCCATCCCTCTAACAATTGAAAACATTTTATCCGAATCGTTTTCAAGTAAAAAAATGCGAAAAAAGTGGTGTTACCTTCGTCAATGTCACCAGACATATCGATCATCCATTCTTTATGAATCTATATGAAAAGTGAAAAAACATACTCAGCTTATGATATAAAATGAAATAAATCACTTATAAAACAGTCATAACGCACCCACCCACTCCCAAGTTGGATCTGGTAATTGATAATTATGAATATCCATCGGTGAATATCTAATAAATTGAAAATTAAATATTTATAAAAATAAGACACAAAACGTGTCATGAAATAACAATTACTTCTGATTTTTATCGGTCCATGCGTTTGGGTCAATTTGATTTAAAGCTTTGGAACTAAATTTTGGTAAACCGAATACAAATAATCTAACGAAAGGACAAATAAATATCAATGATGTAATGTATTTATTGTATTAAACGATAATATGCTTACCCTCTTTGATTTTCATAAAGAACGTCATATGCGTAATTGTTTTTAATTATTTGTTCGCTTGTGAATGAATCAGTGTTCTACATAAGAAATATTTGTTTAAAAAGTATTGTATTTACTTTAAAAAAATTTTATCGTACCTTCTCTTCTCTTATGATCTTGATTGACTCAAATTTGTTTGGTTTTTTCCACGGAGATTTAGCGTTCGAATCTTCAATTGTTATTTCGTCGTTTTCCATTGTTAAAAAAAAAAAGTTGATCGCATTTATTTATAGTAAATATCAAAGGCTCATCATATGTACTTTATATGGCCAGATAATATATCTCATTATTTACGCCATAAGGGAACTGACTTATTTTTAAGTAAACAATTTGTACAACAATTTGTACGAGTTTAATAAAACTTTCTCTTGATAAATTTAATTTAAATACCTAATTTAGTATTTTGGTTGATACTAAATGTTTGTTTATTTTATACTACTATTAGTTTCTTTGGCCCAATACTTTCCTCTTTGAATGCCACATAACATTATTATTAACAAATAAAGTTTACTGCAATTTATTATTTAAATTATTATTATTTTGTCTGAATAATATTTATAAGAATTTTTTTTTTCCTTTTTTCTCATTTTTTTTTATTATGAGATCACCTTCACCAAGTGCGCGTTCACCTTCAGAATCGCATACATCGTTACCATTAAATGATGATAAATATACTTTTCATTCATCACCGAACATGTATTTTACAAGAACAAATCGTTTACAATTAGCATTAAATAAAATAAAGAAGAAAATATATCGTACTCCTATGCGAATGAAATTATTAACCTTCTTTACTTTAATATTGCTTAGTTTTGTATTGATAAAAGGATTAATGATATTTGCTTCTGGTGTGTCATCATGGATGAATGCCATTCCTCCTCTTATAATTGGTAAGTCCTTGGATATCACTCTTTTTTTGGTTAAAACGTTAAGTATATGTGCTAACTATTTTTATGAATGTCTGAATATTCTCCTGTCAAAAAAAAAAAAAAAAGAAAAACAAGATTATTCACCAGTAAAATATTTAGAAATAGATCCAAATGCATCAGCAGAATTACCAGAAGGAGTTTCGATTTATCATGTTACCAAAGAATTCGGAGAAGCATCATTAGGAGGGCTAGGACAAATGGTAACGGGATTATCACGAGCACAATCAACAAATACGTCAATAGGAGTTAATGTAGTAATGCCATATTATTCATTTTTAAGTAAATTATATCGACCACAAAAATTTGCACAATCCGCAATTAAAGTTCGGGATAGAAATGGACAATGGAAAGATGTTAAATTTTTAGTTTACAGACTTATTTGGAATATAATGAATAATGAAGATGTATTAGCGAGTAATTCAGAAGAAAACCCATCTCATGTAATTAATATATTTATGATTGGGCCAGCATCAAATATTGTACCGTTAAATCAAGCATTTAAAGCATCAAACAGAGCAAAAATTTATAGTAGCAAATCGGATTTACCACTTGAATGGATGGATTTATATTTTTGCAAAGCTGCCGCTGAATTTATTACATATATGAACATGATGATTGATACTCCTTTATTCGCTAAAAGTGACACAAGAGGCGTTGATATAGTACATATTCACGGTTCTTCTAATGCACTCACAATAGAATTTCTTAAAAAATTTCATGAGAGTGGGAAATTTGGAAAAAAAATTCCTGCTATAGTTTATACAATTCATGATTATCTAGAAGAACAACTTTATTCTAATGATATAAAAAATATACAAAAATTTATTGATTTTGATAAATTTCGAGGGGATAAACTTCAATATTTTTATAATAATCGGATGTATATGTCAGGTTACGCGA
Organism: Rhizophagus clarus; assembly: GCA_015698045.1. NCBI lineage: Eukaryota > Fungi > Glomeromycota > Glomeromycetes > Glomerales > Glomeraceae > Rhizophagus > Rhizophagus clarus. The sequence continues at coordinate 1,347,491 of BLAL01000034.1, forward strand.
TTGATAACGCACAAATAGTAACATTCGTATCAAAAACTTTAGCAAAAGAAATGATTGAAGGTCCAATGGAATTTCCATTTAGAGAATTAATTATGGCAAATATTTTGAATAAAGCAAAATTAGGGAAATGGTTTGGAATAACAAACGGGATAGATTTTACTGCATATAATCCATTTAATGATACAATGTTAATTGAAAGTAATGCTAATTTCCCAAAAAATATTTATAATTTTGATCCAGTTCTTTTGTACGCAGAATCAATTGATGGAGCATCACAAGAATTAGTTGCAACATCAAAACAAAGTGCAAAAGCATATTTAATTAGAGAAGGTTTATTAAATAAAGATGATATAAATAGACCCTTAATATTATATGTTGGTAGGTTTGAGTATAGTAAAGGATTACAATTCTTTAATGTTGCAGTTGAATTATTTGTGGAAATGGATGTGAAATTTATTATAATGGGACAAAAAAATAATTATTCTTCAGAGAAATTAAAAAGATTATCAGCTAATGCACCTGATAATATTATTTATATAGATGATTTAGAATTTCAGAAAGATTGGGACGTAATATATAGAGCTGCTTCAGATATATTATTTGTTCCAAGTTTAACTGAAAGTTCTGGTTTAGTTGCAGCTGAAGGTTTATTATTTGGTATGCCTATTATTAGTACAGGTGTTGGTGGTTTGAAAGAATTCTTAGTTAATAAAACTGAAAAAGATGATATCAAAAATGATTATAATTCTTATTTATTTGAATTAGTTGATGATTTAATTATTAGTTTATCTTTTGATAATATGAAATTAGCAATAATAGAAGCCATTAATGATTGGAAAAGAATGAATAATGATATAAGAGAAAAAGAAATTTTTTTAAGAAAATTAATTAAAGACGCTTTTAAATTAAGTTGGAATCGTCCTGAAGGACCTGTCGAACATTATTTAAAAATTTATAGAATGGCTATGTTACAAATTCACGATAAATTAGAAGAAGAATTATGGATCGATTATGATAATAATGATTATATATTTGATGATTTAAACGATTTGAATAAATAATATAATTAATAATAAAAAAAAAAAAAAATAATAATAAATTAATAGATTTTCTGGTTTAGTTTTAATATATATAGGATCTATGTTTGTTTTTTTTTATACTTTAAATAAATTGTGAATATAGATATAAGTGTATGATGACAATGTTTTCTTTACATCTAGATTTAATAATAAATTATATGAAATATTGTTATTTCTTTCCTAGCTCATGAGCAATATTAGTAGAGGTAGAGTAGAAAATCATCAAACTGCAGTAAATTAGCCCAAATTAGCCTTATTTATGAACCCATGTCCCATGGTCATAATTCTATAATCGAAATAGGAAGTAAGACCGGAAACTTCTTTTTATAATGATAAAATTCATAAATTTGAAAATATTCAGTATCCTCGCTATCATTTATTAAATTTATTCTATCATTAACTTCGGTTATACAAAAGTTATACTCAAAATTCGCAATATTAATAAAAGAAATTGGACTTTTTCTCGCTATAGCACGTTATTCGTTATATAAAAACTCGTTATAGTAAATAAGAAAAAAAAATTAAAGGATTTAGTCTAAAAAAAATGACACTAAATGTATATATAGTTTGCTCAAACTTTTTTTTCTCTTTATTTATCTAAATATGATTTATTCATTCAATATGCGTTTCAATGTGAAGATACTTATTTTAATGATTATCAATCAAATAAAAATAAAAATTATGTATATTATGATCGAAAATCCAGATGCTTAACCTGTTTATCACTTTATAAAAAGGATCATAATTGACAGAAAAAAAAAAAAAAAAAATTTTTTTTTTATAATCGTTTATAAGTCCGAAGATGTCCAATATTATAGATGGCCAACCTATAACTCATGATATATTATTAAGAACTGTCAATACATATCCTTTAATTGACAATCATGCTCATAATCTTTTGGACTCTTTAACATCGTTGTCATGTCCCTTAGAAATTTGTTTTTCTGAAGCACGTGGTGAAGCATTACAAAATGCAATTGAAACCTGTGCCTTAAAACGTGGTGTGCAACAACTCTCTAAACTTTATAATTGCGAAGCAACGTTAGAGGCTATTAAGAATGTTACTGATATTAAATCTTATGATGAATTGTGTAAAACGTGTTTTGAACCTACCGGAATTCAATGTCTTCTATTGGATGATGGTCTTGATTCGTTAGATGGACTTCGTAGTGTGGAAAGTCATGTAGGGTTGGTTAAATGTGCAAAACGAATTGTTAGAATTGAACAAATTGCTGAGCAAGTTATTGGTGATTTAGCCAAAACCTTTAAAACTTCGGAAGATGAATTTGTAGTAGAATTGAACTCTTTTCGGGACCCTTTTAATGAAAAACTTGAATCATTAGCAAATTCGGATCTTGTGGTTTCTTTTAAAAGTATCGCAGCTTACAGAGCTGGATTAAATATTAATTGTAACGTTAATGATGAAGATGTCGCACTTTCTTTAGCTAACTTTGTGCTTTTATGTGTAAAATCCGAGAAACAAGAAATTAAACTTGTTGATAAAATTCTTATCGACTATATTTTAAAATTAACTATTGATATTGCTGTTAAGCATGATATTCCTATTCAATTCCATACAGGTATCGTGAATCATACATTTTTAAATAATTGGATTTTTTTTTCCTTTCTCATTAATTTAAATCATAAAAATGTTCGATCCAATTGTTTGTTAGGATTTGGTGATAATGATCTTGATCTTCTTACATCAAATCCTCTTTATCTCCGAGAGTTAATTGAAACACATCCTACTGCAAAGTTTATTTTATTACATTCTGCGTACCCTTATACACGTCAGGCAGGATACCTTGCATCTGTTTATGCTAATGTTTATGTTGATTTTGGTCTTGTATTTCCATTAATTTCTGCAACGGGACAGCAGGCAAACTTAAAAGAATTGGTAAATATAAATATTATTATTAAATTATTTTCATTAATATTAAATAAGTTCTTTATCATTATTCAGTTTGAGATTTGTCCGAGTAACAAAATTTTGTTTAGTACAGGTAAAAAAAATTTAATCTGCTCAATGGGTGACGAAAACCTCATATTTAGAGCACTTTTGAATAAAATTTTTGATTATTTTAGATGGGCATTATCTTCCAGAATCATTTTATGTTGCAGCAATTCAAGTTAGAGAAACTTTGGGTAAAGTTTTACTCGAATCCGTGGAAAACAAAGATTTTACTATAGAAGAAGCACTGAAAATAGCCAAGCAAGTCATGTTTAATAATTCTAATAAATTATATAAATTAAATTTGATACCAGAAATCATTACAAGTCAAGGTAAAATTCTTTATTTATATATACTGTATATATATAGATGTATTTTTCCTTTAAACTCTTGTTCCCTTTTCTTTAGAGCATGTCACTGAAACATTCACAGGAATGTCAAAATTTGCACTTAAGAAGCTTAAATATAATGGAGTAAAATATGTACGTTTAGGATGGGTAGACATTGCAAATATTCTTCGGTTCCGGGCAATTCCAATTGATCGATTCATCGAATATACAGTTTCCAATGGAGTAACTGTTGCAAAATGTTTAAATTCACTTCCTATTTATGGAGATGTTGTATTAAAAGGATTTAGCGCTTCAGGAGAAGTTTTTTTAAAACCCGATTTAAATACTATTGTACAATTACCTTATCGTCCTACACATGCTTTTGTTCATACGTTATTGGAAAATAAATGGACTCCAAATGATGTAGAATATGATTCAACATCGAGTAAACCTTCATATTTTTCATTATGTTCAAGAATATGTTTGAAAAATATTATTGAACTAGCAAGAAAAGAGTTTGGAATTAACTTTTTAGTTGGGATTGAATCAGAATTTATATTATTAAAAGGTCATAATAATCATGAAACTTATCAACCTGATGCTGTTGATAATACAGTGTATTGTGATTCAGCAGCTTTTCAAAATCCTTCTACAGTATCAACTATTGAAGAGATTCTTGAAGCTTTACAAAATCAAAACATCGAGGTAGAACAATTTCATCCAGAGTCGAGTCCGGGCCAGTTTGAAATTATCACTGGACCTGATAATCCTTTAGCTGCCGTTGATAAAGTTGTCATAACACGACAAACTATTTACGATATTGCAGCTAAGAATTGTCTTAAAGCTACTTTTATACCAAAACCTTTCAACAATCACGGTAATTATCTAGAATATTCTGTTAAATTTACTCTCGTTTTAACTAATCCCTTTTCTCTCTTTTTTTTTAACTTATAGCCGGAACAGCTTCACATGTTCACATTTCTATTCATGAGATTGATCAAAACAAAAATATTGATGATAATCATCATTCAAAATTATCTCGTAAAGAAAGATCATTTATTGCAGGTGTATTACAACATTTGAAAGCAGTAGCCGCTTTAACAATGCCAACCTCTAATTCTTACGAAAGGACTGTTGATCATTGTTGGTCCGGTAAATGGATTTGTTGGGGTGTTGAAAATAGGTAAAATTGTTTAAAATACCGTAAATACAGATAATCATTTTTAATAATTCTTTTTGGATAATAGAGAAACACCTATTAGAGTATGTTATCGTTCTGACAAAGGAATTAAAGGAGGAATGGATGTTAATTTTGAATTTAAATGTGTTGATGCAACAGCAAATCCATATATAGCTTTAGCCGCTTTGCTTAGCGCTGGTATTGATGGTATTAAAAAAGGATTGGAATTAAATATGCTTGATTGTCAAGGTAAAAAAAGGGATCAAATAGTTATATATAAATAAGTTACTCATTTTTGTATCATGAATTTAAGATGATCCCGCAAGTTTATCACCTGAAAATCGTGCTAAACTAGGAATTACCGAACGACTACCCGATACCCTAGAAGAATCTTTATCTGAGTTGAAAAAGGATGAAGATTTAATTAAATCTATTGGAGAGGATATTATTCAATGTTTTATTACTGTTAAAGAGGTATGTAAACTTATCTATTTATTAATTGTTTTATTATTTGAATTAATCCTTTTTTCTTTTTTTTAAAAAAAAAGAGTGAATTAGACTATTTTAAATCTCTCTCTAAAGATAAAATATATGAAATTCTTTTTGAGAAATACTAAATAATTAAAAGAGAATTAAAATTTTTCGAAATAATACAATAGAAAAATAATATAATTTTAATAAATAAAATAAACATTTTGCAAGAATTTTATTTATTATTCAGTGTTTGATTTAGAAATGGTAACGTAACTTCGTATTTCTTTATTTCTCACAAAGGTTATATACGTTAATGAATCTAACATCGAAAGAACAAAATGTTTTCTTATTATAGCTTCAATTTAGTAATAATAATTTATTTCAATAATAAAAATTGACAAATTTAACGCAGAAAAATATAAATAATAATATAGAATGATTATGATTATGAATTGGAATATAAAAATGACTATGAAGCAGGACTTACGATTCATTTACGCATTTGCCATGCTGGATCCGATGACATGGTTGGTTTACTGTTACTATAATGAAAAAAATTATATACAGATCAAACGACAAAACCCAAAAAAAGGAAATAAATTAATGTATAATAATAACATACGCAGATGTTGGAGTAATTGATGCACTGCCAAAACCGCCACCACTTCCTGCACTACAATGCAATAAAGACAAGAAATGTAAATTTGACGTTGCAAAACAAAATAAAAGAAATATTATTTTCAAAAATACCTTGCAAAACGAGCGAAACCGCCACCACTTGGAGTTTTAAGTACAGATGTATTTAGAGGGGACGGTGATCCAAAAGGATGTGTTGGCATACCAGTTTGTCCAAATATCGGTTGTGGTTGACCCAAACCGATTTGTCCAAAAGTTGGCTCTACCCGTCCGAAAGAAGGTGTTTGCCCGAATCCTGTCTGTCCAAATGCGGGTTGAGCAAAAGCACTGGGTATTTGAGGTGATTGACCAAACGATGGCTGTCCGAATGTTGGCTGCGGCTGCGCTAGACTAAATGCATTAGCAGTCGGAGGCGGCGTGGCAAATGCGGGTGGAACATTATTACCGCTAATGCTAAATGTATTTGGTATAAATGAAGAAGGCGTAGGTGTCGTTTGTCCGAAAGACGATGGCTCTCTCGAACTAAATGATCCAAGACTTGTAGCGCTGAGACTTGTAGCGAACTTGTTTAAATCATCTTCCTCATTTGTAACAACTTTTCCTTCTCCAACTTTGGATTCAGTTGATATTTCGCCAGGTTCGGCTACTTGGAATTTCTCCTCCAATGAGGTAATTGGTTCCTCTTTCTTTTCAAATTCGGCAGAAGATAGAATTTCAGAACTTTCATAATATTGAGGTTCTGATACTTTTGATATACTTGATATTTCAGCTGCAGCAATAAATTTACTTAATTTAGCATCGAGAGAATCTTCTGAAAGATCCTGCGTCGTACTCGATTGTTCCGATGTTATAGTGTCTTTTTGTTCACTACTTAAACTATAGGAAACACCCTCTTCTGTTTTAGGAGATTCTGGTGATGATATAAAATAATCCGAAATATTACCAATATTATTATTAATATTAGAGAATTTTGGTGGTTCATAGAAATTGTCTTCGAAAGGATCAATTTGCAATCTAGCGATTCGATCTTCATCGTTGGTCAAATTGATTCGTGAAAAGCGATCCGAATCGATAATATTTTCAAACTTTTGCTCTTCGGTGATTTCGTCGTCATCATCTTCAGATTGCTCTTGAAACTTCACTCTTGTTTCTTTTAATGATATACGCTCATATGTCAAATTGTTACCTACATACACATTATCATTAACATCGTAGTTAATGTCATCACTAACATCGTCACTAACATCATCATCATCATCATCGTCACCTTTCTTTTCAAAATAGCGTAATCTCATTTCTCTTAATTCTGAAATTTTTTTGTTATAATTTTGCGAATACTCATTTGTGTCTTCACTTATAGGAAGGCTAAAATCGGTGTATGTGTTCTTTTTTATTGGAGTATCTAATTCATTATAATAATCGCTTTCTTCATCAAAAGAGAAACTGTTTCTAAGTGGACTTCCATGTTTATTTCTCTCGATAGAATCCTTCAGCTTATCTATGCCTATTTGTGCTGAACCACGAGTTTTAATTGGACTCTTCTTTCTTGGTGAGATAATCTTAGGTGATGCACGCGATTGCACTACAAAATTTACAAAAAATTAATGATGAATTTCATAAAGATACTTTTAAGCTTCATATGGTTTAATATAATATCTCCACCTGGCTCAATATCACTAAAAAGATTTGTTCCGTAAGGTATTTTTCTCTTGCTTTTATTTATATTTGAAAATTTAAATAATTTCCATTCTTTCTTTATTATTTGATTAGTTTTTTCTTCAGCTTCAGCTGAAAATTTTACGGGTATTATACTTTTTCTAGTTTCATGTTCAATTTGCTGAGACACAAAATCGTTGGAACGTTCATTGAAGTTCATAGATGAAAGTTGCTCGGTAATCGAATCTATTTGAGTATTTAATTGTTCTATTTGAGATGCATTACTGTATAAGCCTTTACTAATATTTTGAATTGAGCGGTCAATATACTCTAAAGGAGGCTGTCTACAATTCCATAAAGAAATAAACAAATAAATATGTATTAGTATAATTAAATAAATTATTCGAACGAATTACTACATAATCACCCTGTAAATTTATTCGCTTTATGATCTTTAATTTGCTCGTATAACATGTTTAATTGTTTTTCTAATGCCTCCGCGTTTTCTTTAACGTTCTTAAAATTGTAACCAAATTGACATTTAAATTCAGATATTTGAAACGATACTCTAAATAGATTAATTTTACCTGAAAAGCCTTCTTGTATTTTTCGGTAATCCTTGATTGTATTGTTCCTCGACGTGGAGTAACTTCTTGAGCTGATGCTAATAACCCAATCTCCTGTTTCGCCATAGCGTCTTCTATTGTAGATAGAATAATAAGTAAAATTTAAGTTAAAAGTTAACTAAAATGTATGAGAAATAATGAAGATAACCTTTTACAAAATTACGATTTAAATCGGTAGTCTCTTGATTCAAATTACTAAGATACTCGATTATATTTTTGATCTCTTTTTCCAAACGCTTAGTCTCTAGTACTATTATAGGAAAATCTCCAATTGACCACTCGTCAGGATTTTCAAGACTGTCCGTCTTCGTCCGTTCTTTATATTTTGCTATGTAATTTTTTTCAATATCATCTATTAAAAGTTGAATCTAAAAAAAAGGACAGAGAAATTATTACGGATGACAATTATAAAATTAAGAATAAACGATTAATTACACACTTCTAGAATGCCTTTCTCAGTTGCAATTAGTCGAACTTCGTGTGGCGATCTTTCTCCGTCAATATCGAGTTCCGTAGGACTAGCTTGTTTTACCCTTGAAGGTGCATTATGAGAGTTAGATCCCATAGTTGCAATTGCAATATTATTCATTAAGTTAGAACGACCAAGCGGAGGAAAATTGTTTTTCGGTATATTAGTTGTGCTAGAGGCAATAACAGGAGCGGATACGTTGTTATTTACAGAAGTCATATAAGCCAAGGCGTTAAAAGTAGCAGTTACTAACATATTTGGACTTGTCGTAATAACAGCAGCTGTTTGACCGGTTTTTGGACCGGCGTTAATAGGAACTTTTGGGATGTTGATAGGAACTTTTGGACCAGTGTTGATAGGAACTTTTGGACCGGTGCTAATAGCATCTTTTGGATTAGCAGTAATAGTATCTGAAGGTCCGGTAGCAGGAAAGGATGTCGCAACTGTCATTCCAGGGTAATTTGTTCCGTTCTGACATGCATTTTTTTGGAAACAACGATACGCTATAACTTCGCTTTCGTTATTATAAATTAAAAGAATGGGGACTGGTGGTATTTTACTATCTTCGTCCCCTGTTAATTTTGTAAACCAAATGTCTGTAGAAGATAGATCAAGTGCCATTCCAATAGGTACTGTCTCATTATCTGAAACTGGAAGAATTGCACGGGCAGTTTCTGAAAGACTCCAACTAGACCATTCATTAGATTCATCACGACCAATTATATTTGTTTCAGAAGAATTTGTACAGGCACAAATAACAATATTTTTCAAATCCGATCCCCTAAAATTAAATTAAACATTGAAATTATAAATGGTATTAAATTACATGACGTAAATCATATTGAGAAGATCTGGTATTTTTACCAATCCTTAATAGATTCCATAAACAAATAAGGGGTCTTTTCACAATTACTCGGAAAACAAATATCTGGAACTTTACTATAAACAGTCTTTGGCTTATTCTCGGATATAACGTATTCTATGTATTCAGAATTTTCATCTTCAACAATTGGATAATAAGTTACTATAAATATAGTATTTTCTAGCCAGAGAACATTCCTAACTATAAAATAAAAGTGAGACTTTTAAACATTTTCAAAAAAAAAAAAAAAAAAAAATTTCATATAAAACAATTGATAAACAATATACCACAATGAGCAGGTTGCTGTATTTCTGGTGGTGCTAGACGTACATCTTTTTCATTTCCCTCAGGAGTAAATTGGACAAGTTTTCCAGACTGACTGCCACAAACCAATTGTTTTCCCTTTGGCGACCAACATACTTTAAGGATGACAATAAAAGTTAACAATCAGTATTTATTAAATGATCCATTTTTTGAAAATTTGTAGCTTACTAGCTGTAACTTGATCGCCAATTTTAGGAGTTTGTATGGAACCGATATCTACATTTGAAATAAAATCTTTAATATATACAACGCCTGAAACAAGAAGGAATGCAATAACATTTTTTCTTTCTCCAGGATTAGGACGAATATCCATAATATCATCCGAAAATTTCATAATTTGATATGGTTGAATTTCAGAAGACTATATACAGCAACGAAATATATCGTAATAGATCGCATTTAATGGTGATAACAAAAATATAAATTTCTATCAAAACAATTTTAAGAAAAAAGAAATATGCTGTACCTTAGTTGAAAATTTGCTAACATCATAACATAAGGCTCGACCTCCTTCAATACCAACGACTATAGTGAGTTGATCTGATGTCAACCTCAAAAAATGAACGCGTCCCTCGAGTATATCAATATGAATTCCTTGATTAAATGGTTCATTTGAAGCTTCTTTAAAAGCTTTACGTAAATTTTCCGTAGACGCGTAAATAAATCCTATCAATTATTAAAAAGATCCACAGGATAAATAAATTAAATCAAATATGATTAAAACACTATAAATATTATATAAAGTTTTAACCTTTAGATGTTCCTGCCACAAAATAACCATACAAATTAGAGACCACTAATAGCGAGGAGTAAGAAGGTATAGATTTCTCATCGAAAACGTCTTCGGAAAGTTTTATGCTCGTTATTTTTTTATTTAGTTGTAAAAATTCAAAAAACTAAATGATAGTATATAAAGTTTAAAGTCCTTGATTCAAGATCGTAACAGACATTAATAGACAAACTTACATCTACGTTAGCTTCTTCAATAGTTGTTTCTTCGATTTCCTCGAGCATTATTGTAAAGTTTTACCTCTAGGAATCTTTATTTAAGATCGCGTAATATTTTTACTAATAAAGAAAATACTAAGTAGGTTGAACTAACAAAACTGATGATCATTTTTATACATTCAAATTAATTAAATCATGTGACATAAAGTCGTAAAGTAAGAAAGTAATCTGTATTTTAATCTGAATAAATTCGATCAAGGACTTCTTTTTGGGGACATATCATATGTACTTACAAATGGTGATTTGCAAAACTGCAATATAACTTGACTCTCTAGTAATGTCGGATCCGCCTACTATTCCTATACTGTACTATAAGAATAAAATATTGTATTATTAATACAAATGGGAAGACATTGACGTAACTTTTGTCAGTTTTGGAAACAATGATTTTTCATTTGTTAATAATGGGCTAGTTTCCATGTTATTTCTTTCGCTTGATTAATTTATTAGTTTTAATCCATTGATCTTTTAATCATTCATTTTTCTTTGGTTTCACTATTCATAAATATGAGTATTTACTGTGCCACATCTGTCATGGTATAACTAGCGTATAAGAGTTCTTAGACGAGAAAAAAGTTTTTCACGCTAGTATTGAGAACACAATAAGCTTTTACATTCATTTGTCGAAGCAATCAATAAAAAAAAATAATCAGTGGTGTATAGTTGTGACACACAACCTTAACAGATTGAAAGAAGTAATTTAAATGCGTATTTATATTCGCTGAAGAAAAATTTTTAAGGAAGGATCATCACTATATAATAAATCTACAATACTTTTTAAAGAAATAATATAAAAATTTATTAATTTATATGTTCGTTATCGAATATATAATATAAATCTTTCACTCAATGTCGAACAAGATTTTGAAGCATGGACACTGGATAGAGTCTTATTAATACTGAAGAGAATTCTTCTATTAACACATAATCACACATAATCAATGAAGTTGTCCATAAACAGGCCTAATCAACAAACAAAAATCAGAAACATTATTTTTGCAGAAGCTTTCTTCTTACGAATGGACTACTTGCAGATGATTATGAGGCTAATGAATTAAAGGAAGAGATATTTCTCTCTTTAAATTCTCCGTCCCGATTTCCGATCCCGTCACGTGATATTATTTGATTCCAAGATCGAAATTGTGTATTGACTATTGTTAAATATTTTAAAATTCATATATTTGTATATTTATGAATAATAATAATGATTTTTTTTTTTTTTCTAAAGATACTTGTTCATAAGGATCAGTAATAAACAAACATAGATAATATTGATATTATAAATAGAAATTATTTTAAAACTTATTGGTGACTAAACTAATTATAAAATTGCAAATCATTCTATAAATAATCAAGAAAATTTACTTTTTTCTTTAAGTTAGTAATATTTAAAATGAAACACATTTTCGGTATTACAACTAGATAATTATAGATTTCATCCTTTAAATTGGGCTTTTTTACTTCTCTAACGTTTTAAAAAAAACTTAAATTTCTGTTACACAAGTAATTTATTTGTAAATCTTTCCAAATGATCTTAATACACATTACACATTAATACACGCCCGATGTATAAATTCCGTTTCATTAGATTAGTTAAGGATAATTTCTTTTTTTTTCTTCTCTCCATTTTGCGAAATATAAAGAATTTTCTTTCTGATGCAAAGATCTAATAAATAAATATATAATAATATATAATTTATTCTCTTACGGAATCTATCCAGAAGATTTTTATACGTTCAACATGAATCATGTTGGGTTTAATTATAAGCATACATTTATTATATTATTTATCGCACTATTAATTATCGTAAATTCTGTTTCTACATCCTACGGACTAAAGAATCCAATTTGTGGTAGCACTCTTCAAAAACGACAAAATGATGGAAATAAAAAAGTAGTCGATCCATCTTCAACTTGCACCACTTCTAATGATGCTAGATGTAAATCTCCACCAGGAGTGTAAGTATACACATTTATTTTATTTAAATAATTCTAAAAATATTAATTATAATCTCAATGATCGTAGTCCCCCAAAAGTAGAAACATATGTAGAATTAGGAATAGAGACTATAAAACCAACGCAAATCCCGGGAGAAAATAACGATAATAATACAACTAATTTGATAACCACTACCACAACGCTTACATTATATTTTGCCGGTTATATAACTACAATTACAACAAAAAATTCTAATGGCGATCCTACAACTTTAGCGACTTCTGTTCTTCCATCCACTTTACTTGTGATAAAGACTATTGTAGTCACTTCACCAACCGGTGAGAAATTAGATAAAACAATGGACGTTTCGGATTCTACGACAAATTTACACGACTTTAATAGACATGGCTTGTGGGGTGTTACGATGAGTTTAGCTTTAGTCGTTACAACTTTAATTTTTATGGTTTTTGTATAGTTTTTATAAAAATGAATGTTTAAAATAGAATTTTTTATTTGTACATTAATTTTTATAGTTCTTAAAAATAATGAATTTTTTGTATCATAAAACGTAAAGATTTATGTATGTATATTGTATAAAAAGTTATAACAACTTGCAATAAAAAATTAAAGAAATAAGAGGATGCTTTGGTCTTAAATTGGTTGTGAATTGAAAAGAAAGTATATTTACTGTGTATAATAAATTCGTCATAAAAGATTATTTATAAAATTTACGTTCTTATTATAAACAAATTTCAAGTTTTTTTTTTAAAAAAAAATCTTAAGGCTTGTGCTTTAATTGCATATCATATACATATATCAGTACATATTTATGATATAAACGCAAGTGCATTACAACTTGAAGTATAACGATAAATACGTTGCAAAATAGTAAACTAGTTTGTAAGCCAACAAATATGCGTGTAAAGGTCGCGAAGTACAAAATTTCGCTATGCTTTCAAAGTCTCATTCTCATAGTTATAAGTGACTCGGTTGATTATAATACTTCCATTTTTTATTATCACTTGGACTTGTATTTTTTATATTCATAGAGGTTGCTGAACTGAGTTTCACAAATTTGCAGATAGCATATTCAAATTTTAACGAAAAATGTCTGATTATATTGATATTTACATAAATTTAATGGAAATTTAATAGTTTTTTATTAATATCTTCAGAAACAGAATTATGTGTTTTTAAAGTCATAAAAGCAATATGTTGTGCTACTTCAATAATTTTATCGATTTTCGTTTCACCACGTAATATGAATCCAGATACTAAAGTTCCAACAACACTATAAATATAATATTTTTAATCAATAAATTAATATAAATTAAAACAATAAAGTATACATTACATTCATTTACCTATCACCGGCTCCCGTAACGTTAACAATTTCATTTTTATCAAATTTTATAGGTTTAAAATATTTAAATCTATATTTTATAATAAAAAATTATTAAATAATTATTAAAAATATATTAATATAATAATAATTTAAATTTTAATGTGTACCTTAATCCACTTTTCCCATCCTTTCCTTTTATAATAATTTCATTTTTCTTATTATTTTTTAAAATACTTTTATTCGTTATTTCTTCAACATTACTATTATTAATATCTATATCTTTTAAAAATTGTGCTAATAATATACCATTTTCGCCTAATTTTACTATAATATTAGGTATGTAAGGCAAAAAATGCAATATTTGCACGAATAATTCACTCATTAATTGAGTATCTAATGGATAATCAATTAATGAATTAATCATAACTTCTATTGTAGGATTGTACATAGATAAATTTCCAATATCTATTTTTAATAATACAAAAAAATTATATATTAGTAAATAAATAATATTAACTAAAGTAAAAAACTTAAATAATATAACAATACCGTATTCATTAATTTTTTTAAACCATTCACTATTTAAATCAAATAACCCTTTTTTTTGTGCTGTAAAATACATTGTTTTTAATTCAAAACTATTTGGTGAAATATATTTTAATGATTGTGACGATAATAATTGTATAAATTGTTCATAATTTTCAAATAATTTTAAAGATTTTGATATAGAAGTTGTATCAAAAAATGCTTATAAAAAATTTAAAGAGTTAATAATTTGAACAAATTCAAATAATTCAAATAATATAATAATAAATAATAAATAACTTACTTGGTATATTGTAAGTTTTACAAGTATTTAAAATACTATATATACATCCTGCAGAAATATTCCCATCAAAACAAACTAGTTTTGGTTTGCCCATTTTAATTGCTTGACAAACCTATAAACATAAAATTTAACTAAAAATATAACAAATAAAACAAAATTTAAACTTTTTTACCTTATCGGATGACAAATAATCAAATATTTTCATATCAGCGATAGCACAAATCAAGTTTCCACTGGAATCATGTATAGCATTATATACTGCGGTTGATTCATTATTAATAATCTGTAATCCGTTAGTTTCCATTCCAATTTTTTCAAATTTAGTTTTTAACCAATTTCCACTTAAATCATTTCCAATTGCTGATATAAATAATGGATTGACTCCAAGTCTAAATGATGTTTCTGCAATATTCCTTCCTACTCCTCCAATAGATTGCCTTATTGTACCCGGTGATGATGTTTTCATATAATCAGCAATGAGAGGATCTAATGTCGATGTAATATCAACTGCTGTTCCACCAACTATTATTAACTTGCGAATTTTATTTAATAATAATATATTAGCATTAATTAATTGTTGATATTAATTATATTTAATAACAAAAATTTACCTCTTGATTTGGTACTGAAGAAGTTGATGGTTTTTCGTATTCTGGTAAGAAAGGTGTTGGCACTTTTTTTTTAAACACATCTTTTAATTCTAACTTAGAATTTGGTAAATCACCAAAGTATTTAGTAATCTGATTTCTAGTTTTTGCATCATTCTTTATTAACGTAATATCTTCAAAAAAAAATAAAAATAAAAATAAATGAAGTTAATAAAATCTTTATTAATGAATATACTTTTTTCCTACTTATAAACATACTTGATTTTAAAGAATATACTTGATTAATTCTTGATGATCCATTATTCTCACTAATTTCTCTAAAAAAAGTATACATCAAAATAAAATATAACAATTATTAACATGATAAAATCAATAAATAGTTATAAATACTTTGTTTCAGCTAAAGTGGTATCTATTGCTCTTTGTATTTCATCAGAATCGGCAGCTTCATATTTAGATATTGGAGCTGATATGGTAATTCCACTATGTAATTGAAGTTGAGCATTTGCGTCTAGTATTGATTAAAAAAAATTTTTTAATATCTAAAAATTTTTTGACGATTAAATTAAACATACTTGCTAGAACAGCACTCTCAGATCTCAAATTTAATTGACTCTGATATTAAGGCAGAACAATTCGTTAATATTCGAAATACAGATAATAATCTAATTATAAAATTGTCAATACCTTGAATTTACTCTTTAGAATAAGAAGAGATTGAAAATTTATTGTTTCTCCAAATGTTGATGCTAATACACACTGGGTTTCCTTGTTAATATTAATAGTATAATCGAGTATTAAAAATATTTAAAAGTATAAATTACTCACCAAATATTTCAAATTTTCCCTGATATTCCAAATTTGTTTGATCCCTGCACCTGTACATACAACGGTTATTGGAATGTCTTCCAATTCGATCAAATCAGAATTTAAATCCATGGCTACTTGTGGAAATTTAGTTGTATAAAACGAAAAATAAGTTACTACTATATTTTACAAAACCAATTCTACCAATAACAAATACTTTAGTACCCGAGTGATAAGCTGTAAATATTGATCTAGAAAAAGTTGTAGTAGTCCTTGTTATTTCCTAAATTAAAAAAGAAAATTATCATCTAACGTGTATAAAAAAACTCTATCGATAAGTCAATTTCGTTACATGCGAAGTTATATGTGAAGCATGAAAATTTTTTCTTGTCTCTAGCTCTTTTCGCACAGGTGTATTTAATCCATTGCAATAAGCCTAAATATGTGGAATAATTTTAAAAATCAAATGTATGTATTATAGTATTTTACTGATAAGATGTTTGGTAAATGACTTACCTACATTGATGTTTCCGTTTAAAGTGGCCATAGTAGCAGGTATGCTTCCAATTATTGTTGCTAAATTCTGAGGATACGGCATACCTTGAATAAATAAACGAAAATAAAAAGTTTTCTATTTCCGTTTAAAATATTATTTTAACATAATTTATTTTACCATGAATTAGAGTAGAATCTAAAACGACAACGGGTCTATTTTTTCGTAAAGCCTCTAAAACTTTAGGTCCATAAGCCCGATCTTTATAAAGTATTGTTGAAGTGTAATATTTTTTCGAAGAAGTAATATATGGTTTGCATGAAGCCTTTGTAGTAAGTCAAAAAAATTTTATTTTAGAAATTTTCTTTTAAAAAAAAAAACTCGTACTTTATCTAGTTACCAAATATTTTAGTTTATTCGACGACTTTTTGAAAATGCGAAAATATAACGTCGACATTCTAAATTGTGAAAGAAAAATTTTTTGATTGTCGTACACAGGTTTGAGCTTAAAGTTGTAGTTTCGTGTAACATTTCAACCTATTTTTAAATATTTCGCGTTTCGCGCGACTTTAATTGTTTCTTACAAGATATTACCAACTCAAACAAATTTCTAGCTTTTAACAAATTATCATTAAACTTTAATCCTGTATACGAATTGCTCTCCAAAATTTCGTCTTGGAATGTAATCTGTGGTTTTTTCTATTTGATTATTACGATGCGAAAAGAATGATTCTAGTACAGTTATCTACTGTAGAAAAAATGAAAAACGTGATACAAGTAGGCCATTTACATTGAAAACAATATTGCACATTGAAGAAAAATGTTTGGCATAATACTCTGAAATGTACATTCTGATCTTTCCATTTATACGTACATCGTTTGAAAAAGTAAAGTATGATCGTCCATTAGGATATTATTATGATTGGGGCCGATATTTTATTTGTTTATTTTTACGAAATATAGTAAGTTTCCATTGATAATCTTTTTAGTTGTTTATGTACATCTGCGTCAAATTGTCAATTTCTAGTAATTTCCTAGCGTAAATATGGTTAGGCAATAAGGTGATATAGCAAAAAGTTCCGGAAACTTCCGATTCTCTCTAAATCTAAAACTCCTCCTTAAAAGAACAAAACATTATTAAAGAAACTGTGTTTCGAGTAATAAAGTCTATCTTTTTTCAAATAACCAAATAGTTTGTGTTTCAAAGATTATTAATTTAACCTTAGAATTGAACAATGCGACCACGTTTAATTATTCTTGTTCGACATGGCCAATCAGAAGCTAATGTAGACATTTCTATTCATCGTACAGTTCCTGATCACAAAATTAAGTTGACACAATTAGGTGTGGAACAGGCTATTAAAGCCGGTAGTCGTCTTAACGAATTACTTAAACCCGAAGATACTGTCCAATTTTATGTTAGTCCTTACTTAAGAACTAGACAAACGTTTGAGTATATGTCCAAAGCATTAGACAAGGGAAGGTGGAGATATTATGAAGAACCAAGATTAAGAGAACAAGGTGAGTAATTAAGATATTGTATTTATTATAATTGCACTTAACTTGATTGATTCAATTATTTCACGTAGATTGGGGAAATTTTCAGGGACCATTAAAGGAGATGGCAAGGATCAAAATGGAAAGGGCATCTTACGGCCATTTGTTAGTATTTTTTTTATAGTTTCATAAGTTATTCATTAATCTCGTAATTCGTTTTATAAAAGTGTTTGTCCGTTCTCATTTATAGCTTTTATCGTATACCGAATGGTGAAAGTGGTGCAGACGTATATGATAGGATATCTACTTTCCAAGAGACGTGAGTTAATATCATCTTTATTATTTAACTTAATCGATTTAATCTAATAAATATTTGTTCGACTTTAAGCCTACACCGTGCCTTCGCTTCTCCTAACTTTCCTTCTGTTCTGGTAATTGTCACTCATGGATTGCTATCAAGGTAAAAAAAAAAACAAATTAATCTTTAAATATTATACTAAACATCCGCAATTCTGCATTCGTACTAACTATCAATGAACTTTCAGATTATTTGTAATGCGTTGGTTTCATTGGTCTGTTGAAGAATTTGAATCATTAGAAAATTTGCGTTGTTGTGAGTTTGTGATTATGGAAAAAAATGAAGAAACAAATAAGTATAAGTTGAAGACAAAATTTAGAAAATGGAGTAATTTTGAGTCTCCAGGACATTTTGATGACGATGATGATGAAGGTAATAATAAATACTTAACTCCGAATGGAAAAAGATTTTTAAATGGACATTCGAGAAGTTACAGTGCTGACACGGGAGGAGAATTCAGTAGTGAGGATGTTATGGGTGATACATCAGAATCGGATGAAAGAAGCGCGAATTCATCGTCAATTAGTATAAATGAAGAGATTGTATTGAAAACAGAAGTAATTGAAGTCAATAACGAATAGACTTTTAACTGTTTATTATTCAACATTAAATCATTATTAAAATAGATAAAAGCAATATTTTGTATTTAATATATTAAGTAATTTAGTTTAATTTTAATTAATCATTTTTAATTTAACTAGAATTATTATAAAATAAAAAATCGAATGATAGATATAATTTTATTAGGCAATGAATTAAATACCGAATTTTGCTCTATACATGGAATGCAATGTATATGAATGAATATAAGGGATGATTTACAAATAAATTCACGTCCATACTCATAAAAAACGATTGTTCGTCGTCTTTTCTCGATACTAAAATAATTAATGGATATATTCATCTTTAAATCAAAAATATTATGCTCTCACTCATAAATTTAATTTTTATCCGAAAGAGAACGATAAAACGCATTATTAGCGTTTTCGAGATCAAACAATAATTGTCGAACTTGTCCGTCATCAATTTCATCACTGGCTTTCATTCCATTTAATGTAATTAACCAATTTCTAATTTTTGCTTTGCCCTCAAAATCGGCGGGTAACGAACTAACATTGTTTAAACTTTGCATTAAATCACCGAGCATAGGGTGTATATCATCTACAGCTTTCATGCCCAGTTTCAACGCGTCCATAGTAGTAATAAAATGCTAAAGGATCAAAATAATAAGAATCCTAATGTTTATTGCAATAATGAATAAAAGCAAAATTAAAACTTACGTGCACCGTTTCAGCAACGTATTGTGCAAATTTACTGTTATCATGTCCAGCGCCAGTAGGATGTTCAATTGTAGCTGGTACTCCTATTTTGAACCGATTTACTGCCGCTGGACATTCTAACTGAAAATAATAATGAGTTTAATTAGAGAAACATGATGTAAAAATTAATGTAGATTAATACCTTATATTCGTTCATAAACTTTTCAACATTTGTTACGGAGTCACGCACCAAATTTAGTGCTGTTTTGTACTGTGCTATTAATCGTGCACAAGCTTGTGTATATCTAGAGGATTTCGATTAGTTTATTAATCATAAAGGAATTTGAATGTAAATTAAACTTACTCGTCAGCAGTGACAGAATCCCTAACATATGCTTTCTCCAAATGCTCCATTGTTACAATAATGGCGTATAAGTCCGCCAAATTCTCGTATTTTTCCCTATCTTTATTATTGGTATATAATCTAACTTCCTATAATAGAATTAACTACGATTAGAGGTTTATTGGAAAATTTGAAAGGTAGGAAATGACTTAACCTCATCGAGAGCGAGATCTTTGATAAAGGAAGAATATATATTTAATATAAAGTTATGCAAATCTTTCTTTAATGGAAAATAAGGAATCTTACTATGTTCTGAGGTTGCTATTGGGGGGCCATAGGCTGTGAGATAACTAAAGCTCGCTGGAGTATTAGCCATTATAAAATTTCAAAGTAAAATGTTAGTTGTCGAGTGTAAAGCGCAAGTAGCATGAATATAATCAGCCAATCACTATTGTCCAAGTAGATGTTTGTTCAACGTCGGAAGATCAGATTTATTTTATAAATTTCGCTTTTGATATTTTCATTAATTCCTCGACAAAATATAATACATTCATACTTTAGTCTCTTCAAAATGTACAATCAAAACAATCCACCTCAACAATATCCCTATTATCCGCAACAACAACATTCGGCTTCTCCTCCTCCATTACAGCATCCGATCCCCACTCACCCACCCATTCAAATGCGTGATCCTCCGTCTGCTCCCTCTCCACCCACACAACAGAGAATGACGCATCAACATCAACATATTTCACCTCAACACCCGCATCAACACCCGCATCAGCAACATATCCAACAAGTATCAACCGATTTTATGTGGAATGACGCTACCACGCAAATGGGAATGCAATTTGGGAGATCTGCTATGGTGGCAGGAAGTGAATATGTCGAGAAAAATGTAAATATTATCTCTACAATATAATGCTCGTTGTATTAAATCTTTGAAATAAATTTGCTAGATTTTGTTGTGTTTTTATTTGTGTAGTAACTTCTGGTCCTGTTATGTAGATTAACCGATATGTTAATTATCCTGCTTTGAAATATTATTTTAAAGTAAATAATTCATATGTAGCTAATAAAATCAAATTGTTGTTATTTCCATGGAGACATCGACCATGGTCACGACTTGTCAAACGATCTGAGCAGAATGGACAAATGGAAGGATATAAACCACCAAGAGACGACATAAATTCACCGGATTTATATATACCAGTAATGGCGCTTGTAACGTATGTGCTGCTTACAGGAATTGTTGCCGGCACTGAACATAAGTAAGTTTATTTTCTTTTGTATAAAAGTAATAGATTTAAATAATACATTTATATATATACATACATATATATTTAGATTTCATCCGGAAGTTCTGGGAGTAAATGCTACTACTGCATTTTTCCTTATGATTCTAGAACTGGCTTTTATAAAAGGAGGTTGTTACTTATTAAATATTACTACTGAAACTAGTATATTGGATATATTGGCATATTCAGGATATAAGTTTATTGGGTATTAATTTTATATTTATTTCATTTCCTCACATTAGTACCTTTTTCTAATTGAATATTAATTTTCATGGATATTCAGTGTTATCATTACTTTGCTTGTTGGTTTAATAGCGCCTTTTTGGATTGTTATCGCAGCTTTCATCTATACAGTTGCAGCAAATGGGTTTTTCTTGGTATTTATGTCTTATCCTCTAAATGATTTAACATTTTTCCTTACTTTAATTTATTTATTTACTTTGATTATATTATAGTTACGATCACTTAGATATGTTGTTTTGCCTGATACAACGATAACAAATACTGTCAATATTCCACAACGACAGAGAAGAATTCATTTTCTTTTCCTCGTAGCGGCTCTTCAATTTGTGTTTATGTATTTCCTTATAAAATAATTTATTTAAAAGAGAGGAAAAAATAACATTTGGAATAATGTGATAATATTAAAAAATTCTTACGGTTTATAATTAAAATTACTTTTATTATATATGTGTACAATAAATTTATTATTAAGCAATCTCAATTATCTAAAAAATTTATTAATAATAACCAATCACCAAAAATTAGTTCTTTCGATTATTAAAATCGAAGATGGACAAATAAAATGCTAACATACTGTATAATTTTTTACAATATTTGTTATCTATCTGCTAAAGACATGAAAATTTCGGTAACGAAACTAACGTTCTTCTATGATAAGCAATTGACATATTTTACGAAGTATCATGATTCGAAATTTTTTAAGTGCTAAGTTCTGACTAAATAATTTTTATTTCCGAGTTCATTGGTCAAGAGCAGTCATATAAAAAATAGAGAACGAAAAATTTAGCTTTTTTCCCCGCCCAAAGCTCAAATTGCGAAGTTCCTCTTGAACAGAAACAAGATTATTAAACTCGTTTCCTCCCTACAAATATGAACTTAAACTGCCAATTGTTCAAAATATGAGTATTGTTAAAGATTAGAGTTAATCAAGGAAAACATATATCTTATTTTTTTACAGGTCGATATAAGTAAACAAGTGATTTTTAGCTATAATTAATTAGGGAATATTAAAGAGGAGGAAATTTCTAGAAAAAGTAATTCCAGACAAAAAAAAGCATGGGTTCTATGTCTCTTGCTCAATAACACTTATTTTTCTCGAGTTTTATACAAATTCTCATGCGCAACAAATATTATTTTTAGAACTTTTCTTTTTATTCAACTTATACCAATTGCGGTACCACATAGACCGGTACAAGACATTTTTTTAGAAAGATTAGATGTTCCCTGAATTTGCACGTTTTTAATTTACTTTTTTATAGATAAGGATGATCAATAATAATTATGGACCTATAGTATATCAAACGCGTTACTCGATCGAGAAAAAGATCATGTTTCTAGGGCATTTGCATTTGCTATATCATATCGAAAAAAAAAACTTTACTCAATCGCTATGATCGTTAGATATTTCTTAATAACAAAATACTTTAATAAAAAAAAAAGCTTGGTTTACGCGTAAACTATGTCGGGAAGTCCAAATGGAAATAGAAGTGAAAATAACACTCCTGAAAGAGAACGGCATTCTTTCCTTCAAACAATGAGTGATGCCATGTTAGAAAGCCCAAATAGAAATGGAAACGAAAATAACACTCCTGAAAGAGAACAACAACTATCACTCCCCCAAACAGTAAATGATACTACGTCAGAAAGCCCAAATGGAAGTGAAAACGGAAATAACACACCTCAAATAGAACAACAACAACGTCGTTCTCTCACCCAAACAATTAGTGATGCAGCGGATTCAACTAGGAATTTTATTTCAAATGCTTTAGGTCTCAGACAAGAGCAGGATAATATAAGTACTCCGACACATCGTCGGATTGAAGATTATCCAAATGTTCATACGCCTCGTAATCTTTTATCTCCTGCAACCGTGGCTTCTTCTTTGGCGACTCCTAGATCAATATTATCCCCGCGAACTCCACGTAGATCACAAATATCACATGATAATACGCCGCGAAAGTCACAAACCTCTACACCACGTAGGCGAATTAATACCAATCCTGAAAATTTAACTGAAAATCCTGATAATGATCTCTTGAAGGAATATTATGAGGGGTAACGATTATATTACGCTTATAAATCAGTGAAATATTAAACCGACTAGATTTTTTTTGTTAATTAGAATAAAATCTGGCTCAGCTACACCAAGGACCCCAAAAAGACAGCAACGACGTGGTGATATTCATAGCGCTCGTTCTGCTAAGCGTTTCATCGATCTTGATATCCAAGAAGGTAATGAAGATGTAACGATGCTTGAAGCTGAAGAAAAGATAACAACGGATCAGATTTGGGGCACCACTATTAAAGTTGAAGAAGTTAGAAAAAGTTTTAAAAAGTTTCTCAAAGAATTTAAATTGTCGGACCAGAATCATAGAAGTGATGAACCTTTTTACATCGAATATTTGAAAACCGTAAGTTTTTAATTCTTTTGCATTGTATAATCATTAACTTACGATTTTTAATCTTATTTATTTATTAGATTGAAAAAACGGAAGAATTTAAATTTAATCTAGACACTCAACATCTTCTTGCGTTTGAAGATACACACAAATTATATTATCAAATTGTGCGATATCCTCAAGAAATAATTCCGATACTTGACTATGTTGTTGCACAAATGTATACAGAACTCCACGAAAAGGAACCAAAAGAGGATCTCAGGGTATTCAGGTTTAATTTTGTGAACGACTTTTTTGAAGATAATTTATTAAATTTTTTATATAGGTTCGTCCTTATAATCTTGGAATTTCTAAAAATATGCGTGAATTGAATCCATCGGGTAATCTCTATGAACATGTCACTGTAATAATAATTTCTATTCTATATTCTATCAGAATCGATATAACTCTTATAATATTTTTTAGATATCGATCAATTAGTCTGTATTAAAGGTCTTTTAATTCGAGCTTCTCCTATTCTTCCCGAAATGGCTGTCGGTATGTCGTTGATTTTCTTTATTTCATTATTCGGGTCATTTTCCTTACTTCGAATTTATATTTATATAGCTTTCTTTCGGTGCTCAATATGTGACAAGTCTGTTGAAGTTGAAGTAGATCGTGGCAAGATTGATGAGCCATCCAGATGCCCTCGAAAACAATGTAATTCATCTGGTACAATGGTTTTGATTCACAATAGGTCTATTTTTAAAGATAAACAAGTATGTCGATTACAGGAAACGCCAGGTGGATATAATTTGATTATATAAAAATAGACTGACCATTTGTTAACGTAATAACCATTATTCTCCAGATTGTATTCCTGATGGTCAGACTCCACACACTATTTCTTTATGTTTATATGATAATTTAGTTGATATTGCACGTCCTGGCGATAAGTAAGTTAACGTTTTAATATTAGTATAAATAAGATTTAAGTTTAGAATAAAACTTTTTTTCTTGGGAATAGGATTGAGTTAACCGCTATATATCGGTCATCTCCGATACGCGTCAATAATCGGCAACGCACAATTAAGTCTTTGTTTAAAACATATCTTGACGTTGTGCATGTTAGAAGATCTGAAAAAATTCACGGAAATGGGGATAATGATTTTACACAAATGTAAATAAGAATTAGAGTCCTGCTATCGTGTTTGATGATTATGATTTTAAATAATTGACTAATTGATATAAAATAATTAGTTATCATGGGCTTGAAGATAATAAAGATGAAAATGTACAAGAAGGATTTAGTCACGATCATTTCAGCCGTGATCAAAAACGAAAGCAACTAACGTTTACAGAGGCAGATATACAATACTTCGAAGAATTGTCAAAAAAACCTCTTTTATATGAGACTCTTGCACATTCTTTAGGTAAAGATTCAATTTGAATTATTTAATTGCTCAATAGATTTTTAATTATCTACCTACTTCCATATTTTAATTTAGCCCCTAGTATTTTTGGAATGGATGATGTGAAAAAAGGTATTCTATTGCAATTATTTGGTGGTACTAATAAATTATTTAGGAAATCTGGTTCGCCACGTTTTAGAGGTGACATAAATGTTCTTTTGGTTGGTGATCCTGGTACTAGTAAGTCACAAATGCTTCAGGTAAACTCGCGTATTCTTGAGATCATTAGATTTTTTTCCCTACTCTAAAAAAATTTATTTTATAGTATGTACATAAAATTGTACCACGTGGAATTTATACCTCTGGTAAAGGTTCATCTGCTGTTGGTTTAACGGCATATGTGACAAGAGATCCGGATACGAAACAAATGGTTTTGGAAAGGTGCGCAGCAATTAATATTAATAGTATAACATAGTGCAATAATCTTTAAATAATTTACATATCACAAAATATAGTGGTGCGTTGGTTTTAAGTGATGGTGGCGTATGCTGCATTGACGAGTTTGATAAAATGTCAGATGGTACTCGTGCCGTTCTTCATGAAGTAATGGTTAGTATGTTAAATATTGATTTTTTATTTTAATTACAATTAAATTAAATTTGTTTATAATAAAGGAACAACAAACGGTCTCTGTTGCAAAAGCAGGAATCATCACAACACTTAATGCAAGAACATCCATTCTTGCTTCTGCTAATCCTATTGATTCAAAGTATGATCCAAAGAAATCTATCGTAAGAAACATAGACTTACCACCAGCTTTAATGTCTAGGTAATATACGCGCCATGATTTTTAAGTAATTTAAAATGTGATAAATTAAATAATCTTAACCTGGTAGACTGCATCAATCTTTGCTGAATACAACCTGTAACATACACTCACCACTCAATGAATATTTTATAGGTTTGACCTCATTTATCTTGTGCTAGATAAGATTGACAAACACGCTGATTGGGAACTTGCAACTCATTTAGTATCTTTATATGCTGAAGATTCTCCTTTCTCGGCTGGTATCAACATTTTGGTGAGCAAAGAAAATAACAATTTTCTAAATATTCCCAATTCAATTCCATTAATAACTATTTTTTTTTATTTGAAAACTTAGTCTATTGAAACTTTGGCGAAATATATTCATTATTCTCGTATTCATTATAATCCGATCATTGGAAATGATGAAGCACATAAAGCATTAGTTGATGCTTATGTATCATTACGAAGACTAGGACAAGACCCGCGTTCTTCAGAAAAAATAGTTACAGCAACTACTAGACAATTAGAATCTATGATTCGATTAGCTGAGGCTCACGCTCGTATGAGGTAATGTACTATTCTTTAATCTGAAGTTATTCAGACTCTAAAATAAATGAATGTTAATATTTTTAATAGGTTGTCAAATACTGTTGAAATTGATGATGTTAATGAAGCAGAACGACTTCTTAGGGAAGCCATAAAACTTTCAGCCTTAGATCCCGAGACTGGAAGAATAGATTTGGATTTGATTACAACAGGACATGGAAGCTATGAAAGACGTTTGCTAACTGTTATGCGTGAAGAATTCCAAAAGATGCTGAGTCGTCGAAATATAACAAGTATCAATTGGAAGAAAGCATTAGAAGAATTTAATGAACAATCTGATGTAGTAAGTAATAACCCAAGAAAATCATATGAAACTTCATGAAAACTATTAACAATATTTAATTTTATGTAGAAAATCAACGAGAAGCAATTCGAAACCATGGTAAATTCTTTAGAACAAGAGGGAATCGTGAGATTGGCTGGAAGTGGCAATGATCGCGAAATAGTAACTTTAAACGAAGATGATGAGCAAATGCTTGTATGAAAGTATTCATTAAATAAAAAAAGTAATTTTTGTCACTGGGTAAAAGAATTCGTGTACAATAAATAAATAATTCACGATGTAATTAATAATAAAAAATCGCGTATTATTTAAATGAAGCTGTATTATATTGGTTGTCTATCTGATATATATATATATATATAATTTTTAGAAGATTTTGACCTTAAATAAAAAATTATATCTGTTACTACTGATAATGGAAGTAACATGACTGTGGCTTGTTGATTATTAAAAAATGATTTTGATGCTCAGACACCTGCATTAGATTTTATTCATTCTTGTTGTATATGTCATGTATTAAATATTGCAGTAAATATATGATTAAAATTTATAGAAATTTAATTAAGAAGTTAAGAAAAATAGTAAAATCTATAAGGAGAACACAGTTATATCTTGAGGAATTAGAAAGATTAGCAATTGCTGCTAATCATACATTTAAGCATCCAATTTTAGATGTAAAAATCAGATGGAATTTTACATTTCTTATAGCTGAATGTGTATTAACTCTTAAGGAAGATTTATCAATAATAAAATCTTGACATCAACCACTTCAGGATATTTGGCTTAATGAAAGAGAGTGGGAAAAAATTGAAGTAAGTGTTAATTTTTAATTATTATTATTTTATATTTAATTATTAATTACAAATTTTAATTTTAGCATCTAGTTACTTTATTATTATAATTTTATATTGCTACAACTGAATTTTCCACCCAGAAAAAGAACTCTCTCCTGTCGATCCATTGACCAATTTTTGACGGAAAGAAAAATTATTTTATTTTGTCTAGAAACCATTTCGACTATTAGGAAACCTGCACTTTAAATAACAGAAATGGATTCTACACCCCAACAAACCATATTTGAAGACATAGAGTTGTTCTTTCGAAGATACAAAGACGATATTTTCAAGACTATTAAAGAAGCTGTATATATAAATAAAATTATTATAATAATCCTTGTCTCTTTAAATCGTCGTAAGTCTTTTTATTAAATACATTTCCCTCTTGATCCTCAAATTCTTCCATCGTATCCGCTTTAAATTCATCTGTTTTACCCGTACTTTTGAGTTTTTCCCATACTATAAAATTTAAAAAGTTATTATCCCATTTTGAAATAGTACAGGAAATAATACAACATAAAAAAAATACATACAGGCATAAGCATCTTCAATTAATGTAATTTCATGAAAATGACGAGTGTTAGGTATTCCCAAACATCTCATTCCATGAGCATGTCTCCATTCCTGAAAATGTCTATCAAATGCTTTTCTTCCCATATATACGTAATTGCCACAAATTTCGCACGGATATTCAACACCAAGACCATGTAATTTATAAAGCCAATATGGAATTGGCTTACCATCCCAACCAAGAGGTAATTTAAGTGGATTATAAATTTTATCTTCATCTTCAGATTCAGACTCTACATCATCCACTTCTTCCGTCTCTAATTCCATCTTATTGTATGAATAAGGGAGTAATTAGATAAGAAATAATTTAATAATAATAACAAATTTGGATTATTACTTACTCTTCGTTCACGATCGGTTAAAGCTCGTTTTCTTTCAACGTTGGCTTTAGTATCTTCACGTTGAGAACCTAGGATTTCAGCATATTTTTGTATCAATGCTTCGGTAAATGCAATTTCTTTTTCACGTTTATCTTTTCCATCATCTACTTCCTTTTTTAATTTTTCATATGTTTCTGAATCTATTGATGTAATTCCTTTCTCTATCATTGATTTTGCGGATTTTATATGTTTTTTACTTTTCAAATGAGCATCATATACAGTCTTTTTTGAATATGCTTTTTTACCTTTTAAAATAAATAATGAGAATTTTCAGTTTATTAAAAAAAAAAAAAATGGTAATTGAATTTTAAAATTGTATTAACACTTACACGTCACACAAAATAAATCAATGGAATCATCATCTGCACCGATTCGTTTTTCCCACCCATAAACTTTTCCTTGTGTCCATTTTTCATTAAATTCTCTTTCGGTCTCATTCCTTATATCCTCTAAATTAGAAAGTGGTTTAACCCTTTTGAAAAAACTCTCTAAATAATTCTTCAATTCTTGCAAGTATCTAATTAAATAAGGAAGGAAAAATTAAATAATTTATTATTTTTCTATTTAGTAAAACAAATCCCTATTTTTTTTTTTTCTTTTTTTTTTTTTTTTTTAAAAAAAAAAAAAAGTTATATTACCTGAGATATTCTCCATTATATTTATGTTCTTTTGGATAATCCGAAAAGTGATCAAATTCACTTAAATAAGTTAAATAATCGGTTTTTTTAAAATTTTTTAAATTTACATATTTTTCATGAAGAGCATGTAAATCTAAAAAACGACCACTTCCTTCTTCACCCGAAAAAAGTTTATCGATTTCTAAAAAGGAAAAAAGTACAATAAGTTATATATAACTTTATATACGATATATAATAAATAATATTCAGATATAACAGAAAACTGTATTTAATAAATACCATCATCATCTCCATTTTGTTTAGACTGATTAATAAATTCCAATTCCAAGGGTTCAACAGTTTCATTAGGATATCGTCTATGATAATCTTTAATTGCTTTCAATCTACCATAAAATTCACTAAATTCTGAAGTACCGGATAAAGCATCAATTTCAGTTTTTCTTGCTCTATAAAAAAATAAATAAATTAATTAAATTTTAAATAAATTTATAATAACACAATTAAAAACATGATTGTTTTAATTGGAATTACCCATCAGTATCCTCATATAACTCGTGTAAAAATTTACTTCTGGAACTAATTCTGTCAAGGAAATCGCTAACTCTGTGCTCACGTATTAACCTTTCTTTATGCTGTTTGTAATTATTTTTTAAGATAAATATATTAAGATCTATCTAATTATTAAAAAAAAAATAAATAAAAATTTTTATTATTGATCAAAAAAATTTTCAAACCAACAGATTTTGATTCCTTAATAAATTGATCCACAATAGCTTGTTCTAAACGTTCAATTTCTTCGTGAGCTTTTCTTTGTTGTTCTAAAATGCTTTCCATTGTGACAAATATGAATAATTATTGGAAATAGAACGAAAAAAAATTAACACAATATCAGTCTCTAGTCACATGACTAATCCAGATGATATTAGCCAAAATTATGAAATTAATATACATGAACTGTTGTGCTACTTTGCACTGTTGATCAATCAGAATGAATATAAACCAAATTGCAGATAAACTAATAACAGTTTATTAAATCTATATTTTTCAACTACTTACAATTATGTCGGAATGCAACTCAGAATCATCTACTTCACCCAAACCCTCAAAAGAGACAAAAACCACGAGTGGTTTTTCAATGTCTATTCAATCAAATAAAACGAAAATTTTAGGAAATAAAAGTGTTTTAAAGAAACGTCGAATAACTGACGATCAAGAAGAAGAAACAGAACAACAGACTATAGAGTACATTACTGTATTTGAAGATAAAACATCTAAAAGGTAAATTTTAGATATATTCAATTTTTTTTTTTTTTTTAACATGAATGAATATATTTGATTATTTTAAAACTAATGTCTTTTGATTTTGGTTTCCTAGTCTAGAAGGCATTTAATAACAAGCATTTAATAACAAAATTTTAATAATTTTTATAGTCCCAATCTAAAGAAAAACCAAATTCAATCAAAAAAAACTAAGAAAGGCACAAATGAAAAAGATAATAAAGAATCAGTTGCTCCAGAATATTTAACAAATAATTCTGGATTGTCGTTTGGTTTAAATATTATGAAAAAACCTACAAATAATCAAAAGGAAAAACGAGAGAGTATATTGGCAAAGGTTAGAGATTTTAAGAATAGTCAAAAGAAAGAACAATTGAGTGATAACGAAGATAGTAAAATTTTATCAAATGAAAAACCTGAACCTGAAAAATCATTAAAAGAACAAGCTTTGGAAGAACTCTTAAGAGGTTAGTTATGACGAGATTGAATTCGGCCAATATAACGAGTTTTAATCAACTTTTTTTTTTTAGAACCGAAAAAAGAGGAAACTGTTGACGATGAGGAGCAAATAAATAGAAAGACATCGTTTAATATGTTAAGTGATGATATGATGAGAGATAAACCACATTCTAGAAAACGAGGTCATAGTCCAAGCAGCGAGTAAATTAATTTATTTAATCAAAATTTTACTGATTCAGCTATTATTGAACAATATTTGATCTTGTCTTGTGCAGTTATAGTATATGCGTCAACTATGCGTCAATTAATTTTTTTTTGTAAATTTATTTCGATTTTTCTGAAAGTTGTGATATGTGACAAATATGTGACATCAGAAATATTAATTTGTTATCATGTGATATAAAATGGAATATATAACGATATAATTAATAAATATCTTTCTGGGCAACTTTATCTTGACTAATAAAAGTACGCCCTTGTTCTACACCAGGAACCAAATAAGAAATATCGTCCCATGGATGACGATATAAACCTTGTTTAAGTCTCCTTTGATCAAGATAATGTCCTAAAAAATTAGGAAATAATTTGTTTACCATTATCTTTTTTTACAGAAAAATCGATAGGGAAAATAAATACTTACCAGTGAAACCTATACTCCTCCCTAATACGAATAATCCATTTAAAGCTCCAATTTTAATATATTCTTCCGCCTCTTCTCTGCTGAAAGCACCAGAATCTCTTAATAAGTCGACAAAACAAACTGCAATTGCACCGTCGAGATTAAGAATTAAAGAATCTTTCTTGGCAGTAGTAATCTCTTCAACAGCCAAAGCATAATCAAGTAAGGTTGTTGCTGGAAAATTTCTTTTGGCATAATCTTTAATTATTTCAACACGAAGATCAGGGTTATTACGAGATTTAATTTTATGTCCTATACCGAGGATTCTGAATTAAACAAGAACGATTCTTCAAATGATCAGAACTAAGTATCAAGAATTAATTAGCGTAATAAAAATTAAAATAACTTGCAATTTGTTTTGTCTACGCATTGAATTCACAAATTCTCGAGGTGTCAAGCTTTTGTCATATGCATTCGTAAACATTTCGGCTGCTCCATCAAGAGCGCCACCAAATCTGTCTCCCTATATAAATTATTTAAAAGTTTAGCAAAATTTTGGTACAAAAAAAAAAAACAGAATTAAAATCTGCTTAACATACAATCGTTAGAAGACCAGAACATAAACTTGATATAAGATCTTTTCCTGCACGAGCAGTAACAATAGTATTGTGAGCACTAAATTTTTTTTAGTCAAAGAAATAAAATAAATTTAGTCAATTAAGAATAATCGTGAAATTCAAATCGTGAAATTCAAATACCCGGAGACAGCAGGACCGTGATCTGCGGTCAACATAAGTATCATTTCAATGAATTTACAAGCGTATTCCGGTAGTCTTCTCTTGAACCATAATAAACTTAAAACTCCACCAATACCAATATTTTCCTTAAAAACATCAGAAATTCTCATTCCTGCATATAATAATTCTTGACCACGGTCATCACAAATAGTAGATACAAAACTTGCAGGTTTTCGAACCAATCCAATTTCTTGTGCCCAAGAATAATCAATAGGTATTTTGGGTGTTTCAGGTTCAGGTGCCACAACAATAGTGCCATCAGAAACAAGTTTCTGAAATGTTTCACGTAATGCCAATGGTAACTTTTCAAATGTTTCTGAAACGATTCCACCAGCTTCTCTGAGAGCCTTGTTTTTTGCGTCTGCAGTTTCGAGATCTGATTGTGCTAAAGCACCTGCATGGCCAAATTGAACTTCGGTTGTAAACATTTTAGCACAAGTGCCAATACACCAGGCAATTAAAGGTTTTTTGATTCGTCCATCTTTAATAGCTTCACATACTTTATACTCCTCAACACCACCAACTTCTCCAAGCAAAACTAAGATTTTGCACTTTGGATCGTTCTCAAAACGTAGTAAATGATCAATAAAAGTTGATCCAGGATAACGATCTCCACCAATTGCGATTCCTTCATAAACACCATCCGTTGTTCTTGAAATGATATTATTCAATTCATTGGACATACCACCAGATTTTGATACATAAGCTACTGAACCAGGTCTATATAATTTAGACGAAACAATATTATCCATCATTCCACCTGTATTACCAATTTTGAAACAACCTGATTTAATACCGCCAACTGTTGCAGGTCCAATTATGAGAACATTTCTTTTTTTAGCTTCATGTATAATTTGTCGGGCACGACGTTCAGGAACACCTTCAGCAATAATGGCAATCGTTTTAATTTGATTAGAATATTTGAAGAATTCAAAAGTAGAATCATAAACAGATCGAGAGGAAGCAAAATTCACAACTGTATCAACTTGGGGAAATTTTTCGATAGCATCTTCCAGATTATTGAAAACGTGAAGTAAGGTTTCTTTTGTACCCCAATAAAATTTTTGCATGTGATTTCCACCAAATGGATAAATCATAGCAGCAACCGAGGGTATCTGGCGATTACACATATAATCAAAATCCAACATTCCCTGTACAGCACGTGGTTGCATTCCATAAACGAAGGAACGCGTTTCATTTGTGAAAATTGTATACCAAGGACGTTGGACTATTTCGGGATTTTCAAAGTATGTCATCCTTTCACGTGGATTAGGTATAGGAGTTGTAGGTCTAGAATTATTTTCTTTTGACTCTTCAGAAGTATCATTGGCAGCCTTTTTGCCTTTTGTTGAAGGAGTCGAATGTTGATTTTGAAAATTGATATCTGATGAAATAGAACTATTATTATCAAGACCTGATCCATGTCCCAACAAGGCCAAAGGTACAATTTCAGTAATATGCGTCTCTGGACCAAAAACACTAATTTCCACGCCAATATCATCCCCCAATTGCCTGATCGCTCTTAACCCTTCTTGATAATTTGGTCCACCACGTCTTACAAAGATCTTAACTTTATGAGCAATCAATGGTTGTTTAAATTCTTGTAAAGCATGAATTAAACCTTTAAAAGTTACAGCAACATTGGTGAAATTGGCGATACCACCACCTATAATTAAAATTTTTCCATCAGGGTGCGGTACAGGATTACGAGTCATTAAATCAAAAATGGTTTTCGCATATTCATAAGTTTGTGTTTCAGTTGGAGCACCAGAATATTCACCATAATTGGCGAGTTCATGCGCAAATCCTAATGCGGCAATCGCGTCACTTTTAAATATAATACAAGAATTAATTATGAATTTAGACATAATTACATAATATTTATATTTTAAATATTTTACCTATAAACAACCGAAGCACCCCCACCAGCGATCATTGTCCATATCCTGCCATCCTTATTTAAAATTGTTAATTTCAATGATGCACCAGTTTTAGAATCTAATTCTTGAATATAAGCTTCCTCTTTAGTCAATTCTCGACCAAAGGGAGCAGGAAATTCTATAGGAGGTCCTTGATCAACATAAGTCTTAGCTAAATCATCATTAACCGCAAGACCTATATTTTTCGGAGCACGAGCAATAGCCCATTTTGGTCCAACCTCAAATTCTCCTGTTTGATCCAATTTAGCAGCCAAATCAAGGTAGAATATTTTAGGAACATCTTCAGCGGAAGTAGGATCAAGTACCACCAATGGGTTAATTTCAAGATATGTAAAATGTAAATCGACATACACGGCATATAAACGAGATATAAAATCCACCAAGACATCTTTCTTTTCAACTGGAACATTAACTAATAGTTTATCTTTGATTTCTTGAGAGCTTGGATATGTTTCATCCACAGGAATTAAAAGTTTTAATGCTTTAGCATCAACATCACCAACTTCAATACCACCTTCATGAGTGAATAAAATATAATCACCATCACGAACTGAATTAATATTAATGTAATATTCAGTATCTGATGGATGAGGCACGAATGGTTCAACAAGAAAAGTTTTCAAAATTCCCGTTACATTATCAATCTAAACAATCATTTGGTAATGTTTATTTAATAATAATATTACTATATGTAATAGTAATCCTGAAACATCGATTCTAAAAATTTACCTTGATTTCTTTTCCAGCTTTTTCAGTAATCCATTCTTTAACCTGTTCCCAATCGGAGTTTAATAACAATAATCCAGATTTACCTCGTCTTTTTATAAGCTGATCAGGTTTAACTACTAACTTATCAGTTAACAACCATGGGTGTGTTTGCGCAAGAATATTAAGAGTTTGTTGAACATGATTGCTAAAAGCTATAAGAGGATTATTAATGGAAACATCATTTAATATGGAAACATCGAAAGTAACATTAGCTACTTTAGTAGCCGGTGGAACAAATTTGGAATTTGAATTGTCACTTTCGATTAGAGGAGGAGAACGTAAAAGCCAATAAGCTAACAATAATTTCCCATCATATTCCCTAATGGCTTTTGCAGACATAATTAATTTTTATTAAATTAAACCTTTTTTTTTTTTTAAAGAAGAATAAATAAAATAAATAAAATTTTACAACAAAGAGAAGGAAAAAGTCGAAGAATTTTATATTGAAAATAAGTTGTCTAATTGTAGATCAGCCCAGTGTTTGGGGTGGGAGTTTTTTTTCTACACTAACTGATCTTACCTAAATTTTCTCGGATTTCTCGAATGTAATTAATGCAATTAAAAAAATTCGGTTTAGACGAGGTTGACGTCATAATAGATTATCTGCAATTTACATTGTAATACCAAAAAAAAAAAAAAAAATTAATAAAATAAGGAAATTCTTTTTCTTTTTCATAATTAATTATTATTTTTTTTTATAAAAATGTTATCTTCTTATCTTTCACGCACTTTACGGTCTCCGGTAAAACATTCAGTCCCACTTCGCGCATTTATTACTAGCTGGGCACATGTACCTCAAGGTATATTATTCAAAAAAAAAAAAGCGCAATTGAGACCATAAATATTATATTTTATCTTAAAAAAAAAAAATCTCTTGTGTCCATTTTTCTAAAACTTTAAATTGTCTTATGAT
Organism: Rhizophagus clarus; assembly: GCA_015698045.1. Classification (NCBI taxonomy): domain Eukaryota; kingdom Fungi; phylum Glomeromycota; class Glomeromycetes; order Glomerales; family Glomeraceae; genus Rhizophagus; species Rhizophagus clarus. Next base: position 1,383,789 of record BLAL01000034.1, read on the forward strand.
ATCATAATTTTTTAAAGGACCACCCGATGCCATCCTTGGTATTACTGATGCTTATCGAAAGGATGACCATCCAAAAAAAATGAATTTAGGAGTTGGTGCGTATAGGGATGATAGTGGCAAACCTTATGTGTTAAATTCAGTTAGAAAGGTATGTGATTGTTTCAATAAAAACTTTAAAATTAACTACTTTAAAAAAAAAAAAAATTAAAATTAATGAAAATGAATTTAATAACACATAATAAATAATAGGCAGAACAATTAATTTTACAAGATAAACTTGATAAAGAGTATCTTCCAATTACTGGTCTTGCATCCTTTACTAAAGAAGCCGCACTCCTGGCTTACGGTGAAAATTCGGAACCATTAAAAGAAGGAAGAGTAAGTCTAATTTTTTTTTTTTTTTAAAAAAAAAAAATAATAAACTTACTGATCCCTTAAAGTATTTATATTTTATTAGATTTCTGTTACACAATCGATATCTGGTACCGGAGCACTCCGAATCGGTGGTGTATTTTTAAGTCGATTTTATCCACATAAAAAAAAAATATTTATACCAACTCCAACGTGGGGAAATCATGCTGCCGTATTTAAAGATTCTGGATTGGAAATTGAACAATATAGATATTACGATAAATCAACTAATGGATTAGACTTTAATGGATTGATTGAGGATATCAAGGTAAAATTATGATAAATTTTAAATTTGTACATAATAATAATTTTGTTTTAACGATAAAATATGAACTAAATTAGAAAGCACCAGAAAATTCAATTTTCTTACTTCACGCCTGTGCACATAATCCTACCGGAGTTGATCCAAGACCACCACAATGGGATCAGATTTCCGAAATTATTAAAGTATAATGAATAATTATTATTACATAAAAATTTTCATTATTTTTGTCAAAAAGGTTAAAACCACGTCAAATGTAGGAACGTAAACATTTCGCCTTCTTTGATATGGCCTATCAAGGATTTGCCTCTGGAGATGCAAATCGCGATTCTTATGCAATTCGAAAATTTGTTTCTGATGGACATCGAATTTGTTTGTCACAATCATTTGCCAAAAATATGGGCCTTTATGCTGAACGTGTTGGAACATTCTCAATCATTTCAGGAAGTCCAAAAGAGAAAGAAGCGGTAGATTCTCAATTAAAAATTTTGATCAGACCAATGTATTCTAATCCTCCAGTAAATGGAGCAAGAATTGCAAGTTATGTATTAAGTAAACCTGAATTAAAAAAGGAATGGTAAGAACTAATTAACTAACTCAACGCAAAGAATGTCATTTGACGTGATTTATTTTTAATCATATGCAATTATCCGATAGGTTGAGCGAAGTCAGACTTATGGCCGATAGAATTATTACGATGCGTGATAAACTCAAAAAACATTTAGTAGAAGATTATGGGTCTAAACATAATTGGAATCACATAACCGATCAAATTGGCATGTTTTGTTATACGGGTTTAAAACCTGAACAGGTAAGCTATTATATATTTTAGTGAAATAATTAATTATTATATTTAACTTGTTTTATTTTTTTTTATTTTTTTTTTTAAAAGGTTGAACGTCTCACAAACGAATTTCATGTGTATTTAACAAAAGACGGACGTATTTCAATTGCTGGTATTTCTTCACACAATGTAAAATATTTAGCTAACGCAATTCATGAAGTAACAAGATAAATACTTAAAGTCGAATAGACATTATACATTAAAGATTATTTATTATTTATTATATGAATAACTAGTTATTATAAGAGAAAAGACGCATAATAAAAAATATATATATATATTATTTATTTATATATGATCGCTTCTTCAGTATTGTTACAAATATTATGTACAAGATGATCGGTGGTTTGTAGTTTAACAACACAAAATAAACAAATGAACGAATGAATTTCTTAAATTACAACGTCTCATGTATGAAGAAATTTGACAGATATAATTGCGAGTATACCAGTTGAAATCATTTGATTCAAGTTTAAAAAAAGTTAGTTTAAAGTTCGTAACCGCAGCAAAAAAAATATTTTAGTATATGATCGGTATACTCTTTGTATGATCTCATATGACCTCAAATCTATTTCAATGGGAGCACTGACCAACTGCCAAACTGTAACGTTTAAAAAATTATTATTGAGGCAAAAAACCATTGTTTATTGTTAACCTTTTTTAAAATTTAAAATTTTTAACTAAATTTTGTTTATATTAATGTCCTTTTTAAAATTAGTTTTATTTATTATTGACGGATAGATCATTGGTTATTAAAAATTGAGCGGAAAAACTTTACTGGAAAAAAAAAAAAAGTTTTTAAAAAATTTATAATTAATTTAATAATTTAGAAAAAAGCTTTATTATTACAAAGTTTATCATAAGCTTATACCAGTTTATTTATAGTTTATTCATATTTATTAATATTTATAGTCTTATAAATAATTTTATAAAATTTTGATGTTTAAGGTAAGTTTATAATTATAATAATTAAGAAAAAAATTATAATAATAGTCTACAATAAAGTAATTGGAGCCTAAAACTTTTTGGAATATTTCGTTGTTTTTCGAACAATAATAATAATTTGGGAATATTATTATCTGTTATTGAAAAAACAGACTTAGCCAATAACAAAATAAAAAAAAAAAAAAAGGAACCGTTTAAAAATTGGTTTTACTTTTTACTTAAAACTTTGCCTACATCTTTCCGTGACACAACGGCACAATCTGATAAAAAAAAAATAAAATTTAAATGGATCAATGAAATTATTACCATGAATGGTAAAATGACGGAAAACCCGACAGGTAAACAAAAACAAATCTTGTACTAAATACCTTTTTTAATAGGTTTCTTTATTTTGATTAATAAACATAAACAATGAAAAGCAATATGAAAGGTCTAGACTGAGCCACTCTTTTATAAAAAAGGAAATTCATATAATAATAATATAAATATTTATTTTTTTTTTTTGATCATATGCGGAGATTATTTTTTTAGATTTGTTTATTTTTACTTCAATGAAATCCAAAATATTAAACAGTATTAAAAGTTCAAAGATATTTTATTAAAAAATTATTTGATATTATTTATTTTTAAATTATTTACATGATTCATTCTTAATGGCTTATGTGCTTACGTTTCCTTTTAACAAACCTCTTACATTACAATTATTTTTGATCTAAACAAAGCCTTAAAAATTGTTTTAAACAAAAACCCTTAAAAAAAATTTTTAAAGGTAAAATGGCACAAAAAGGTATAAGTTGGCGCTTAAAGTTACCGTTACACCGCCTTTCTAATCGTAGATCACGATTATTTGCGTACTTTTCACATGACTGACTTTTCAATGCGAAAAACTTTTCGATTACGCCATTTTTTTAGACCTTCAATTAAAAGCCTGTTTGTAAATAAATAAATAACTTGTTTTAGAAATTTAAAATTGGTTGCGTTTTTTTTTCCTTTTTTTTTTTTTTTATTTTTTTAAAAAAAAAAAATTTAAAATTTTAAAACAAAGGATTAAAGAACGCGCGTGCTTGCTTTGTTTATATCACAAGGAAATATTATTATTACCTTATCGTTCCTGTTACATGATTTTTACGGAAAAACCTATTAATGAAATTATATTATTCCATTCGAAAAGAAAAATTTATAATTAGTAAAAGTTATTATTATGAGAATCAATTGATTATTTTATAAGTGAATTTTTGTAAAAATTATTCATTAAAATATTAAAAAATTGAAAAATTTGATTATAATAAATAACGATAATAACGAAGGGTTATTAATTCTTAAATTTATTTTAATAATAATTTTTTTTTTTTTTTTTTTTTTTTTTTTTGACATATATATAAATCAGGAATTTTTTTTTTTTTTTTTTTTGTTGTTTTTTTTTTTTACTTGTATAATTGTAAAAAGGTTACGTTATTATTGTTATTTAAATTTGTTGTTATTACATAAAAAAAAGTTTTACAGAAAAAAAATTAATTTTTTTTTTTTAAAAAAAAAGAAAAGAGGGAATTTTTTTTGGTAGAGTAAGTAGAGTAACAATTTTTTTTTTTTTTTTTTACATGTAAGGAAAAAAAAAAGCTATAAAGCCATAAAATTTTTGAAATTCGTAATTGGGAAAAAAGAATGATAGACAAAAAAAAAAAAAAAAAAAAATTGTATAATATATGTAAAATTTAATATTAACTCACCATCTAAAATTCCTTCCTTTTTCCATAATGTTAAATGTAATCCCATACCCTGACCCACTATATATGTATGCATGTATTATATATATATATACATATATATATATATATATATTCTAACTAAATGATTTTTTTTATAAATATTTATTGTAACTATACACAAAAAAGAATGGATATGGTTTATTAAAAGAGAAGAAAGTATTTTAAAATAAAAAGAACAATTAATAACCCATATACCAATCATATAATTGTTCTTATAGACAATAATTTCGTATGATTATTTTTGTTATGTGAAATAAAAACTTTGAGCAATTTATCATTAAATTTACAAAAAAAAAATAAAAGAGTGTTTTTAAAAAAAAATGGTGTACGAAAATAGATGGAAATAAAAAGAAAAAAGGTTTTTTTTATATAAAATGCGGAATATCTGTTAGATTGACGCGTTAATAAATATCACATTTTTAAATTACAATCAGTTTTTTTTTTTAAACGCGTAAAAACTTTTTTGCTCAATTATAATATTCATTTCACTTGAAAAAAAAAAAAAAAAAATGAAAAAGAGTGAAAAGAAAACTGAGAGAAAAATCAAATAAATAAATATAAAAAAGTTTTTTTTGTTTTCTTTATTATGAAATAGAACAACCACGGGCAAACCACCATTGATCCCGTAAACTTGATATCCATTCTACAATCAATTTTAATCGTTCTCGAACAGATCTTAATTCTAATAATCTGTATTTTTCAGCTTCAGCTATTGGAATCACGGAAGCAACCCAATAGGAAAAATCCGATGGATCATCTGGCATATCACCATATACTGAATTAAGTCTTTGTAAGAGCCAAGGTGAATTTCCATTGCGAAGTGTCTCTATAAAATCACGTGATATACCAATTAATTCTGAAGTTGTGTATTCTTTTATTGGATTATTTAATGGATTGCTAGTGTTATAAATATCTGCACGTCTAATTTCTTCTCTCTCAATTCTTTCCTCTTCTTCTGGACTAATATCATCAATGCGTTCGATTTTTCCAACATCATATCCATCTTTTACTCCTTTTTCAATTACTCTAAATTTATAGGTTCCAATTGTTTCAACAAGGGAACGTCCATCCGTTAAAAATTCTGCTGACCTTATTTCCAACATTGTTCCATAATCTTGATAACCATTACCCCTTGCTAATACCATTCCAAATTGTCTTTGTCTTGATTGCATACACCTTCGAATCATTAACCTATATCTTGGTTCAAATACATGAAGGAAACATGGCATTTTTGGGAATACTAGAGCACTTGTAACAAAAATTGGTGTATCTTGCATTGTATTAAAAAACTCACTTTCTAATAAATATCTTCTTTCAGAATATAATGATGGATATAAGGCTCTTATAAAAGAATATATAGTTTTGTTTATAGGATGATGTAAATAAGCATTATAATTATGAAGTGGTTGTCTACATATAGGACAAGTTGAATTATGATCAAGTGAACGTGTTATACAAGGTTTGCAAAAACTATGACCACAAGGTGTAGTTATTGGATCAATAAATAATGAATAACATATTTGACAATCTAATTCTGTCATTAATAATTCTTTGACCTTACTTATATCAAAATCCCTATCAACTTGAAAATTCGTTTCTGCGTCATTTCGAAAATTATTGGAATTTATTAAACGTGAAATTCTCGAATTTGATACATCATCATCATCTTCCGAATCTGACATATTTTGATAATGATATTCATCCAATAAACGAAAATCATCATCCAAATTATTATTATTATTATTATTATTATTATTAAGATTATGATGACTATGATGATTATGATGATGATTATGGTTATTGTCTCTTAAATATTGTCTTGATATTAAAGGTAAAAAAGCTGATAATTCTTTTCGACTTATATCAGTAAGTTTTTGCAATATCACGTCAGTTTTACAATCAAGTGAATGAACTTTTCCACATCCATAAATAGGACATTTAAATTTTCTATTCAATTGATATGAAGAATTTGGAAGACATCCACGACATATAGAATTTCCACATTGAAAAGTGATGGGGTCAGTGAAAACGTTTTGACATTCTGGACATGTTAAATATTGAAGAACTGCTAGAGCATTCGGTATAGAATTATGATCTTCATGTTCCAGTGAGTATGATTCTGTTGTCGTTTGTACGTCGTCTTCACTATCTGTATTTAATAATGACATTATGTTCATAGCTGGTTTTTTTTTTGTAGAATAATGTTTATAATATATATGTATGTGTATATATATATTCGACGTGAAAGGAATCTGTTGTTATTAAATAAATAATTCTCCTTTATTTTTATAAAAAGTAGAGGGGGAGGATAGAAAATAAATATTTGTTTTATTTTTTTTTTTTTGTGTTTGTCGTTGTTGTTTGTTGTTGTTTCAAATAATTTTGAGGAGTATATATATTACGGTGAAAGGGGGAGTCTTTTTATATCGTCGCGCAATTTAAAGTTGGATGATTATGACTATATTTAAGGAAGGAAACAATATCACGCATTATTAATTAGTCCGTAAATTTTTTTTTTTTTTTTTTTGTAGAAATCAATTTACGAATAGTAAATTGAAGAAAAGAATAAAAAAAAAAAAAATTAAATAAATAAAATATAAATTTCGTAAATTGATTATTTAAAAAGAAAATAAAGAAAAAAAAAAAAAAAAAAAAATTCTGATTGTAATAAAAAATGATGATGAAAAAATTGGAAAGAAACGAGAATTTCTTGAATTTTTAAAGAGAAAAAAAAAGGGAAAGGAAAAAAAAAAAGAGAAAAATGAAACGAGAAAAAAAATTTTTTTTTGGGTGGAACAAGATAAATAAATAAATAAATAAATAAATAAAAGTAAATAATAAGAAGAGAAAAAAAAAAAAAAAAAAATATAGAATAAAAATAAAATAAAATAAAATAAATAATTTTATATATATACACATATATGTTACTTGCCTCTTTTTAAAAGTATAATAATCTAAAATACACACGCTTCATAAAAAAAATTATCTCTCGATTTTTTTGATGAAAAAAAAAGTTATTTTACTTGTCCAACCTGTTTTTATATAAAAAAAAATAGGGAAAATATGTATATATATATATATATATATATTTTTTTTTTTTTTTTTAATAATATATAGTCTATCCCCTTAAAATAAGATTTTTAGATATATTAAAAGGTATATTTAATATGAAAATCTTGTAATTCAATTGAGACATTTCCAATGTATCGGGATTTAAAACACACAAAACCAAACACTGAACTAAAATTGATTTGTAATGCTTATGTAAGGTATTATTTACAAGTATGATGTATAATATTTATATGTAAATCGATCTAAATCATATTAGGATTGGATAGTAAAATATGGCAATCGGCGATTTTTTTTAAGTAGGATCATCAAAAAATAATATATTGAAAGAACCGGCTTTCGGATTACTTTCCTACTCAATAAATAAATTTCTCTTTTACGCAGTTATTTAATTCCGGATTAGTTTACCTAAATTAGAAATCTAAAACTTGATAAATTAATTGAAAAATTTCATAATTACCCACTATTTTAAAATCCATGTCATAAAAAGAAAATTCTGTCAACGGTCAATATTGTTTATATCGGTAATATCCTTATGAAATATCCGATGATCACGGCTTTACATTGTCGAATTATTATTTTTTTTTTTTGTCACAGTGACAGAAGATTGTAATTATGATGAAATCATCTAAACAACCTTTGAAACTTTTAAAAAAAAGGAAAATATTCACATAATTACTGATTTATGATTAGACGATAAAAATCAACTTAATGATCAATTACCTTTTAAAGATTATGACACGATCCATTTAAAAAAACTACGCAATCTAATTCGTCACTCTAAGAAACCTATAAAAATGCTATTGTTCGTTGCATTCGTCACATCATACATCATCACTCCAATCACTCGTCACATTCATCACATCGAGTTAAAAAAGATCAAATCAATTCCCTTAAAAAGACCGAATATATGCAATATTTGCATCGGGCAGTTTTATGAAATTCTAACTTTAGCCTAGCAAGAAAATTTTTACATGTAAAGAATGATCTTTACCAAATGATAAGATGACACTTTTAAACAATATATACGATATCATTCAAAATGATTGAATTTTTTTAAAAAAAGGAAGTTAGTAATCGTAAATAATTCCTTATGAAAGCTATTTCATAATCTATCTTAACCTCAATTAGATAAATTAAAGGCTATGTCTGAAAAGAAAGAATAATTGGATGTTTATAAAATATTTTGAGATTGTTTTTTTTTTATGACAAAAGAATTCTAAAGAATAATTAATTTAAGTAAAGTAACGTTCTTTTTGATTAAAAGTAACAAATAACAAAAAAAAAAAAAAAAAGATAGATTTTTATTTTTATATGTAAATAAACATATATATATATATATGTATATATTTATTATATATTACAACTGGCAAGCAATCTTTTTCCTCTTTAAAAAAGATGATCAATTCCAAAAAGATGATTTATTATACGATATAAGGCAATTGAGATTACCTTATTTAGTATCAATCATATCTGACGAAGTGATTACTAAACATCCACGTAACAAGTTGTTTATGACGCGACACAAAAAAAAATTTTGTTTTTATTATTTATATCAAAGAATTAATAGTAGTAGTACATTTATTTGTTACATATATTATATATTATTATTTATAAGTTTTAGTGAAATAGAAATATGTATATATATATATATATCTCTTTTTTTTTTTTCCTTCTTTTTTTGATTTTATGGAATTTTCTGAATAATCCCTATAATCCCTTAATTATTATTATTATTTACAAGATTATGCGGTACTTTTAAATACATTCTTTTGCATAGTATGAAGGTTATTAAAGTTTTGATAATATTAAAATAATGAATAATCCTTTAATCTTTTAATGAGGTAATGAATTAGTGAATTAATGAGTTTAATGCTTTTATATAGACTTTCACAATTCCTTTACAATTCATTCATTATAATTCTTAATTAAGAAAAAATACAATCGTTAAAAATAAAGAAAAAATTAATTAAAAAAAAAACACGCGAAACATTTACACAAAGGGTTTTGGACACACAAAGGTAAGATAGAACGAGTCGCGTGATGAATTTGAAACAATATCTGAATCAAAGATAATCTTTAATGAAATAATATTTGTAGAATGTTGAAAAAAAAAAAAAAAAAATTAAAAATAAAAAAAAAAAAAAATTTTATTCCCAATCCTTTGTCACTCCCGCTTTTGTCCTAAATAAAATTTAAAATTATAACGAAAAATTATATTATTATTATTAATTAATAGGGTTATGCATATTACAAAAGGGTTCTTATTCTTGAACAAAGGCTAAGGGACCCTTATATTTTTTTTTCACTAATTGTTTTTGCTTACGAAATGCTGACTACTGAAAACAATGCTGCAATTTCATGACATTAATGTGATTATAATTATGTTTATTATATTATATAATATTCTATTCTCATAATATGCCTATTATGCATATAACAAAAATGATAAAATCTATTTTCGTACAATCCCTATTATACTAAAACGCCCTTTGTATATATATATATTATATATATATATTCCTGCATAATAATAATAATAAAATAATGTAAATAGTGGCTGTTTCATCCGTCAAACAAACAACATAAAGTTATTTATTATAAGCCAGGGTTTTTTTGTTTAAGGATGGATTAATTTGTCAAAAAAACATTTGGGAAAAAAAATTGAACGCCATAATGGACTTATTTGTTATGTTTCACGAGCGTTAAAATTATGTAGAGTTTAATGATTCACATGATGCAGATCTTCTGATTTGTAAGCCAGCCATCAAAAAAAAAAAAAAAAAAAAAAAAAATCATCACCTTTAGGTTTCTTATAATTTGATGGTGATTAATTTTTGATTAAACGTTGATTTACCTCCGTTGCTTGTCCTCTTATTAATTGATGACATAATACCTATACTATTATGATCATCCTATCAAATTCCCTTCTCCTGGATCTTCTACCCAGAAAATTCTAATATTCGGACATTTATATGGGATTTGGATCTACAATACTTTTTGTACCATACTACTTTGTTACACTACCAATTTTTTTGCCTAATATTTTTTTTCTTTGACTCATTTGAAAGGATTAGTGTTTATCATTATGCAATTCGATAAATGCCAAGATTATTGTGTCACCTTGTCAAAGAAATTTCTTATATTTTTTTTTTTTTTTTTTCTTTTTTTCTAAAAAAAAAACTTTTTCTTTTTATTTTTTTTCCTTCTCGGTTAAGCAATGATGAAAATCACAAAAATAAAAATATTTTTTTTACCAATAAACATTGCATGGATTAAATTTTGACAGCTTTTTTATCTTCTTTTTTATTGAAGGACGATCCCGAACCCAATTTTATTTTTTTTTTTAGGAAAAAAAAAAAAAATATATAATACATATTACATTACACAACTTTATCGGATGATATTTTTTCGGGATAAAGTAAATGAATCAAAAACGTAAATATCAATCAATGGAAATTATGGTATAGTAGTTATTAATTATTGTTTATTATTATTTGCATAGTAATTTTCTAATTAAATTTCTACATAATAGAATTTTCTTCTATTATGGAAACAAAATGGGCTGATTTTTTTTTTTTGAATGGTGACGTGATCGTTTTAGTTGTCACCTGACCTACTAAAAATGGCGTTACTACATTCCAACGTCATAAAATCATCATTTTTAATTAATAAGGTACCTAACTATAAATTCGCCTTTTTTCACCTCTCTTTCTCCTCATTATTAATTACAACATAAAAAATTACTTTTCTCCAATTTATCAATATGGTTGATGATTCAGTTGATACCTCATTATTAAATAATGGTATAATATTTAGTCAAAATCCTGTTGATGGTGAATTAGATTATTATTGGGATAATGAATTGGAAATTTGTTCTCCTTCTTTAATGCCTGAAAATGTCACCATTAATGAATTTTCTGGTGATTCAATAGATTTAGAAGAAAAATATTTTCAATATATGGCCAATTTATTGAATAAACGAGAACATCATGATGTTGTTGCACAAAATGAATTTCAATCTTATATCTCATCCAAAAAAGAAAATGATGAAATTGACGTGAATGATGAATCTTTGGATGATTTGATTAAAGAAATGATCGAATCATTAAATGATAATCAGGAATCAAAAGAACAACAAGAAGAACAAGAGGAACAAGAGGAACAAGAGGAACAAGAAGAATTAGAAGATCCACCTTCTCCAACGTCCCCACGTGATCCAGAAAGAGATGGTCCAGTTTTAAGTGAAGAGGAAGAGGATACGGAAGAAGGTGGTCTTCATAGACTCGAACATGATCCAGCATTTCAAGATGAAGCAGGCTTAATGTATGGGGATTATTCAAGAGGCAGAATTTGGCAAGATGATGAAGGGATGGATCCAATGGAAAATCAGTGATATGTTTTTTATTTTATATTAACCTATTATTATTATAATTATTTAATTTTATATTCTAAATGTGAAATTTTTTTTTAATAAATTTTATGTGATAATATAAAATGGATAGTAAATCATAAAGAAATTAAAAACTTTTCTTCCTTTATAGGATGCGCCCTCTTATACAAGATGCATAGATACGCCTCCTTCATAAGGTGTGGTATAAAAAAAAAAAAAATTATCAATTAATATAAATTTTTTTTTTTTTTTTTTAAAAAAAAAAAAAAAAAAAAAAAAAAAAATATTTTTTATCTTTCAAGTAAATGACAAGCCGTTTACCCTGCATTCAAATATTTACAATAAATAAATAACAACCCTTTTAAAATATCACATATATAATTATCACACTATTAAAGGAAGGATTCTTCACCGATAAAGAATATTTGACTAAATTGAAAAAAAAAAAAAATTTTCCACATTTAAAACTTCCCGGTCCCGGACCCTCACTTTTTACCGCATATGTGTTCATAGTGTTCATATGTTCATGTTGTGTTCTTTAAAAAAGTAAATAAATCTCGATAAAGTTTCATATCGGTGGTCGATTTAAATTGTTCAACAAAAACATTCCAATAAATACAACATTCAGGTTAGCCTAAAATTAAGTAATCAAAAAATTTTGGGATCCTTTTTTTTGTAACACAACATTTATTTTCAAGTTACTTGGCCAATAAAAAAACTATTAATGCAAAAATGATTCAAGCATCGATCGAATGAAAAAAAAAAGAAGAAATAATCTTAAACTGCGGAAAGGAGAGAAAATTAAACTGGTCAACGATCATTGACCGTTAATAGTAAAGTGCCCTAAAGATCACTTTTTAAATCGTTTCAAAATATAATAACAATTTTCGGATTACCAAATTTCGAAACTCATTGTTCTTTTTTGATGATTTTCTGAATTGCATGTGATAAAAGATGATGTGATTGTATAATATATACATTTATTGAAAATTTATTATTTTAGATAACAGGAAAATGTAGTGTTATATATAATGATTAACGAATTACTTAATTATTATAATATACTGTAATAATATAATAAACATATTATTATTATTATTATTATTATTATTATTATTATTATTTATTATTTTTATTATTATTATTATATTATATATTATCTATTATAAAAATGCAATGCAGTGTAATATGATGATTTTTAATTTTTCACCTTTACAACTAAAAAGTTTTTTAAAACGGTTTTTAATTCTAAAAATCCTTTTTTAGATCGATTGGACACTGCTTCAATGAAATTACATAATTATGCTATACTGTAAAAAGAAAAAAAAAAAAAAAAATACAGTAAATACTGTAACAAATTTTCACAAAACTTCTACGATGGGTTAATCTCTTCTGAAGAATGTCTTTATAAAAAAAAAAAGACGAAAATTCTTGGCTTATAAAGATCAGAATTTCCGATGCATAAAATATCCGGCGTAGCGAATCAATCAACTAATCAACTTATCAACTGCATATAAGGCTTTGATTTATTATTCATTATGCTTAACATTTTGTTTACGTAGAATAATATTTTTTTTTTCGATACACACGTAATACAACCGTATACAACGGATTACAACGGATTACAACGGATTACAGCGAATTACAGCGAATTACAGCGAATTACAATGTAATATTCAATTTTTAATTTAACTAGGTACCTTTTTTTTTTTTTTTTTGATTTATTAGGTTTTATCTATGATATCTTATCATTCATTATAACTTTTTTTGAAGACAATATAAAAAATATTTTTTTAAACAATTATTATTAAGTTCCAAATTTTCAGCCAGATGTACATTTAAGTCAGGTGGCGTGATTTATAACGCAGAATTCAAAAAAGGCTTGTTGTGATTTGTAATCATGTTTGGCATGGTAGCTTTACGTGTGAACATATGCAATTTTTTTTTTTCGGACCATCCGAAAACAGGTTCCTTTTTATTTTAATGCATATTTTTGATTATTTTTTATCTTATGATAGGATTATCTACAACAAACAATTCGTTCAAAAATAATAGGTTAATTTAATATTCTTATTTTTAGTTTCACTAATACTAAAAAATAATTTAAATCTATATATTTTGTATATCACATATATATATATATATTTATTGTCACATAATCACTTACCATATACATAATTTGATCTGTCAAAAGATTATCCGTTCGTTGTTCTGTCATGAAAGAGATCGCCTTTTTTTTAAAAAAAAAAAAATAAAAATTAAAAAATAAAATGAAATTAGGGGGAGGGGGTCGATTTTTTTTTTTTTTTTTTTTTTTTTTTTTTATATCCCCAAACATCCCCAAACAGGAATTCCCCCAAATTTGAAATTTTTATTTATTTATTTTTCAACAATTAAATTTTTAAATTATGACGGTTAAAATTTACCCGATATTTTTTCGATTACGAAACAATTACCTAATTTTTTCTAACTTTAAAATCTCGTTACAAACGTATTTTTTTAAGGGGGGAGGGATGGTAACATTTTTTTTTTTACCCCTCACCCCAATTTGTGAAGATCTTTGGGAAACCACCTTTTTTTTTTGTTTCAACTTTTGGAAATTATACAATCGAATATATAATATATATATATAATAAATAATTGAATAAATAAATTGAATAAATTGAATCAATAAATTGAATAAAAATAATTGGATATATAATTTAATTAAGAATTTTTTAAAAAAAAATAAATAAATAAATAAATAAATAACTAAATAAATGGAAGGTTTTCTATTTCTTTCACCAAGTACGGATATGATTTAAAATTGAACGTGTTTTCCTTCCTTTAACGTACATTTTTTATTGCAAAACAAGTAACTTAGCGTGAATTATAATATGGTACATACGCACAACTACGTATCATACTTAACTTTATTCGTTATCAGGATAGATTACGCACGAAAAATTTTTGACTACCTATATTTGGATTAATTCAATAATAAATAATTTTTTTAAACCCGAGCTTCTCCCCGTGATCAATAAATATCTCTGAAAGTGCAAGAAATCCAAGCAAGTATAAACTTAATAACTAATTTTATATTATATATTATATAAGATAGATTAGATTATATTTAACTTTATTCTCCTCTTTAATAGCTTTAATAGTCATAATAATCGTGTAATTCTCTCAATGGTCGTGAAAATATGTACCGGTAAGTATGTAAGTACTTATTTATGAATCGTACCGTTACGTGTTGTACGCATCTTGTAATTCGTTGTTAGAATAGATTATGTACGAGATTCCAATCTTTTACTATTTTGACTATTTCCTTTACTATGTAATTATTTATTATTATTATTAATCATTGTTTCCTTCTATTTTGATTACATTATCAAGAGTAAATTTAAATCCCGCGATCAAATAAACGTTCATGAAAAATTCAAGAAGATTCAAGAAATTACAAACTTAATAACCAATTATAGTTATATAATGCTATATGAGATAATCCCATGCGCGCAAAAGTATGTAATTCGTTGATAGAATTTGATTACGTACAAAAAAAACCAATCTTTACTACCTTGTTTGATTATTTAATCAATTGTTTTTTTATTCTTGATTACATTATCATTTATATCCGAGTGTTTTCCGCGTATCATTAAAATATCTATCTTTATTTATTATCATATATTTGTTTTATTAACACGAAAAAAAAAAAAACTTGTTTATCTTTGCTATATTTGGGGTTGAGATAATCCTTTCAATAGTTGGTCAACAATTGTACGCGCAAAGCCGCAAAGCGCATATACCTGATACGTCTACTTATACATTACATACAAAGGATTTAAATATCTTCTTTATTTAATGATTTATTATTATTAATTATTATTCCTATATTTAGAATATGTTGTTATTAAAAAGGCCAAGAATGAATAATAAATAATAAATTTATAATTTGGTATCTTTTTTTTTTTTCTTGTAGATCCGAGTAACCAATATCAAAATCTAAGAAAAAAATCAAAAGAACAATAATAACATAACAGTGATACTTTTATATGCGTGAATATATGTATGTATTGTTATATTCTATTATTATTATACAATATATATAATGTATATTTCATATTATATAAACACGTAAAAAATTGTTGTCCATCTTGTCCATCTTTGCTATATTCGGCGTGGAGTTGTTTGTTTGAAGAAAGATAATCGAAAGCATAAATATATATTAAGAATTGATCTGAAGTTTGAATTATAATAATAAAGGTTAAGTTTTTAAAAAAAATCAGGTTTTTCTTTCGGAATTTTGCGAAACTTAAGTGGTTAAATTAATTGATAATCAAATAATTTTTTTATTATCGGATGAACCTATTTGAACTATTTTTAAAAAAAAAAAGAGACAAAGACTGATTTTCATCAAAATTTAATTTAAAAGATTTTCCACGTTTTTTTATTTAAATCGTCAAAACAATTTATTTGTGGCTTAGAATCAAATATATATATTAATTACATATATATATATATATCACATAAGAAATTATCTAATACAGTATATTATTTATTTTATTTATTTATTTATTTATTTTTTTTTTACAATTATAAAAAAATTACGCCTTTTTTTTTTTTTTTTAGTAGAAAAAATTTCCCGAAAATAAATAAATAAATAAATAAATAAATAATCAATCTTTTTTAAGTAATTTGTTTAAAACCAAGCCCTGATTCATTCCTTTTTTAATTTAAACCTTGGGAAAAAAATTCGGGTGATAATTTTTTTTCGTTTCAAAAAAAAAAAAAAAAACCTAACCCATTTTCAGTAATTAATTACAAAAAAAAGATATACATAATGAAATTTTTTTAAAGGGAAATTGTTCGGTAAATTTCGGTATGATTGAATCGATTACATGCTTTAAAAAATTTCTCGGGTTTGAACGAAATGATTTTGTAGATCAAAAAGTTAAAAGATAATATGTATGTACATCCCTTTCTTATACTTCTTGTACGAACATTTAAATTGTAAATCAAAGGGAAATCCCGCGGATAAAGTGGATTGGTTTCTCTTTTTAAATAAATATTAATAATAAATGAAATGTTAACTAACCACAATAATCTATTCGTAAATCCGTGGAAAAATTATACATCCGATCTTTTATCACGTGATTCAGGGTGCAAGATGATTGTCAACCGGCATTTAATGAATTAATTCCGGTCAAAATTTTTGAAAATTACGAAAAAAAAATCGTTAAGGTCTTGAAAAAAAAAAAAAAAAAAAAAAAATTTTATTTTAAAATATTTTAATAAAAAATTATTAAAATAAAAACTATAATAATAATAAAATTATTAATCAAGATGATTTTATTATTGTAATATTATATCATGATAGGTTAACCAATCAATTATTTTTCCGCTGTTTTCCGCTTTATTTAGAAATCTTGTTTTTTTTTTGTTCAAGTTTATCTGATGTTACAATGACAATCAATTTCGGGTAACCATAATCGAATTTTATCTTTCATTAACCATAAAAAGTCATTTACTCAATTTATTTTGTTATATGGTTAATTAAGTAATAATTTTATTAATTTAGAGGTAATTAAAATTTGACGGATAATATTTATTGGATGGATTGGACTTACAAGAGATAAAGATATTCTCTTAAATAACTGATATATTCATATCAACTGATAATGATCTTATCCAATCGTTCATATCATTAAAACTGTTCTTATCCAATAAAAACCAAACTTACAGGAGTGGTGTATCAATGTACACTAATTAATGGGACCAACCACCAATGGTCTCCGACTCTAATCCTAATGGCCTCTGAACGATAACCCAGTCCTAATAACTTAATCCCTATGGTCTAAACCTAATCCCTATGACCTAAAATTATCTTCATAAATTTTCAATGAACATCCCTAAAAAAAGTATTTGATTGCCTTAATGATGCTGGATTAGAATTGCATCAATCGGATTGACCTTTCTGGGGCAACACTTGATTATATCAGATCCCATCCTTTCTAGGGAGAGTATCATAACAAAGAACTATGAACCCATTTTTTCAAAAAATTAATGATAGATCTTTTTTAAACAGCAAATAAAAAAATGAGATAATAATAAACTTGCAGACAGTAAAATTCCGTTATGGGGTATTCCGCAGTTTCATCTCTATCATTTCATCCGTTTCCATATATTTAACCAAATCTGTCAATATCAATAGCTTTTAAATGCAAATATGAAGTGCATGAAAGAATGACATCATATGAAAGGGAAACACTGCTTACGGAAATGCCATCGTGACAACAAAAACTGCTTACGGAAATTGCTATATCGTCATGATATCATCACATTATATAATAAAGGTTATGTAATATATATTGACGCAATTATTACGACAATTCATAACACTTTACACTAATGACTTACCTTAAAATTCACCCATTCACATGTTCATACATGCTTTATCCAAATTCTTCCTCTCTTTCTCTCTCTCTCTTTTCTTTTCAATCGAAATTTGTAAAACCTTAATCTGTTGAACATGAGTAAATCTAGATCCTTTAAAACCGGATAAATATTTTCTCGCTATAAAAAGATCAACGGAAATAAAACGAAAGTAGAAAAAAAAAGTTTTTTTTATCCATATATAGTTTCATCTTTCAAAGTTATTAAGATCGATCAGATCAGTTAAACTATATATGGAATTTAATATTTTATGTTCACATGCAGATTTATTATATTTGTGATTACGTAAATTTTGTGTTGTTTACCGAGTTTACCGAATTTTCCAGTTTAAAATTCGATCACCTTTTAATCATAAAAACTTTGAAATAAAACAATGGATAATAATTGTATTATACAACTTTGTTTAAAAGTGTTGGAAAGAAAAGAGAGGAAATGAAGAGTGAAGATTAATAAATTGGATATACAAGATCATCGACCGAGATCTGTGAGTGGTACGAGAAAATTTTTATTCGAAAGAAAGAAGAAAGAAGAAAAAAAGAAGAAAAAGAAAGAAAAAGATAAAGAAAAAAAGGAAAAAAAGAGGAAAAAAAAAGGAAAATTAAAATAAAGTAAATAATATATTCGGAACAATGTTCGGAAAGCATCTTATAAAAAAAATTGTATACGTATATTGATGTTAATCGATGATAACCTAATCGTAAAAAAAAAGTTACATAATGATTTTTAACCGGGTAACGTAAGAAATTATATACTCTTAAGAATAATATGAATATATATATTATATAAATTGAAAATCTGTTTCATAGGAACATTTAATCATTGGTTGTGGATCATAGTTACAGAAGTAAATCTTACAGTTGTTAAGGGTGTACAATATATAAATTTGATAATGAACGAAAAAAAAGTAATTATGTTTGTTTGAAATGTTTAATCATATGATTTTGAAATGTCCGCTACTTTTGATTAAGTAAGTAATATTATCAAATTATTTCGTGATTTTTAGTTGATTAACAACTATAATTTATCCCCCTTAATTACCTTAATTAATTACGAGAACTAAGGAATATATATTTAATATAATCGACAATTTAGAACTGCGGGAAACAGTTCATCGTTTTCTCTTCATCGATCGAAATTTACAATTTGATTTGATTTTTTTTTTTTTTTAAAAAAAAAAAAAATGATGACATTATCATATGATATCGTAAAAAAAATTTTTTTTAATGGATACTTATTTAGAAAAAAAAAACAAATAATTTTTTTTTTTTTTGGTAAAATAAATCAATGAACGTGAAAAGAAAAAAAAAAAAAAAAAAAATTTCAATATAACCGTTTAGAGAGATAATGCAAGAAGATCATAAGTTAAAGAAAAAAAATATATATACTTGGAATTTAACAGATTTATAATAAAATTGTTTTTTTTACGTAATATTTTATCTGAGCATTACTAAATCAAACCAATGATTTCTTAAATCCAATCGTTCAATAGTTTCAACATATTACTTTTTTTGTACTTGAGTTGCCGAAACAAAGGATTGAAATTTCATTTGTTGAAATTTTAATCAATAGAATTGTTTTATGTCGTTTTTTGGGGAACCGATGCGCTTACGTAATCCGACCAATCCTAACTTTAAATATTTATCATAATAAAAAAATTTTTTTTTTTTTTTATTTAAAATATGTCAATTTAAAATAGGAATCCCCAATTTAATTATAGGTTGCGGAATCTCTATAATAGGTAATAATAATTGTTAGTGACTGGAAAATCTTGAATTGAAACTGATCCTGAAGAGAAATCTTACGTAACATATCACAATTGTATTACTTAATCTAGCTAATCAATCATCATTTTTAACAGTTAATGTGTAAGGAATTTATTAAAGACTTACAAATATGTTAATTTTTTGGTTTTTCGGCCTAAATCGAAAGGATCAGCTGAAATTATTCAAAGTCATGTGAGTTATAATTTACGTCATTGACTTGACGTGTGACGTAACAATTTTTGGTCATAATAGATAATATATAGTATATTTACGCTTAAGGAATAAGGAGTATTCCTGTTTTCAGTAATTGAGTAATTCACTTTATAATCTAAAATTTTAATTGTCATTCCCTCATGTATACCATTTTTCTATCTTGAAAGATTGAGTTTTGTAAATCTATAAAATCCAGAGTATGTGCTGATAGCTCTTCCTCGTTTAATGATATGATATTACCTAATTGAAGAAATATTTACTACTTCACACAATTTACACATTTCATAAAAGTCTACGAATGTGAAGTTATTGACATGACGTTCAAAAATTTGATGTGACTGTAAAGAATTCAAAAAAAGTTTACATCCCTAAGATATAAAGTGCCGGTACACTTTATCGTATTTTGTCTCGCTCCATGAAATTGACTACGTTATCAGTAATGATGAACGCGTAATTATCTATCTATCTTATCAGAGTTGCGTAATATTTCAAATGATAATCTCCATCGAAACAATAATAACATGTATGGTATAATTTAATTCAAAACAATGGTATTATTTATCTATCTTCAAACAATCAATTTTTTCACGCGTTATTATTAGTCCATTGTTTTATATATCCAATTCAGGGTTTGAATAAAATATATTCTCTTTATATACAAATTAAGTGTTAGATATGGAGATAATTAAAATACAATCATTGCTTTTTTCTTTGTATTCCTTAATAGATTATCATTTGAAATAAAAGAATAACTTTCCTCTTCTTGATAATTAAGTTAAATAATGAGTTTTTGGAATTATATTAAATTTTTTATTGGATGTTGACTTTTTTAATGAAGAAAAATCGGGAAATTAAATTATTAAATAATTTTCACAATTGTCTTTTACGCTCATTTCCATAAATAATTAAATAAAAATCATCACAATTGAGGACAAGAATCACGAATTCCCTTTTCATATAATAGGACAAAAAGAATTTTTGGAAGGTTTCAAACGAAAACCTTTAATTATTTTGATCCATATGTAATCTTACGTATATATGTTTACTATCTTAAAGAACTATATTTATTGTATACTTTTTATTGGTTGATCCTTTCTCCCTTCAAAGAGTATAAGTTCAACTTTAATTTTATCATTTTTCCCTTTCTGTTTTTAAAAATTCTTTTTATCAATATTATTACTTTTCATTTATTATTAATATTTTTTTTTTTTCTTTCTTTTTTTTTTGTTTATTATTACGAAAAAAAAAAATGGATGAGGCTGCCAGAAAAAAATATTGTCGTCTCTTAATGTTTGACGTTCCTCCTCCTTCAAATAAATCCTCTTTAAATACCGTAGAAATGCCTCTTATGATAGATTCTACAACTTCTTTAGAAAATAGTTCTATTAGAACTCAAGATAATTTTGTCTTTACATCATTCGTTGAACCGATCAGGGTGAAACCTCAATCATCTTATAATAATCAAATAAAAAATAAAAAATCTTCTACTACTACTTCTACTTCCATTTCATCAAATAAAAGATTTTATGATGATTTTACTACCTCTTATGGTGAAATTATTGAAAATAATATAAATCATGTAATTATTGATGAAAGTTATCATCAAATTCAACAGACGATCGAGAAAACTCCAAGACCTCCAAATGCTTTCATTTTATATCGTCGTGCTAAACAACCGTTGATCACTAAAGAACGTGGTAATATTTCTAATGCGAAAATTTCAAAATTATTGGCAAAAATGTGGAGGAATGAATCAGAGGAAGAAAAATTACATTGGCAAAAAATTGCTGATAGAAAAAAAATGGAACATATGGAGGCTCATCCTGGTTACGTTTATCGTCCTAAAAAACCTATTTCTAATGATAAGAGAAAACGTAGAAAATCTTCCCCATCTAAACAACAAATTTCAACTTTAGAAAATACTTGTGTACCCGAATTGGTAACTTCAAATGTTAATTCTTCTGCGATTGATTCGGTTTCTCTTCCATTAGTATTCTACGATAATTCTTCATCTTATAATCATTCTTTTCCTTATATCTTCCCTCAAGAATCAATGGTACCTTATTTCTTTCTTGAACAACCTAAAGAAATGAATTTTAATTCTGATGGTGGATTTAATTTTTTTGAACAATCTTCACAATATTCTCCTTATTTTTTTATAGATTCTCCATATAATACGTGTCAAGATATTTCTCAAGAACAATTGATGATTACAAACGGTTTCATTCCGTTCAATTGTGATCCTATGTTCAATTTTTCATAGTTTAAAAAGGAATCTTTTATTATTATTATTTTATAGTTTTTAAGAGAATATATTTTTTTCGCTTTATATATATAATCTTTTTTTTTAGAACGAAATCTTTTTTTTTTTTTTTAAAAAAAAAAAAATATTGTATATTTACTATTTTTATATAATAAAACTTTTATCATTTAGGATTATTATTTATATATGTATTATCATGTAAGAAATTAATTAATAAATGATTTGTTATGCAGCAAAGCGTCTAGTCATTCATCCTTAAAAGATAGCAATGCATTTAATCATTCACCCTGGAAAGTAAAAATTCCGATAAACATTCACGAATTCTGTACTGATTAGCAATTGACTTTAATAAATTATTTACCGAGATTATTTTGACCGATAAAAAGAACAAAAGAACATAATAAACTGTATACTTGTCATTAACAATTATATCTATAAATTTCACTTAAATCCTGTTTACTACTAACATCAACCTCTAAATCCTTCAATAATCCTGTGTCAAGTTGATAAACCCATCCATGAATTGTTAATTTTCTACCATCAGTCCATGCTTTTTGAACAATATCTGTAGCAGAAATATTTCGAACTTGTTTTTTAACATTTAATTCCACAAGTAAATCTGACTTTTCCTTGTCGTCCCCGCAGGATTCCACTGAACTTTTGTTATGTAGATAAACATCTTTAATGTTTCTTAACCAGTTATCGACCAAACCGTTTATATTGTGTCCCATTGAACCTAATACTCCACCACATCCATAATGTCCTATATAAAAATAAGATACATAAATTCAAATATTCAAATTTACGTTGAAAATTTGTTTTTTTTACTCATATATATATTTACCACATACGACGACATGTTCAACTTTAAGATGAAGAACTGCATATTCTAACACAGATAACGAATTCAAATCTGCATGATTAAATTGATTCGCAATGTTTCGATGAACAAAGATTTCACCAGGTCCCGCTTTAACTATTGTCTCAGCTGGAACTCGAGAATCGGAACAACCTAAATAGAAGATTCGACTTGTTAAATTATGATCATGTGCTATATCGACACAAAGATTGGTTCTATTAATTTACCAAACCAAACAATCTTTGGTTGTTGTCCTTTTGATGAATTAATAAAGAAATCTGGATTTTCTTTAGTAATTGATTCAACCCATTCTCTGTTGTTGTCAAGAAGTTTTTGAAGATTGTTGTCAGCCACTGTTATAATTCATGAATGAAAAGAGAGAAATTGCATTAGACTTAATAAAGAAGGATTTACTGCTAGTAGTACTTACTATTTGTAAACTATCTATAAAGTTTTGGATGTCGTAATAAAAATTTGAAGAGTGTGAAAGACAAAAAAAAAGGAAAGTGAAATTTCATGTTAATTTATATTAAAATTGTAACTTATCTGTTATGTACGTTATAATGAGTGTTACATTGATAAATTCTTGGCGTAAGAGCTTAAAGTGACTCCTTCCCTTTGGAAATTTTTTTAATCAAGTTTATTCTTGATTTAGAAATTTGGCGTATTTATATCTCCCTAGCCTCCCAATTTGATTTCTTTATTTATTATCGATTATATCTACAGTCAAATTCCGATATAACGATACGTCGGGACTCGTATAAATATATCGTTATATCAACATTATACCGATATTTATAATGGTGGGAAAATGAAATCCCATCGTTATATCGAATTTTTAATATATATCGGTATATCGGATATCGGTATATCGAGGTTAGACGACTGTATGTTGAAAATTAGGAGAATATAGTTTATCAATTACCTCTCTTAGAAATATAACGAATAACCTTAATTAGACGATCTTTCTCTTAAAGATAAGACATGCATAAACATGGCAGTTGCGTTGTATATGTACTACTAAATCATATTTTTTAAGTTTGAATTAAAGTTTATAAAAAAGATAGGTTTAATATTATGAAGTTTTGCATTCTTTAAAAATGTTTTATCAGTAAAGTTATAGAAAACAAGTTTAAAAGTGAGTAGTTATATAATAGATAATAATGCCAAAGTCAATTATATTTTTTATTTATTGTAACAAAGAAAAAAGAGAGGGGGGGTGTAAGTAGGGAATTGCTAAACATTGCCTGGGCTAATTCTTTAATCGGCTGATGATATATACTCCGCATTTCGTGCTTGATAGAATTCAAAGTACGAACAAAATTATTTCGTGTATATATATATTTATAGCAAAGATCGACTTAACTTGGCACACATTTCACTATTTTCGTGTTTCTAGGTCTTGTTAAACAAAGGGTTAAGGTTCTGCAATTTGAGTTCTTTACTCCCTGAACGTATTCATTAAACAACATCATCATAGCAAAAATTATATTGGCCGCGACGGTAAGTCTTGTGTCAATTTGTTACATTCCTTCATTTGTATCCTTCATTTTATAACTAGTTTAACCTTTTCTAGTTCTCGTTTCTTATTTAAGAGAACAAAAAAAAACCATCATTTATCAAGATGAAATTATAACTTCGCCTCCGTTTTTAGATAATTGGAGTCGTACTGATAAAGATTTGGTTGGAGATCATCTGTGCGTTTTTCAACTCCTGGTTACCTACCGCGCTGATCGGGAGAATTACTGGGTTTAATACTGGTACAGTAGGTGTTCTTAATTTGGGCGTCCCAAACTTTGTTGTTGATAAAGATCTACCAATTCCGGAAGAGGAATTATTTCCATATAACAAGGTGGTCAGTCAGTGGTTAATCATGAAAATTATATATGGTATTATATAAAAATTTATTATTGATTTTTTTTTTTTTTTTGTAATTTCAATATGAACATTAAAGATTTTAACTAAATTGATTATATTTTTATACTCTTCATATGACAGCTTTTTTTTTCAAAAAGTATTTATATTTCACCAATCAATAAATAAAATCTTTGTATACAGCTTTTTTAAAAATTTTTTTCTTTAATGTTTTTTAAGTGGTGTCATATTGTTCTTTAGGTTATAATATATTTATTTATAACTTTAATTTATTTGAATGACAATTTAGAATAAAGTTATTAAACTTTAAAGATTTAGGATTTTTTATTGAAAAAAATGCCTTTAGTAATAAGTAAAAGTCTTTAACAAATTAAATTTAAAAACACATCCTAATATAATACAATCAATTTCATCTATTTGCAAAAAAAATTACTCAGATGAATTAAAAGAAATAAGAGCAAAAAGAAGCAAGTATCACTTCAAGAACTTTAGCTATAATAATTCAGATCTGTATATTGCTAAATTTTTTTAATAAGTTATTACAGATAGTGATCAATATTATATAGACTTTAAAATATTTTGGTATCCAGTAATTGAAAATTCATGATTTTATATTTATTAGATTCATCTCATTAAAAGGATTCAAATAATAATAAAATGGTCAATATTTATACAGATATACTTTAAAATATTTAGACATTTTCTATGATAGTTTTTAATTCAATGCATGATTGAATTTTTGTGATCATTAGCTCATTGTATTTACCTTGTTAAGATAATTCAAATAATGATAAATATATATTGATTGGATTAATAATGGTTGAGTTATAATATTTTTTTAAATTTTTAACTATTTATTATACTAGTTATATAAACATAGAATTTTTGCAGTAAATATTCTCATATTCACAAAAAATATGAAACATAAAAGTTTATTTATTAGGACTATAAGTACAAAATAATATATTAATTTATATTAAATTAATATATAATAATCAACATGATTTGGTAAAATAAAGTGTTTCTATACTTTTAATTACTATCTATATATTAAAATATTATTATAAAATATTATATAGTGATTATTTTTAAAAAACTAAAAAAAAAAATCAATAATATTATTGTTATATAAAAATAAAAAAAAAAAATAAAGATAATAAATTTTTATATAATATCTATCACATATAGTAGTTTTATTTAATTAATTAACTATTAAACCATTTCAATATTTTAGTAAATTGTTGAAAAAAGACAATCAAGAGGATTCTATTATTTTTTCAATTAAACTTATTTTTTTAATGATCTTTACATATAATTAGCAACGCTATTTCTTAATGTAAAAAGTATAAAGGAATTAGTAAATAAATTATGAAATTTTATATAATAGTTATATAATTCAGTTTACTAAACTAAATTATATATTATTATAGAATTCTATTAAAACTAAAAATAAAGTTTAATTATGGATAAAAAGAAAGATTTCTTTACTTTTAATTTTTTTAGAAAAGGTATTATCATCTTTTAATTACTTTATCTTCAATTCTTTTAAAAAAAATCTCTTTATTAACTATTATATACAATATTTATCAAATCTGATCTATTTTAAATTATATAATAAGTTAAATTCAAATACTAAATAAAGTTCTGTATAAGTTAGTTTAAGCCAAATTATGCCAAAATTTAAGCTAATTTAACTTAATTTGACTAATTGAATCAGACTTATTCAAACTTTTTTCAAGCTAAATCAAGCCAAACTGTAAAGTAATTTAGTTTAAACTGACTTAAACCAAATAATATTTTTTCATAATTCTAGCTAGAACATTAAAATCGCCTTATTTAAAATCAATATAACACTGAATTTTTATTTTAATGATACCTATTTTATAAAAAATATTTTTTTTTTTTTTATAATTAGAATTTATGTAATTTTAATTTTTTTTAAAAAAAAAAATATTTTTATAAAAATTATTCAATTTTGGTTAAAATTATAAAATCACAATAAAGTACTTGATATAACTCCAAAAAAAAAGCTTATAAACTGACTTATAGCCTATAAACCAAATTTAAATAAACTGTACTAAGTTTAACTTAATATGAGCTAACTTGATTGATTATAAATTATAGTTTAATTTGATATGATATATCATATATTAAGCCAGTTTGAATTTATTAAGCATTATCGTTCAGCCCAATAGGATCATGCTGATCTTCATGGACCGATATTTTTATTAGACGTAACAATAACAGATCAAGTACATGAAATTTAAATTTGATATATAATTATTGACAGCTATATTAAACTACCTATTAGTAATTACCTATTTATTATGGCTATCACTCATAACATTAATTTTAACATTAAAATTAGTTAAAGAACCACTTTGCATTAAGGAAAAAAATTGTTCTGGCTGTATGAAAATTTCCAATAAATTTTTGTCTGAAGTTTGAAGAGGCAAGGATGCTTTTTTATTTACATTGGATTCATTCAAAGGTTTAGAAACTTGCATTACTAATTTAATTAAAATAAAAAATTTTTTACCAATAAATCCCAATTTAATAAATTTTAAATATTAAATGCAATATATACCTTCTCTTGCTATTGTAAAGTCATAATTCCCTTGAGGTTCATTTATTTTATTTTGTACTATATTAATATTACTTTTAGAAGATTCACCGTTTTTCACATTTTCAACATCAGTTTCTATAGTATATTTAATAAATTGTTAAAAAGTCAATATTAAACAAATTAAAAATTAATTGAAAATGAGAAGTTTAATGTTGATACCATATGCATTACCCAAATTTATTTTGGAACCATATATTTCCATCATCATTTTGCTTATCATGTCTGCCTGTTTACCAATTCTTGATAATTCATATGGTTCTAATCCTTTTTCAGTTTTATGTCGTGATTGTAAGCGTATTTGATCATGTGAAATTCCTGTATTTTGTAAACCTTGAATCATGGTCTTTCGTCCACCATGGTTAGTCATCTTATGATTTGTAAGATCAATTTCTGTTAATCTGCATATATCACGCATAAATCCTTTTAAACGTGCTTCACCTATATGAGAATTTTTATACCAAACTCCAGTTTGAAGTGCTATTATATAATAAGAAAAATATGTTAATTTTGAAAAATAAACAAAACAAACAAAAAAATTTTACCTTTTTCTTCATCATATTCTTGTAAATAAAATTGCTTATCAGCTAAAACAGGTCTCTTTGCAAAATATGATTCATAATCATTAATTACTTCTGCCTGATTTGGTATAATTAATATCTCTGCTTTTTCACGATCATTTGACAATCCCCGTTGATTAGTTTTTGAATGATATATATATACATCAAATCCCCCATCCTTTCGTTTTTTAAAATTATTTGCTTCAATTGATGAATGCTCGCCTTCTCTTAACCCAAGAATTATTGCATTATGAAAAAATACTCTTCTTAACAATCTTTTTGGTGTTGATCCATCCATAAATTTATGAAATAATATTTGTTGTATTTCTTTAAAACTTAATCCATCAGAGCCATTGGCTTCTCCATATCCAAGGTTACTTAAATACTTAATTTTTCCGCTTACAATTTCAGATAGAATAGTAAAAATATTAGTGTCATAAATATTAACATGTTTAATTATGGAATTTTTGTTCAAATATCGATAGAGTGCTGCAACTGCAGCCTTTACAGAACTTGTTGCATATTCTTCTCCATTTTTTTGTTTCATTGATGCAATAAATTCTGCTAGTTGTTGATCTAATTTTTCTACATTGTTAATCTCTTCAATTTTTTCATCACAACCTTGTTTTTTACGAAAGTTTTCTAAAGACTTAATCCAATTATTGGTAGCATAATGTGTATTTTTCACTTTATTTACTTCTCTATAAAAATCAACATCATTTGTATTGTTTTTTTGTTCTGTAGTTTTATTTTTTTTGGACTTTTCATATGGCATTTTAAAATAAAAAATTTCTTGATAGAAGGTAAAAACAAGAATGCGAAAGGGATGGCTTAGCAAAAAGATTAAATTATAGTTTAAATAGTCTAATTTTGTAATATAGCATGATCAGAAATGTCAGAACGATAACACTTTTATTGGATGTGGGGCTATATCGGTCATAGAGACCTTCATTGATTGGTGAAAATGGCCACTACGTGGCCCATTTTCATCCAATCATTCGGTCCTGTAACCGATATAGCTACACCCCCATCCAATAATATATATATATAAGATTGCAAATTAAATAATTTAAATAAGAAATAAAAGTATGAAAATCAACAACATTCATTAAGTATCAGAAAATTACTTGTAAAAAGGTTATTTGAATTGCATTAGATATTAATATATTTGATATATTAATACAATTAGATCAATCTATTCTTTTTTTGGATGGTTGTATCTTGAAGGATACTACTTGTGACAAACCTAAATGGGTTTTGCAAGTACTTCAAAATAAGGATATTATTCCTTTCTACTATCAGAAGAAGAAGATTGAGAAGAGCCATTTGTTTATTCAAAAAAACCTTAGTATTTAATCCTGTAAAAATGTATGTGCCAATAGTTTGAGGTAAAAAAATCCCATTTCTTCTTTATTATATTTAATATTAACAGATTTTAACATGAATATTTTATTCTATAAGTATGATATTCTTTTAACATATGATTCTTTAAAAGGAAAGTATATAAAGTAGAGGAAGAAAACTATGGGTTATTAAGTATATTGGACTTTATTAAAAACACATCAACATTACTTTATCTATCACTATATTATCAACCTCACCTTTAATGATCGTTATGCACCCTTCTTTAAAAAACCACAATGATTGCTAACGATTTTGACATTTTTTATTTTATGATTTATTTATTAAAAATAGACACATACAGTATGTAGCTTTGGAAATTTTGCAATCTTTATTAATATATTATAAATTTTTCTGAAAATAGATTTAAATTTCTTTGAATATAGATCTAAATTCTTTATTAACATTATGACTAGTAGAATTCTCATTAGAACCTACACTTCCTGTCTCACTATCAGATGATGCTATTTCTTCAGTAAGATTCAATGTTTCATCTTTTATGATCTGATTAAGCTTTTTTAAAATATATGATAGAGATTTATTATAGAAGATATCGTCATTTACGTCCAGAAGTTTCCATAAATGGTATATCTTTCTATATGTTCCAGAAATATAAATATCATATCCTTTTGTTCGTGCAAATCTGATATACAATTCACATAAATAACTGCACCTTTTGGATGTAGCTATAAATGCTCTATTTTTATCACCCTCATTTATTAGTGCGTTGGCCAATATGTTCATTTCTGCATATAATTTTACAGTTTGTCTAATGTCTGCACTATCCAGCTGCACATTTTCGCCGTAAACATGTCTTATATTATCAATCTTTTTATCATCATTCAAATATGCTTCCAAGAAATTTTCATACCTTCCGTTATCAGTAATAAATCTTTTGATAATATTTTTCCAGGAAATTATGGACTGCACGGTCATAGTAGGCTCCAACCTATGCACTTCCATATGAGAAAATAGAATTTTATACTTTGCATTACATGCACAACTTATGAGCTTGTTCAAGGACTCATAATAAGATCCCGTCTTTTTGATGTGTCCTAGAAATTTTTTCAAATATCTTGGGGTTTCAGGATCTTTAAGACCTTTGAATAGCTTTTTTTCATTTTTACAATATTCAAAACAAGTTATTGAAAAGTCGAATTTATTAATGTTATCCATATTTTTAGTGTCAATTGAAGCATAATTCATAAAAGATCTAATATACAGTATTTGTTATTATGATCACTAATTATATCTATCTTGAGTTTTTCAATTCTAGATTTAAGCTTAACAGCACAGTACATCATTATTTCGTTTGATAAAGCATGCACATCATCTCTTTTCGTTGCTGCTTGCATCACTATGGGGGCATCTTCAGATATTCTTTTCAGGCAATTTTCGATTCTATTAATACGTACGATATCATTTTCGAGCCAGTTATCGTTTTTAGCAATATAAACATTACATCCATTAGTTAAAATTTTCAGCATTACTGCCACCACTTCTCTGTCTCTTGTTAGTATTGTTGCCAAGCTACTAGAAAATTTATCAGTCTCTGTCGGTTTAGTGGTTTTGTCACTTACTTCGCCTGCAACAAATTTGATACTACTAGCAGCACATACTTTGCTGTACAATTCTTTCTCCTTTTTGAGCATTTCTAACTGTTTTTTCTCATTTTTTGCCTTACTTCCTTGACTTTTTGGTCACATTTGTATTACTCAAATTTACGTTAATAACAAGCAAACTGACTTTATTGGTTGCCGCGGTACTTTATCATCATTTTTAAAATGATGTATACACTACGCAGTTGTATCTGAATAAAAAAAAAGAAAACCGAAAACCGGATGAAAATCAGATGAAAACAGAACAAAACGCGGATGAAAACTGAACGAATATTGGTATTCGAATATTCAATTACGAATAAATAGCATACACCATTTTGAAAATGGCGATAACTAAAAAAACCAATTTTTTGGGGATTTCTAAGAAATGTGGTTTTGATTTCTAGAAATATGGCATTTCAAAGTTTCTCAATTACTGTAATTTGATTGTATCAAAACAGAAATTATATACCGTAATTACGAACATACTAATTTTGCCAAACTATTTCAGCTGGACAAAAAAAAGATTCTAAAGATATTATTTGCAAATAATAATAATAGGTGAATCTAGCTTTATAATCGTATTTATACAGTGTACTAATCGATTTGTTTCTATTCTTAAGGAGAGTGTCACTTATACGAACAAGGTAATGCACATGTTTTTCATCAATTTTTGGATATACCACTTTCGTTGGGATTTGGTATTCCGTATATGTATGATTTCTTTAATACACACCATTGTTTTAGACCAGGCATCACGTAAGGCGGAAAACATAAGTTTTCAGTGGTGCTTACTAAGGTTAATGTTGATTTATTTTCGACACTGTATAGTATAACTAATAGTTTATCCAGAATATGATTTGGACAAATGAAGCTGGATCAAAAGTGATTGTTGTGATATGTTAATATAGAAAGTTAGTTCTGCAAGCATTAACAATCACTGTGCATATAACCCCCTAATTTGCTTTATTATAGTTAACATAATAAAATTTTTGGCACAGCATCCTCTTCCAACATATAACACATATGTAAAGTTTAAAATCAACCAAAATTTATTTAATTGATTAAATTAACGATTTTTGAATTTATAATTCTGGCCGAAATTTCCTTAATTCTGGCCAAAATCGTAATTCTGGCCTAAATTTGGTTAAAATTGAAAATTTCAGGCCAAATATAACACTTCATTTATACAAAATAACTCTCAAACTAAATATGGTTAAAAAATTTCTTCAAATACATTTTGTTTTTCAAGTTGGATCTTAGTTAGAAGTTGATGTATTTTTTTCATTAAAAATAAAAAATTAATGCAAAAAACCTGTCATTTGTCAACCATAACAAGTATTATAAAAATTTAAATTAAAATAGAAAATATTTTATATCATTATATAACAGGTAAAAAGTTAAAATACATAAATCTAAATAATTTTTTAATACAATAAATATAATTTAAATTCATCAAAAAAAATTTTTTTGCTTTTTATTTTATTTATATAATTAAATTGTAAAATTTCTTTATTATTTTAGTTGTTTTAACTGTAAAATAAACTACCCATTAATTTCAAGAACAATTAAATATTAAAAAATATCTTTTTTACAATAAAAATCTAATATTTAAATATGATTGGACAGAAATAAATTGGTTAAAAACAATGAAAATTTTGTATTATTTTTTAGTTAAAAATAAATATATTACCCAAAAATAAGCTTAATAACGTTATTCTCCTCTTGTTTACTAATGATAAATAAAAATTTGTCATTATTTCATATTAATAAACAGAAAAATATTAATAAATTCAATAATAACTAAAAATCTAGTTGGATAACCAGCACTATTACCTTAATAAAAGTTGTTTCTTTTGTAAATTTATGGCTAAAAATGAGATATTTATTATTAGTTAAAAATTTCTTTTTAAAATTTTATGACATAAAAAATCTTTTTTTTTTTCAAAAAAACAGTTTTTTAGTATTTATACAAAAACGTGCAAATTTACATATATTTTTGCTATTAACATTATGTATTTATCCATACTTTTATAAAGATCTCAAAAAATAGTCATTTTTAAACATAAATTTCACGTATATGCAAAGAAAAAAAAATAATTGTAAAAATGGAAAATTAGTTTTAAAAACTGATAAAGCACATGACAATCTATGATATTACTTAATTTGTATAGGAGTTGTATATTAAAATTGATGGTTAATTATAACTCGATTATAGTTACACAAATTTTTTTTAATATGAAAATGATTTACATGTTACATACGCGGTGATTATTAATATAGAATCTTTGTGTAGTGAGTCTATATATGTATCACAAATCATGTATTTATTTTCTGTATCAATAAAAAAATTTAAAGGGTACATATTATATCAAGAATTATTTTTTATTGTGTACTTATGTCAGTTTAGTTTACATGATAATATTCTCTTTATTACACAGATGTCAATGTGCAGATGCTAATCTAAAATTTTAAATAAATTTGCATCTTGAATGAAACAATATCAAACATATAGTCTATTGATTCATTGAGAAAATTAATATCAAGCTTTTAGTTGAAATTGCTGGAATTAAGAAGAAGTTTGCCAAAATCAGAGGCAAGAATGTTGAGTTTCTCAAACTTAGAAAGAAGGTTACTGAGAATGATAAGGTTGAAAAAATAAAGTTAAATAGAAGCTTAAGACTAGAAGTAATAAGTCAAAGAAATTATATTGTATTATTTAATTAAAATTGCTAAACTTAATATCATAATTATAGAACTAAAGAAAATAATAATATTATTAACAGAATATTTTTCAAAGATTACTTTTAAATAGTTTGAAACTGGTATTTTTGATAGTATTTTTGACCTATAAAATATAAATAAACATTGGCTAATGCTAGTATCATTAAGTATAAATCAAACTAAACCAGATTGAACCAGTTCAATAGAAATCAATTTGGTTTAACTTGAAGGTTTTTGAATTACAGTCCAGTTTGATTCAACTTGACTATCAGAAATTAATAAGTCAAATTAATAGGATAAATGAAAGTTGATAAGACTAATATTAATAATTTTATTAGTTTGACTTAAAGGTTCAAGTCAGTTAGTTTAGCTTAATTTTGGTTTTAAATCAGACTAAACCAGACTGTTAATAATACTAGTTAATACTTATTTAAACAATTAAATTTTTTTATTAAATTATAATTCAAAATTAATACATTTATTTTGAAATTATAGAATATAAAACAAATATTAAAAATGTTATTTGTTAAAGTAAATTAATAAAAAATAATAAAAAAAATATTTTTTTTAACTTTACAGTTTAAAATCCATATTTTTAATATTTAGAATTTGTAAAATACAAATAAATATTAACATTTAAAAAATCACAAAAATTTAAGTCAATACTTTTGTATATTACAAATTATATACTAAATATTAAATAAACTTATACAATTTTATTCATTTAAAAAACTTTGAATTTATAGTATTTTTTTTTAAAAAAAAAAATTATTTCAAAAGTTTAATAAATTTAAAAAATATTAAAAAATAATTTTTTTTTAAAAAATAATAAAATATTATTTTAAAAGAATTTTGCTAATTTGCTCCCTAGGTAAAATCACCCAGGTGATTTCACCTATAAATAATTTACCAAAATCAGGTGATTTCACATGTATAAAAAATTTTACCTGGTGATTTTACTTATAATTAATTTATGAAATTTGATTGGTTAAAATTTATTGTAAATTTCAATATTATGTACTTATGCAAAAAATTTAATTTTTATTTAACATTTTGAGAAAAACACAGAGAATTTTTTGACACGATGAAAAATTATTTAAATATTAAATCTATTGAAATCTATTTGAAATTTTGTGATTATTATTTTTGTTAAATAATTAACCTGATATTACATATTACAAAAATAACAAAATTTATTATATTAAACTATAACTTTATTTATTCAAATACTGTTTATCAAAGTACAATTATTTATCTTTAATGTAACAAGTAATGATAATAATGATATAAAAAAAAAGAAGTCTAACAATAATGATAAAAAAAGAGAGAAAACGGAAATAATAAAAAAGAATCATTAGAAACAAAAAAAAATAATGGGAGATGAAATGGTGATGTAAAGCATAATTGGAGACAAAAAAAATAATAGGGACGAAAAATATAGCAAAAAAAGGAAAGGTAGTGAAAAGACAAGGAAAAGGATGTGAAAATAAAAAAGTATAGAATTGAAATGAAAACAAAAGGAAATAGGGACAAAGTGAAAGTGATAGAAATGAAAATAAAAAGATAATGAAAGGGGAGAAAGAAGACAAATGAAAAGATAATAAGAATAAAATGATGATATAATAATAAGGGTGAAACAATGATGAGGTAAAACAATGATGAGGTGAAACAATGATAAGGATAAAATGATCATGAGAATGAAATGATAATAAGGACAAAATGTTGATGAGAATAAAACGATCATAAGAATGAAAGGAAAAAGGAGTGAAAATAAAAAAGAAAAAAGAAAGAAGTGAAAATGAAAAGAAAAGAGAAATAAATTAACGAAAAGACAAATCATAAAAAGAAGAAATATGAAAACAAATTTGAAAAAAAAGATTAGAGAAGAAAAAATGCAATACCTTATTCACAAAACTAAAACTTAAAAAAAAAGAAAAGAATTAAAAATAAAAAATAAATAAAAAACAAAAAAAAAAGAGGAAAAAAAAGGAAGCAACATAATTTAAAAGAAATTAAGATCTAAAAAGAAAAGAGAAATAAGATTTAGAAAGAAAAATGAAAACAAGGAAGAATGAAAAATAACATACCTTTGACATGAAACTGAAAGAGCTTTAAAGACTTAAAAAGAAAAGAAAAGGAATTAGAAATAAGAAAGAAAAATGAAAATAAAAGAAGAAAAAAAAGAATATATCTGCATATTTTTGACCAAGTAAAAGGAGGTAAAAAGGAACAAAAAAAAATGGAGAGAGTAAAAAGAATGAAAAAAAATGAGAGAAAGTGAAAAGAAATGAAAAAAAATGAAGAAGCAAAAAAAAAAATAAAGTAGAATGAAAAAAAGTGAAAAACAAAAGATAATGGAAATAAAAAACTGTTTGATGTAAAACTGGAAAAAAAAATAAAAAAAAACCTGCAAAAATTAATCAGATCAAATCACTTATATCGAAATAATAAATTATAAAAAATCAATCAGGTGATATCACCTGAGTTATATCACCTCCAGTTAAAACTAGTTATAATCATTTTAAAATACTATAAAAAGTTTAAATATAAAGAAAAATATTATTTCTTTAATAAAAATATTATAAAAAATATATTATAAATCAGAAATATAAAGTTAAAAAAAAAAAGTTTATGCAAAGTTTAATTAAAAAGAAAAATGCAAAGATTTTAAAGATTTTTATATAAAGTATTTTTAAAATAAAAAAAAAAAGATTTTTGCAATATTGTATTAAAAATTATAAAAAAAAGTAGTAATTTGCAAAACTTGCAAATTATTATAAATTTAAACTAATTTTACTTTTTCAATATAAAATAATAATAGAATAATAAAATTATATAGATTTTTATATAGTTAATTTTCTTTATAATTATACATTTGAAATATTTTATATTCAGTAATTATGATAAAATATGATTATAAATAAAAAAAATTTTTTTAATAATAAAATATAAATAGTAAAACTATAAGTAATATACAGCCAAAGCTCGTTATAATGAACCCTCAGTTCTGTCCAATTTGTTCATTATAACAAAATGTTCACAATCAGTGCTTAAAATAGCACTTTAAATTCTGGCAAAATCTGAAATTTTTAAGAAATCCCTAATAAAAATTTTTTGAAATGGATTTTTTTTCAGAAAAATTTTAAAATTAACAGATTTATGTTCAGTAAATTTTTTTGCATATTGGGCATATATTATAATAAATTATCAATTTTGATAATTAAATTTTTTTGATTTTTTTGCATAAAATGTCTATTAAACAATATTTTAAACCAAAAATTTCTAGCAAAAATACGGATAAAATTAATGATTATAATTCTAGTAATATAGACTCAGATTTAAAAGAAACTCACATTGAATTACCGAATGTTAATAAAAATCAAGCACAAAAAAATTTAAATTTTAAGAAGAAAAAAACACGTCTTATATTAAAAAAAAAAAAAACTGAAGGTTTTCAAAAAGAATGGCTAAAAATTTACAAGTGGTTAGTATATGATAAATCAAAAAATCTAATGTTCTGCTCACTATGTCAAAGTCATAGGAAACTAAATAAATTTGAAAAAAAAGGTAATAATTTTTTTATTTTAAAAATATATTATTTAATTATTATACATATTAACTGAAAATTATTTAAATTAGGTTCAAAAAATTTTAAAACTTCTGCTTTATCAGAACATGCTTCAACAAAAGATCATACTGATGCAACAAATCTTGAGATAGCAAGGGCAGAACTTATTAAGGTTTCAAATAATTCTGTAGATAAAGCTCAAAATCATATTAGTGCTTTAATGAAAATAATTTTCTGGATGGCAGAGAACAATATTTCATTAAACAAATTATTTGAAATTGTAAAACTTTGTAAAATTCTTGAATGTCCACAATTAATATCAGTTTCTAATACAATTACTTATGAAAATAATGTGTCTGGATATGAAATGTTATCTGTCATTTCAAATTCAATTGAAAAAACTATTTGGAAAGAATTAAATAAAGCAATTGCATTTGGTATTATGGTTGATAAAAGTATTGATATTTCATGTGAACCTCATCTTGTTATCTATGTAAAGTATTGTTTACATAGAAAGATTAAAATTTATTTTTTAAAATTACTTCAACTAAAAAGTAAAGATTCAAAAACTATTTTTGAAGCAATTATTGATTTATTTGATAAAAAAGGCAAGTTTTTTTAATTAATATACTGTTATTTATTATTTAATTATATAATTAATTTAATTTTTTTAAAAGGTTTAACAAATAAACTTATGTCATTTGCTTCAGATAGAGCAAGTGTCATGTTAGGAAAATCAATAGGAGTAGCGTCAAGAATTAAAGAAAGAAATGAATGTTTATTCATAACACATTGTATTGCATATAGGCTAGCTTTAGTTTGCAATACTGCTGAAAAAAAAGTAGATTTTTGCAAACATATTGAATATATTATAAAGTCAACTTATAGTTTTTTTTTTAATTCTAGCAAAAGAATAGATACTTTACACAAATATCAAAAAATATTAGAGCATCCAATTTTGAAAATTAAACAAATTTTTGAAGTTTGTTGACTTTCTTGATATGAAGCAATCAAAAATTTATGTCTTTCAGTTGAACCTTTAATGAATACATTATTGAAAATAATAACTACAACTAATAATAATATTCAAAGACAAAATTTTATTTCTTTATATACAGAAATTTGTGATTAGAAGCTTCTTGCTTTTTTACATTTTTTATGGGATATTCTTGATTATCTTGCAACTTTGAGCAAGATTTTTCAACAAAAAAAAATTCAAATATCTAATATAGATTCTATTATAGAATTAACACTCAGAAAAATTCAGCAAGAATTTTTGGATCATAATGAAGATGGAAGACTATTACTTGAAGAAAATTTAAATAGATTCTTATCAAATACAACAGCAAATGACAATTATAATATTAGTGTATATCAATTAACTTGGAATAAAAATTATGAAGCAGATTTGATTGTTGATATCTCATCATTTGCATCAACTGTTATTACAGAAATTCAAGAGAGATTTCCTGATAGGTCTTTACTTAATTCAATGAAAATATTTGATCATGCAAACTGGCCAAATGGTAGAGAAGAA
Organism: Rhizophagus clarus; assembly: GCA_015698045.1. Classification (NCBI taxonomy): domain Eukaryota; kingdom Fungi; phylum Glomeromycota; class Glomeromycetes; order Glomerales; family Glomeraceae; genus Rhizophagus; species Rhizophagus clarus. The sequence continues at coordinate 1,422,898 of BLAL01000034.1, forward strand.
CTTATAAAATATGGTGAGAAAGAATTGAATATTTTATCAGAATTTTACAAGAAGGAAGTTAGTAATATTTCTGAAGAATGGTTTGGATATAAAGCAATAGTACATTCAAACTTTAAAAATATAAAAATTGAAGTATTACTCCTAAGATTATTTGAATTTTATTATGATACATTTCCAAATATTATTAAATTGTTAGGAATTATATATTTTATTCCATTTTCATCAGTTAATTATGAGTGTGAATTTTTAAAGTAAAATTTGATAAAAACTGATTTGAGAAATTCTTTAAATAATAAAACATTACATTTTTAGATGATGGTTGATTTTGAAGAAAAAGATTTATCTGAATTTAATTTTATTAGAACATTACAAATTTGGAATAGTGCATGTAAAAGAAGAATTTAAAATTTTTTTTTTTGATAAAAATAAATAAAGTTTTTTTTGATTATCTTTCCCATAATTTAAAAAATCTGGTAAAATAATTTTATTTTGGGATTCTTGGCCAGTAAAATAATTTTATTCCAGATTTTTGTCTGGTAAAATAATTTTATTCTGAATTCCTGTCTGGTAAAATTCCATTTTTATTTTAAGCACTATTCACAATAGTAAAAAATCTCTTTATAGTGAATTTCATATAAATAAAAAAAATTTTTTATATCGCAATTTTTTTTAAAAATTTTTTTTATTTCAAAAATTTAATATTGCATAAAATTATTTAATGTAGATTACTTCGCATTGTCTTGAATACATCTATTAATTTTTGATTTTAAACACTAGTCAAAATCAATACTATCAGATACATATCAAGTACATATCAGATACCTGATATGTACCTGATATGTGTGAAATATGTGTATACTATTTAATAATACTACACATATTGAGTACCTGATATGTATTTATCAGATGCAGAAAATTGGTGACATATAATATGCATATCAGGTATATACTGTATCTCATACATATTGAGTAGTTAAATATTAGTTACATATCATAAATTTATTGGGTACCTGATATATTTTAAAAAAATATCAGATAAATATTATACACCTATCAGATAGTGCTAATAAGTATTCTATATATACTCAATATGTATCCTATTTGTATTTGAAATATAAGCATAATTTCATAATTTTCATACATATCAAATAGCCAAAAAATATAACATTTATGGGGGCATTAATAAAGATGTTACTCGTAACTGTAATTATAAGACACAGTGTTGTAAGTAATAAGTTGCAACCTAGTTTCTTTAGAGTGCAAAAGTTGTAATGCCGTAATTGTGCTATAATATTGTAATTATGCCGTAATTATGATTGGCTTATTTTATATGAGATCATTAATAAAATCACAGCTTTTTTTATTAATAAAATTGTGGATTTTTTTTATTAACAAAATTGCAGCTCTTTTTTTATTAACAAATTATTTTATTAACAAAAATCACGGCTTTGTTTTATTAATAAAATCGCAACTTTTTTTATTAATAAAATTGGGCTTTTTTTATTAATAAAATCATGGCTTTTTTATTAATAAATTCGTGACTTATTTTTTATTAATAAAATTGTGGCTTATTTTTATTAATAAAATCATTTATTAACAAAATCGCAGCTTTTTTTTACTAATAAATCTAATAAATCGCAGTTTTTTTTATTAATAAAATTGTTTATTTATAAAATTGCAGCTTTCTTTATTAATAAAATCACAGTTTTCTTTATTAATAAAATCACGACTTTTTTTATTAATATGTATTTAAAAAATGTTAATTAACCATTTTATTATTACTAATACGAATTAAAAAAACATTAAACATTTTTAACATTTTTTTTATTAATACGAATTAAAAAATATTATCACACTAATACTATATATACTAAAATTATGCCGCGACACTATGTAGGGAGTTTTAACTTTCGGCATTAAATCAAATAACTTTTGGCAAGCAACCTTAGGCGACATTAAGGCATTGCAGTCTAATTATGATATTACAGCCCAATTATGGCATTACGACCTAATTACAGTATTACAAAAAGTGTCATAACTGTAATGCTGTATGTTGTAATATTACGGCATTATCTAATCAATTATGGCTAACATCTTTAGGCATTAATAGTAGTAGATTTATAATTTAAATACAATTGTAATCTAAAAGTAATTTAATTCATTTAATTGTAATTACTGAAAGTTTTATTTATATTTTTAATCGATAATAAAAAAAATATTATACAAAAAATATTATAAAAAAAATTCACTACTCTTTACACAAATTATAATTTATTTACAATTAATATTTACTTGTTTGCTTGTTTTCATTTCATTATATCTATTTAATTTGAAAGAAAGTAAAATGTTAGTAATAGAAGTGTTAATATGAATATTAGTAGAAGTGTTAGCAAAAGAAAAGAAACGTTAATAAAAAAATTTTTATATTAGAAAGTGTTAGTATTAATGTTAGTATAAAAGTTAGTAGAAGTAGAAAAGGAACGTCAATAAAAAAAAAATATAAAATATAAATATTAATGTTAGTATTAATGTTAGTAGAAGTGTTAGTAAAAGTAAAGAATAAAAAATGTTTAACAGTAGAACATTGTTAGTAGGAATGTTAATAGGAGAAAACACATTAGAAAAAAATATTAGTAAGAGTGTTAATAGGATGGAAAAAGAAATTTCAACAAAAAATATACCTTTATATTTATTTTTTAGAAAAACTAATAAAGTAAAAAACTTGATAGTAGAATATTGTTAGTAGGATGTTAGTGAGAAGAAATACATTAGAAAAATATATTAATAAGAGTATTAAGAATAACATAATAATGGGAAAAGAAATTTCAACAAAAAATATATCTTTATCTTTATTTTTTAGACAAAAACAATAAAATAAAAATTTGAGAGAGAGAGAAAAAAGTTTTGAAAAAAAAACAAATAAATAAATAATTAAATCGTGATCATGCAATCACATAATCAACAAAATTATCAATTTTTATTGGTTATTTGGGTAATATTATAAATAACATAATAATGGGAAAAGAAATTTCAACAAAAAATATACTTTTATCTTTATTTTTTAGATAAAACAATAAAGTAAAAATTTGTGAGAAAGAGAAAAAGTTTTTGAAAAAAAAAATATGATAAATAAATAATTAAATCATGATCATACAATCACATGATCAACAAAATTATCAATTTTTATTGGTTATTTGGGTAACATTATATTCAGCCATATCAGTCACAAAATTAGTCACCTATCGCTATCAGATGCACAAGCCAATATTAGCAAAAAATCACAAATTTGATTATTCACTATTTGTGCTCAACTTGAATTGATAAAATTATTAAAAAATCACTGATTTTATTAAATTTATTAGAATTTTTATACTTAATTAAATATAATTAAATAAAATTTTACTATCAATTTCATTATAATGTTACCAACTTTATTGTTAATCTTGGATATTTTATTTTGAATTTAAATTGTTCGCTTTGAACTTGAGTTGAACTTAAGTTCAACTTGAGTTTAACTCATTTGCTCAAGATCTTTGTGTAATGTATTATAGATCTGTAATTGTTTTATTTGTAGTCTATAATTGGAAAAAACTTATTATAAAACAAAATAAAAAATACTATTTATTTACATATCTGTATTATTAGATTTTATCTTTTTTAGATTTGATATATAATTAAAAAGAAGACCTTTATTTTGATTTTTTTGGAATCATGATCATAACAATTGAGTTTAGATCAAGTTTAACTTGTTCATTGTGATTGATTGTATTATAGATCTGTATCTGTATTATAATTAATATAAAGAAGATAAATCATAACAATCATGACATATTTGAGAAATTAGAACAATATATGTAAATGTTCTTGAAGGATAATTAATATCATAATACTAGGTGATAAAAAATTGTTTATAAAAAGAGGTTTCTTTTTTTTTTTTTTACAATAAGTTTGTTGTCATTATTTTTATTATATATTCTTTTTCTTAAAATTTGTTGCTGTTATTTTTTATTATTATATATTCTTTTTCTTAAAATACCTGCAAATTGGACTGATGCAATAACTGAATATTTAATAAGATATAGGAAGTAAAAAAATAAATGAAAACTAATAAATAACTTTGATCATTTTCTAGTTTTTTTTCTCTTACGTTTCCTGATCTAAAAATTAAATAAATAATGTAAAAGAAAAGGAACGACTACTATCATGACATACCTAAGAAGGACTGCTCTGAATTTTGAAAGAGCCTAGCTTGAAGAATTCAGAGATAGTTTCATATAAAGTTCACTGGTCAACAGGTAGAAAGAAAGTGAAAAAACTTGGTCAGAAATTTTAATGTTAGTAAAATAATAATAAATTATAAAAAAAAATAAAATAAAATAAAAAATTAATAGTATTAATATTTTTAGGAATTCTGTGAATGAAAGAATAGTGCACAAAATGGAAGGTGATTCTGGGAAGAAGAAAAATATTATAGGCAGTTCTACACAAGGTTTTGGAACTGACCTGATAATTATTGAGAATTTTTTTAATTTATATTTAAGTTATTTAAGTTCTAAATTTATATATATTTCTTAGAGAACCATCACAATTGTAGGCGACATAGAAACACTGTGCATTGGCAGTCTCAGAATCTGTAAATTATATTTTTTTATTTTTTATATATTTTTATTTTTTTTTTATTTTGTATTTTTTATATTTTATTTTTATTTTTTATTTTTTATTTATATTTTTATATTTTTATTATTTTTATTATTATTATTTTTTATTAAATATATATATATTTTAATATTTTTACTATTTTATAATTTTATTTAATAAATTTATCATAAAATCTAAAACCATTGTCAGGCAAGTTTCTTTGTTATAAAATACACGTAAATAAGTAATAAACAAGCAAAATTCCTTTTTGGCAAATAGCAAAATGAGGTTGATCACGTATTTTGAAAATGTGAAAGATTATTTCAAGATTTTATATTGTAAATTGATAGATTAGTTTAATTTGATCTATGAAGTACTAGATCTGTCCTGCCTAAATGTACCTTTTTTAAAAAATTTATTGGAGACATTTCATCATTATAATATATTATATAATATATGATGACAGATTGTTTATTTAATTAATACTTTAATAAAAAAAAATGAATATTTATTGAATAAAAGCAATTTATTATAATAATACAGGTCGAATGAAAAAATCAGATTTTGCTCTATTTAAAATAACCTTGCCGACTTCAATATAGAATATGCCATATTTTGCTTATTTTAGTATAGCTATATCTATTTTTGCCAATTTTTGTTAAATTCTGATTTTTCAGTCATAAATGCCGATTTTAGTGGCCAATTTTTACCTTTTTTTAAATAAATGCCAATATTTAAACTGAAGATATTATATTTATTATATATATTACCACTTTTCGTATAGTTTGAATAAAGGATTTTATCTTATTTAAAATTTTCTTGCCAACTTCAATAAGGCTTTGCCGATTATTTTACTAATTTTTTACTGATTTTTGTTAACTTCTGATTTTTCATCCAGAAATGCTGATTTTAGCAGCTGATTTTTACCTTTTTTAATTAAATGACAATATTTAAACTGGAGATATTATATTTAGTGTAAACTTTACCGCTTTTGACACAAGTCAAATAAAGATTTTACTCTATTTAAAATAGCTTTTGCTGATATTTAAATTGTAATATTTCGTAATTTTACATCAAAGATTTTTGAAATTATTTATTATACTAATAAATATAAGATACTATTCTAAATATTCTACTTGTTTTATACATTAAATTTCCAGTTGGTTTGATTTCACAAACAATAACTGAAGTATTCATAAGGTTGAACAGTGATAATCAAAACTAATGAGATCGCATTGATAAGACCTATTCCTAAAAAGTTAATTAATCACATTTAATTAAATGCTATTTAATTGTACTATTTTTTTTTCAAAAAAAAGACTTTTTTTCTGAAAGAAGAGTCTGCCCCCTATACTGTTTACCATCGTGCATAGTGTGTTATAGGAAAAATGGGCTAGGTGGCCACCTAAAGTTTGTAAATAACTGGTACCAAAGTTGATGATCTATTTATTATATATAGACCTATCGCTTCAAATTTTGGTTATGATAATTTTGCCTTCTCTGTCACATTATTCGTCAATGTCTAAATAGATATCTTTATGACTTATGAGTAAAATATTTACAATAATAATGTAAATTCTTTAATCATAGTTAAAATAGACATGATGGGATAACTCATATATCATGAACTCTGTCTATGCGAAGTGCCATTTTATTTATAATCAAAGTAGACTTAAGTCGTAAATAACTTTGATTATCATTGATTAGGAAAGTACATGCAATGAAAATCCTTTATCAAAGGGTAAAATAGGTATGATGGGATAACTCATATATCATGAGCTTTGTCTATGCGAAGTGCTGTTTTATTTATAATCAAAGTAGGCTTAAGTCGTAAGTAACTTGATTATAACAATGATGATTATTGGAGAATTAAGTTGCAACATTTTTAAACATTTTTGAATAAGTGCCATATTAATTTAATGTAATTGTTACTCTTTTCATATAAGAAGAACTGATTTGCAATACAGCTTTGCTGGTCTTAAATGTGCATTTTACATAATTTTAATTATTTATATAGCCAAAATAATTGTTTTATACTTTATATGATATTTAATTAAAATAAAATAAACCTTGATATCTAAAAATTATTACATGATTAGAGTTATTAATCACAAAGTATGGTGCTTGTATCATAATACTGTAATAAAAGACCGATTTGCAATACAAGTTTGCCAGCTCAAAATAAGATCTCTTATTATTTAAATTATCTGATTTTTCACGCAGTTAGAATTGATTATGGTATATGTAACCTTTATCGCTATTCTTGTGCCAAAAAAAATGATTGTTATAATTTAATCAAATACAAATGCTATAATTGAATTTGCCATTCTGATTTTACATATAATTCATTTTATATTATATAAAGTTTTTAAAATAAAATTTTTTTATTTAAAGGAATCACAGCCATATATTCTTTTGTTTTTCTCGTTCCAGTATTAAAATTACATTTAATGAATTTTCCTATTATATGATGTATAGGTATAATACTATCTCTTCTCATATCATAAAACTTATTTGTCCATAATTTTATATTACATGATTTTATGTCATTATCTACTTGGCAATAATATCTTGTACTATGATCTTGAACCAGTTTGTACTATTTAACTAATGCTAATAAATGGGTTAATAATTGTGAACTATTTAAATGAATAGTATGCTCAAAATAAAATTATACTTAACTGGAATAAACATCAATCGATCCATCATAATGTACAAATCAAGCTAATATATATGAGGATTTTTCATGATGAGCAGCCTGAATAGAACTATATATATCCGCCCCAATTCTTATTCTCCCATATTGTATAATTCTAGAATTTACGACAGTACTGTTATTTAAACCTATTATAGAGTAAATGGAGATGAAATAATAATCATTATACAAACTATTATAAAATTCTACCAGTAGGTCCAAAATTTGGTTTGAAAGGGTAGTTTTTTTGCGCAGTTTCATTAACAATCCAGGAAAACATTCTATTCTATAAGCTGAATCTTTCTCAATAGAGATAGTCTTATAAAATTTTGATACTCATCGCTCACAAAATCATCAAGTGCAGCCAAGCTGCCAATAGATTTTCTTGGTTCTATTATCTCTAAGGAGGAAAATAAGTGATTGTTGTTACAATTTGAGAGAAAGTATTGAAGTATTGTATTTTCAGACATAATTTTTAGTAGTTCAGGTTCAATATTACATCTGCTATTATTATAAGAACCTACAATTTTTAAAAATAATTAATAACATTGCGATTTTCAAATCAGAAAAATTAAATCATGTACCTAAAATTCTGTTCATCCATTCAAAGCTATAACACCAGAATGAGAACAAAAGACCATAATCTAATGCGCATTCACAGATATGGAGATAGAGATGCAGATTAAGACTTATTTTTTCTTAACCATATTTTTGTTCAATTAATTTGTTCATCTCTATTAGTCTTATAAATGCTTCATTTAACATATTTTTTTGTAGCTCTCAGTTTGTTAAGATTTTGTAAGCGCGTATGAAATATGCAAGAATTTTTTGGTCGATGTATCCAAGGAAACTCCATATGATAGGTATTGCAAAAATTAACATGAAAATTTTTCACATGTCTGCTGTGAAACTTGAGAATCCTTCACCAGTAGCTATTCTGATAGGGCAGCGTTCAAGGTCACTTGGGAACTTTATCATGTCAGCTCTCTTTTGCATAATTTTAAACTTTTCATTATTTAATATACCTTCGCCTATCTAGAGTTTTGTTACGATCCATTTTGCAACACTGAGAAAAAGGCAATACATAGGATCAACCACGCAAAAGCAAACAGGATTAAAATAAAGCAAGCAGTATATCTCTGACCAGCGAACATGATGTTCAGAGACATGGGCTCTTCGTGCTTCTTCAGTTGCATATTGTTTTCACTCACTTGCTTTTTCTCTTATTTTATTAATATCTCGCTCAACAAACCAGTCATCTAAATCTGCAAACTCCAAAATTTGGTTGATTGTTTATAAAATTTATCAATTTGTAACATCGGTAGCATGCAATATGAGCTGAGATGAAACTACATAATTTTTGAGATACAAAAACATCACTAGAACAGTCAATAATTGCACTACAGACAAATCGACCATTGTTGTGTTCATTTGTTTTTATAAAATAGCCATTCTACAAACAATTTAACTGGTTAACAATCAGATACAAATAATTGTTAATTTTATGTTGACTTAGTTCTTTCAGACTAGGCATTACTGCTAGTGTGAGAATATTGTATGACTTGAAGTATTCATTATGCGGCAAATTACAAAAAATGGCATAAATTACACCAACAGAATATTGTGAATTTACAAATGACTGGAACTAATCTATATTTAGCATTAATCTGATATGAGTATCAGCAAATTCTTTTGTAAAAAATAGCGCACCATCATCATCTGTAAAACTTTTCCAGACCTTACCATCATAGATATCGAATAAAGCTTCAGTTCTGTTTTTTCTTTCTGACCACTTCTGACATGACATTTCAAAATTTTTGCGATTAAAAAAAAGGGTCAATTGTTGCTAGGGCTCTAATCAGTTTCAGTAATTACTAAACCGTACCAATCAGTTTTGATATCAGAGTAGTTTTGGTTTTCATGATTTACCGAACCAATCCTGTCAGTATATTTACTGATCGGTTTCAGTAATTTCAGTTTCAGTACCAGTTTTACGATTTACTGAACTGATTTACTGATTTAGAAAATGTTTATTTTTTTAAGAAAAATTTTTTTTGTTCAATAAAAGAATATTTTTACAACATTTTTTTATTAAAATATTAAAAAAGTTTTGAAAACATTCTTATGTTAAATAATTTAATGAAAAAAAAAACATTTCGCATTTATTAAATAGTTCAATTAAAAAAATAAACGTTTCGCTACATTTTTTTAACAGTATTAATAAAAACATTGCAAAAATGTTTTTTTATTTGATAATTACACATAAAAAAACATCATTTTTTATTTGTAAATTTAACGAAAAAAAAGTTTTCGCACTGTTTTTGATTTCAAACGTTGCGAAATATTTTTTACTTATAAATTAATAAAAAAATATTATTCGCAACGTTTTTTAACTCCATTAATTAAAACATCACGAAATGTTTTTTAATTTAATTTACACATAAAAAACATTGTGCTCAACGTTTTTAACTATATTGATAAAAAATGTTGTGAAATGTTTTTTATTTATAGATTTAACAAAAAAAACGGGTTCGCAATATTTTTTTAAAAATGTTGCAAAATGTTTTTACTTATAAATTAATAAAAAAAACTGTAGTTTGCAACGTTTTTTAACTCCATTAATTAAAAATGTTGCGAAAAAGTTTTTTATACATAAAAAATGTTGCGCTCAACATTTTTAACCATATTGATAAAAAATATTGCGAAACATTTTTTATTTATAGATTTAACAAAAAAAAACATTTTCGCAATATTTTTTTTAAAAACGTTGCAAAATGTTTTTTACTTATGAATCAACAAAAAAACGTGTTTGCAACATTTTTTAACTCCATTAATTAAAAATGTTGCAAAACATTTTTTATTTAAGAAATTAACAAAAAAAAAATGGTTTCACAATGTTTTTTTAAAAACATTGCAAACCGTTTTTTACATATGAATTAATAAAAAAAAATGTAGTTCACAATGTTTTTTTTAACTCATTAATTAAAGACGTTGCAAAAACGTTATGTTCAACATTTTTAACTATATTGATAAAAAATGTTGCGAAACGTTTTTTATTTATAGATTAACGAAAAAAAATATTTTCGCAATATTTTTTTAAAAACATTGCAAAATATTTTTTATTTATAGATTAATGAAAAAAAACAATTTCGCAATATTTTTTTAAAAACGTTGCAAAACGTTTTTTATTTAAGAAAATTAATGAAAAAAAAACTGTTTTACAATGTTTTTTTTAAAAATGTTGCAAAACATTTTTTACATATGAATTAATAAAAAAAATGTATTTCACAACATTTTTTTAACTCATTAATTAAAGACGTTGCGAAAACGTTGTGTTCAACATTTTTAACTATATTGATAAAAAACGTTGTAAAATGTTTTTTATTTATAGATTTAATGAAAAAAAAAACATTTTTGCAATATTTTTTTTAAAAACGTTGCAAAACATTTTTTGTTTAAAAAATTAACGAAAACAAAACAGTTTTGTAATATTTTTTTTAAAAATGGTGCAAAATGTTTTTTACATATGAATTAATAAAAAAAAATGTAGTTCGCAACGTCTTTTAATTTATTAATTAAGAAAGTAATGAAAAAATGTTTTCGCTCTAGATTCTAGTCATACCGTATTGATTCAGTAATATAATCGGTATTGGTATTCTGATTTATCGAACCGAATCCATTCAGTAAATTTGATTTAAGTTTCAGAAATTTACTGAACTTAATTTTCAGTACTGAATGGGTTTTGGTAAATTGCCAATTTTATAATTTATCAAACTGAATGATGATTCATTTACCAAATTTCTGCAGATCGATCTTATCGATTTTAGTTTATTTTTTACATTTTTTTTATCTCTAATTTTTTTCTCTCAGTTAATTATATAAAATTATAATTCTAATTATAATAATTTTATTTCTAATTATAATAATCTTAATTTTAATTCATTTTTATATATAATAATGACTTCTGGGTCTGGAGAGAATCAAGTTGAATATGACATTGAGGAAGAGGTTGAGACTGAAACCGAAGAAAATCAAGTTGAACATGAACATGACGCTAAAACTGAAGAAGAGTAGGGCGAAAAAAATAATGATCATGAAGTGGAAGATTTGCGTGTTGAGAAAACTAATATGAAGCATAATTATAAACGTAGTTGGGTTTGGGAACACTTTATATATGACAAAACTGAAAAGAAAGTAAAATGCAACCACTGCAAAACATTAATTATTTGTAATAAAAAAAGTACATCAGGAATGGCCAGTTATATTAAAAGTAAACATAAGTTAATTAAAGAAAAAGAAAAAAAGCAACTTACAATACGTGAAACTATTAATAATTCTGAAGCAATTGTAAGTATAATGTTCTTTTCTTTTTAAATTAAATATTTGATTTGTGGGTTGTAATGATAAATAATTTTGTATATTGAATATATGAATATTTTTAATTTATAAATTTATAAACTCATGTATTTATTAATATTCATATTTAGATATATAATAAAGATTCTTTTAAAAAATTCCTTATTCGATGGATTGTAAAAGATGATCTTCCTTTTACGTATGTTGAATCTGAAGATTTTTGTAACATGATTTATCTTTTACGTAAAAATGTATTCATTCCATCTGCAGATACTGTCAAAAATTATATTATGACATTTTATGAAGATAGTCATAAAAAAATTGCTTTAATTTTACAGGTATATTAATGTTTTTTAATAATAATATTTTTATTAATTGATTTTACCATTTATTATTTTAATTTTGTAAAATACATCTAGTAAAATTTCTTTTACAATAGACATTTGGACTTCATCAAATAATTATTCATTTTTAGGAATAACAGCCCATTGGGTTACTGAAAGTTGGGAATTAAAAAGTATTCTTTTAGATTTTATTAAGCTTGAAGGGTCACACTCAGGAGCTAATATTAAGGAAGCTTTTTTAAAAAGTTTGAAAAATTTTGAAATTGAATCAAAGGTTAGTTTTTTTATAAATAATACTATGATAATTTTAAAAAAAAATTAATTTAAAAAAAATTTTATATAGAACCTTGGGGTGACAACAGATAATGCGAGTAATAATGTTACATTTCTCAAAGCTGTTGAAGATGATCTTTCTCAAAAATATATTTATTTTAACAGTGATGATAAGCATGTTAGATGCTTGGCTTATGTAATTAATTTAGCTGCACAACAAGCCCTTACTACACTTAAAGCTGTAGAAAATGATGAAACATCAGATGAAGAAGTTGGTAGTTTAATACGTAAGGTAAATATTTTTTTTATGGTTATTACTGTTATTTAACTAATAAATTTATTAAAAATTATGTTACTTTTTAGTTTCGTATTCTTGTAAAAAAAATAAAAGCATCACCTTAACAAGAAAATAAATTCAAAGCTCAATGTAAAGCTGCAAATATTCCAAATCTTAATGTTATGCTAGATGTTCATACTAGGTGGAATTTCACATACGACATGCTTGTAAGGGCAAGAAAGCTCAAGGAAGTAAGTTTATTGTTCTATTATTTATTTTAATAATTTATTAAAAATAATTATATTTTTTTTTAGCCTCTTAATACATTAAGTAATAGTGATCCACCCCTTCGTCTATTTACTATTAATGAAGAAGAATGGGTTCATTTATTAGAAATAGAAGAGTTATTAAAGGTTAAATTTTAATATTATGCATGTAATTATATATTTCTATAGTTTTAATTTTTTTTTTTTTTTTTTTTAGTGTTTTGCCAAAGCAACAAAGCAAATTTGTAAGAAAACATATCCAACAATATCATACGTAATTCCTATATATAATATTTTATTAAATAAATTAAAAGATTTTTGTAATACTTCAAATCGATTTGAAAATGGCAAAGTAAATTGAATTTTTATTTAATATTTTAATAATTTTACATTATATGTAATTTAAATTTATTTTTTAATAGGAAGCGGCAACCAATGCCATTAATAAGCATAAAACTTATTATAATAAAACTGATTCAACTTTATATGCAGTATCTTTGAGTAAGTTATTATTAAATTGATTTAATTTTAATAATTTTAATAAATTTTTTTTTTATATTTTGTTATAGTTTTAGACCCACGTCTTAAAATAGAATATATGAAAGATAATGAATGGGAAAGAAAATAGATCGATAAAACAAAAAAAAAAATGTGAGTTTTATTTGTTTTATTTAGATTATATTATAATTTTTCATTAATACATATTGTATACCAATTTAATAGGTATCTGAACTCTATAAGACATTATATGCGCTTCAAGAAACTCAAAATACTAATATAGAATATAATTCTTCAGATGAGGATCTTGTTTCACATATTTTCAAATGGCGCCGTATTGAATCAGTAAGTGAATTTGATCGTTATCTCAAGGCTGATCGAGCACAAGCTTTGTGTAATATTTTAAATTGGTGGAAAGTAAGTTTATTATTTTAAAGAGTATTTATTTAATTAAATATTTGTAACAATTTTTTAATCATAGCGATATGAAGAAGAATACCCAAATTTATCGAATATGGCTAGAGACTACCTTGGGATTCCAGGTTATTAATTTGTTTTTATTTCACTATTCAATAATATTTATTAATGTAAAAAATATTAATATTTTATTTGGTAGCAATAAGTGCCTCCTCTAAACGTATTTTTTTAAGCGCTGCCGATGTAATAATATATGATAGAGCAAGTCTTATTCCCGAAACTATATGTGCAGTTATGTGTCTAAAATATTGGTTTCGTTCAGGTGTTTTAGATTAAATTTTAACGTAAAACATATATGTAATACACGTAAATTTTTTTTTTTGAAATTTTTAATTGGGTTTATTAATTTTTTATTTTTTCTGTCAATTTTGACCCAATTTTATTATATGAATTTCGTTATTTGTAGTTTTGACATAAAGATTGTAAATAAACATTTAGTATGTTTCTTAACAAAATTATTTTTAAAAATTATTTTAGTTTAGATTCACTTTAGTATAGTTTAGATAGAAATAGTATTTTAGGAGTATAGCTTAGATAGGAATAGTATTCTAGGAGAGATGCATAGGAAAGTAGGAAGGGATAAGAAAAATAGGAAGAAAAGAAAAATAGGATTAGATAGAAAATAATCTTATAAATATACCCTTGTAATAAGAATTAGGAGAAATTATTCAGAGGAATTCAGGAATTAGGAGGAAAAATAGAAAGAAAAGAAAGGTGAAATGAAAAGAAAAATAGGATTAGATAGGAAATAAACTTATAAATACATCTTTGTAAATGAGAGAAAACCTTGGCCAGTTGTCAGATTTGGATTTGAATAATTAAAGTAATAAAGATTATTTTTTAAAGATAACTTCAAGTTTACCTATTGTTTGCTTAGGATAAAATAATAATTATGAAATAACATAATTAATTAATGGAAGGAAATTGCATCTTAATTGATGTTTGAGAGTACTGTCCTTAAGGGTAAAGTGTATTTATATCACAACATATATATGATTTTAGACTAAAAAATGTAGATCATCACGTAACCCAAAATGAGCAAAATTTATGATTTCTCGCAAACTACCATATGAATTTTGTTAAACACACATTTAAAAAAAGTATAAACATGCGCTTCATTTATTTATTAAAGTGTTTAACCATTTGCTATTAGTCTTTTTGAATGTATTTAGACTTTTAAAATCAAATATGACTAATAATAAAAAAATAAAATGGTATTAATAAAAAATTTTATTTGAATAAGTAAATGCACAATGATTTTTTGACATAAATATTCTTTTTTATTATATTATTAACTTGTAAGGTTTCATAAGTTTAAAGTTAATTTGAAGATATGTTCTCTAGGTGATTCGCAACTTACCATAGGAGATTCGCAACTTAATGATGACTTCATAGTGTAATATTTTGTTATAAGCCTTATTTGTATTATACTTTACTAAAGTTTATTTGAAAGACAGAAACTCTAGCTTTTTAAAGAATACTTTTAAACAGTTTTTCATAAAATATTGAGTGAGTTTTCCTTGTAGCAAAGTAAAAAAAAAAATGATTTTTTTTTTTAGCTATATGATCAGCCATGTCGATCCCTCTACCCTTAATTAATTATAATATTATTCTGATATGCTAAATAAAGAGTGAAATTATATTTGTTTAAAAATTAAAGTATATTGAAAGTGATGGTGGAAGCTTTCTTAAAATGAAAGTTAAAAGAAATGCAGTTAAGGGAAATCCAGAGAAAACCCTTGGTATTTGAGATACCTAAAAATGATACTATGATAAGAGTGTATGAGAAAAGCATTAAAAGAGTAAAAGAAAGAATGTAAAGAAAAATGTTAGAATGTCAAGAGAAAGAAACATCTAAACTAAGCATATAATGAGTTTTAGTGTAGAAAACTAGCATGGCATAGTATTATTATACTGATAGTAGGGTGAGGGAAAGTTCAAGTCCTGGACTTTAGGACTAAGTTTTTGAACTCAGTCTTAGCAGGACTGGGTCCTAATTTTTGGGACCTAATTGAGACAGTCCCAAATCAGTCTATATTATTTAATCATATAGATCAATCACATTTTAATAAATTCCTGTGTTCCTATTAAATCAACCGCGTTTTATTCTCTGTCTTTGTTTCATTCTTGCCAATTACCATTAATTTTTCCTTTCCAATAAAAATGTCAGATAATGATTTTGATGATGTCAATTGTGATGAATATGAATATGAATCATTTCTTAATAATGAGTATAATCAAGATGCACCAAATACACCACAAGATCCTGTAATAAGCGAGGAGGATGATAATTCTGAAAAAGAAAATTTATCCCAATCTCGTTGAATTTCACCAGCATGGAATTATTTTAATGATAGAATATCCCAATATCTAGGAAGACCAATCTGTTGCAGATGTCAAAAAGTTTTTGGAAAGGATACCGATATTTCAACTTTAAAGCGGCATCTTTCTTCTGCACATAAAATAACGATAGAAAATGTTAAACATATGTTAAAAACTCAAAGTGTTTTGAATTTTAAACGAATTGATCCTTGGCCAAAAAAAGAAAAAAGTGAACGTGATAATGCAGTAGTAGAATGGATCATTGGAGATGCACAGCCTTTTCGAACAGTTGAAAATTTATAATTTAGGTAAATGGTTAACACTTTTGATTCTCGATATCAAGTTCCAGATAAAAATAGAATTAAAAATTTGGTAATAGATTATTTTGAAGCAAAACATGATAATATACAACTAGATTATGTCTTATATATACTATGGGCCAGTACGGACAATTAAAACTAAGGACATAATCTAGTATACAATATGATTTAAATAATATCCTAGGAAAATATCCCTAATGACAGATATTTGGACATCAACGTTCAATAATGATGCATATCTTGGATTAACAATCCATTTTATTGATAATGATTGGAATTTGCGAAATTTCTTATTAGATATTATGTCATTTACTACATGTCATACTGGAGGTAACATAGCTGATGCAATTATATCAACTTCGAAAGAATTTCATATTTTTGAAAAAACCTTAGCTTTAACCAGTGATAATGAATCAGCAATGGTAGTTTGTGGACGTATAATAGCAGCAGAACTTGTATATGAACTTGATAACCAATCTTTCTGTCACTATAGATGTTTCGCGCATATTTTAAATCTAGCTGCACAGCAAGGAATTAAAATTATTGATAATGAGATTGGTAAAATACATGAATTAATGAAAAAAATTAAAAATTCACCCCAAAAATGTAACAGATTGCGAGAATTGTGTTTGATAGAGAATTTGCAATATTATAAACCTCAAATAGATGTTGAGACCTAGTGGAATAGCACATACTATATGATAATAAAGTTTCAAAAAATATTGCGTCTTATTGAAATGTTAGCAGCAACGGATCTAAGCATTGGAAATTTAATGCCAGATGCAGAAAGATAGACAAAAATTAAAGTAAGTTAGAATTATTGTTTATCAATCTTTTAAAATTTTAACATGTTTACAAAACAAATAGGATACTTTAATCTTACTTGAACCATTAGAAAAGGCAACTGTACTACTTTTGGCCTCTTCTTATCCTACTATTTCAGATATTAGGTTCTTATTTCTTGGAATTCAACAGCATCTAGATGATTATGTTAGAAAAGAAGGATTTAGTCAAAGCAGAGTGGCATCATCAATCCTTGAAAAAATTAAAAAATATTGGGAAGTGGTGGATTCATTTACCACAGTAACCACAATACTAGATCCACATACTAAACTTACTTTATATGTAACAGGAGAAGAATCAACAAATATGGTAAATGCAATAAAAAATCATTTTACAGAGTATAACGTATCTCCACCTCCAGCAATGTTATTTAATACTAATCAAGAAACAATAAGCAACTGGGAGTATTTCTATCAGTTGAAGAGAAGGCGGTTAGATGTCTTAGGTTCACAAACAGAAAGATCAGAAAGGAGATCAAGATCAACCAGAATTCATGAAGAACTTGATCGGTACCTTGTCTTACCATGTGATGATAATATTAAACTTTTATTATGATGGAAGGCTTATTTTCAAGAATTTTTAGCATTGGGAGCAATGGCACATGATTATTTATCCATCCAAGCTACCAGTGTACCATGCGAACAAGCATTCTCTGTGGCAAGTAATACTATAACCCATATAAGGAATAGATTACTTTTAGAAATAGCTTGTGCATTATTATGTTCAAAAAGTTGGTTTGAAAAAGAAATTGAAAATAAAAGAAAATAATAATTTTTTAGAAATTAATATTATATTTCGGTGTGAAAAAAAAATTGTTGTGGCTTAGCGAATTAGCAATACAATAATAAATGTGATTAACCTTAGATCAGCTGATTAATAATAAATTTGTTATCGATATACAGTACGATCAAAATGTTAATAAATAAAAAAATAATTAAAAATGAGTTTTATTTTTATGCAAATTAAACAATTAATATAAATATATAATAAAGCAATTGTCTGGACTCAGTCTGAACTCAGTCCATCTTTGACTGAGTCCAGTCTGTTCATGTACCAGGACCAACAAGTCCTAGGATTTTAACCAGACTGTAACAGACCTTCTCCACCCTAACTGATAGGATCGTCTTTTCTCTTCATAGCAGTCAACTCACACAATTGATATAGTAATCAAGACTATCTATAGAAAACCTAACGTATTGAAGTAAACCTTCGCTGGATACTTCTCTATGATGCAAATCTATATCATGTAAATGAGAATATGGATCTAAACCATAAGAACGTCTTTTAATTTGCGTGTAATCCCTAAGTTATCTTTCCAGATGGTCAACACCTGACAACAGGGGATCTATATAGAATGTTTGGTAACATTGGGAAATTTTTTTAGGGGATATATATCGATGGATAGGTCACATGATATATATTGATAATAATCGGACTCGTCAAGTAGTATCGATGTGGTAAATGATGACAAATTATCAGAATTTAACTAAAATAACAAATATCGATAGAGATGTATATCGATGGAAAGGTCACATGATATCTATCGATAATAATCAGACTCGTCGAGTAGTATCAATACGGAAAAGATGATTACTTATCAGAATTAAGCCTAAACGATAAAAGTCGAGAAAATTTCATACGATAAAAATCAAGAAAATTCAAACGATAAATATTGAAAATATTCATTGCGATTACTAACGTAAATTTATTTATTTATTTATAATAATAAAATTCATAATAAATTCATAATGATAATAATTATAATTAATTATAAAATATTAGTATGCCACTTTAAAATAAAACATTACTTTCCAACCTATGAATAATTGCTAATCATCATAAAACAAGTCGTCATGCAACGTCATTAATGTATCATCATCTCTAAGAATTACATCTGTTTCCTCCTCCTTTTCAAAAGAGCCTGTTTTTGGGATTTCTGGAACTTCTTCCCTCAATATCTCCTGCGCATCATGTATAGTAAAACCTCCTTTTTTTTCGAATAAATCCTAATAAAGTATTAATTCGAATTTTATCTAACTGAATAGATTTCAAATTATATAAATTGGTTTAAATAACAGCCACATACCTTAAATTTCTGATATTGTCGTTCTAGAGGTTTTTTCTCGTACTTTACGTCAGGGTAGCTAGGATTCAATACTATATCGCATATTGCTGATGTATAAATATAGATATTCTGAAATGACTCGTCAGTATCAGATATTGCGAGAAATGTGAGTTTTGTTATATTTTCGATTACATTATCGTTATCATCATATAACTTATTATAACACTCTTTAATTTGTGGTAAATTTTTCCAGCTCGTTATATCTTGCGGGCTTTTTCGTTTATTACTACTTATTGATTATAGACCGAATTCCTTAAAAATAGCGCTTTTCACTGCTGCAACGTGTACTCCTCTCATATCTTTCATTTTTCGCATGAGCTATAAAAGAAAATAAAAAATCCATAATGATAATCGAAAAATTTAAATTAAACACAACAGTTATGATTACGATTATTAATGATAATCACCATAGAATGATAGCGTCCTGAAAATACGTTCGTCCACTCTCTATAGCCTACTTCACGAAGATAATCAGGATGATGTTGATTTAGCCAATTTTCGAGCTCCAACTTAAAATTTTCAAAGGTAGGCCACATATTGTCCAGAAAGGATTTATTGCACACCGAGTTATAACTTTCCTATATTAGTGTGTGATAATAAATAATTGCAATTATGTTGTGATTTGGTGACGGGTGGTATAAGAGAGAATAGCACCAGGTTTTCGTTAGAAACTTACATTGAAGACCTTTTCGCTTAGGTCAATTTTTTTCTTTTTCTCATTTTGCAACTTAATCTGGTTCTGGATTCATCTGACTTTCTTGAGCATCTCTTTATGTAATTCATATAGAACTCGTATTTGCCTACCTTGTTTTATAAGCATGTCCTCGCAACTTTTTCTGCTTTTAGGAGGTTGGACATTGATCTCTGGTGTTTCTTCTGCAGTTGTAGTTGACGAGCTTCTTCCATGCTCAACAGCTGGTATGGTCGGCCTACTGCGCCGTACATTTTCTCTATTTGTTTCTGATACAAGCGTTTTGAAATGTTCATCGCCAGCTGACGTTAATGTATTAACCCAGTAAATTGTATTAGGTGTAATAAATGTAAATTGAAATGAAATGTTGACAATTTTCGAGTCTGGAAATTATCACTTACTTTGCTTTGATTGTCTGCCGTATGTTTTGAGTTGTTTAAAAATATATTCCTTTATCCTTCGAGTGTTATCTAAAAAATAAATGATTGATTATGAAAGGTTTATTAACATAATATCTAATAAATCATAATAAATATATATGGATCATTACCTTCTGCTAGTGGTGTAGTTTGCGAAGATTTCGCTACTACTTTCATTTCTTCTTGATCACTATCTGGTCCCTGGTTACTAGTATCTGATTTTTTGGCTATCTCTTTAGTTTATGAACTAATAGTATCTGATTCTTTAGCAGGCTCTTTAGCTTGCGAAGTATCTTTCCGCTTTACGATTTTTCTTGGGCCTTCTTGTTCATTATTATATTCATTATCTGATTCCTGAGACTGTTTATCTTTGTTAGCTCTAGTAGAATATTTTCATTTTTTTGGCATTTTTTTAAAAAAGGTTTGAAACATATTAGTAAAAAAAGAAAAATATAAATGGTTAGATTAAAGAAGAGCGAAGAAAAATTTAGTATAAAGTAGAAAAAGGAGCAAACGAAAAAGGATTGAAGAAGAAGCAGATGAAAAAGGATTGAAGAAGAAGCGGACGAAAAAGGATTGAAGAAGATTTGAATGTAAAATCAGAGATAAAAAAAGTTTAAAAAAAAGGTTGGAAAAGTATCCTATATATAAACTTTTCTAAAGTTTGATAAACTATTTAGATCAGTAAAACTCGATGTGATGCATAAATAATTATAATGCATACTAATTAAATTATTATAGTGACGCGTTATTAATTGTAATGCATAATTAAAATATTATAACAATGCATATTAGTTAATTGTACTCAAAATTAAATGGATTAAACAAGGGATAACGACGCATATTAGTTAATTGTACTCAAAATTAAATGGATTAAACAAGGGATAACGACGTATATTAGTTAATTGTACTCTAAAATTAAATAAATTCGAGGATAACAATGTATATTAGTTAATTGTAAATAAATTCAAAGGATAACGATGCATATTAATTATTTGTAAATAAATTCAAGGGATACGGTAGGACCCCAGAAACTTATATATGAAATCTCAGGAAAAATCCAGAAATTTTACTATGATTTTTACCCAAGATTTTTCCTATTAATTTTACCATTAAATAGTATTAAGATAATTTGTATTACTATGAAATTTACCCTTGTATAAGCGGAGACATTTAAAATTTTATTTACTAATTTAAAATATAGTGCTTGTTATTTTAATTACAAAAAATGGATGCAAATTGTGTATTAGTACTAGAATTATTAAAAATATCATAAATTCGTAATGAGTTGCTATCTAATGTAAGCATTGAATTATTATGGAATGTTACGGAACTTTTGCCAAGATAATAAACCACTTCCTTGGAGGTTATATGCGCAAATAATTTTCCACCAGCCAGACAATCATTTGTAAAAAGTGATCCGTTATATACGTTAATAACTAATGCAACTGAAATATATGACACTAAGTCAATATTATCAACACTACATAAAATAAGTGAATGTTTTCCGCCAATACTTTCATACATAGCTAATACTCTTCCAATGCATAATTTTTGGTCAGAAAAAATGATCAAAAATCCATCTATTTCTAAAGGATTATTTTGTGAAATATTAGCACAACCAATATCTAAATAAATTTAAATTTTATATAAATGTTTTGTAAGATTTCATTTTTAAATATAGAAAAAAAAATTGTTTTTACCTTTTAATTCGGATTGGTTTGCTAAACTGGAAATACTTTCTATTCTTTTTCTTCCTTGCCATCGTTTATTTCTATTACGAATTATTTGACTAAAATCATTATTATTCAACTGAGTTATTAAATGATTTGCAGTATTACGATTAATTTGATCATTAGAATTAATCCCAAGATTAACCCCTGGTTTTTGGTTAATTCCACGAATATGATCAGAATTTGAATATGCTTCATGTGATCTTCGAATTGACAGTATTTGATGAACATTGATGGTATTATCTTTTCTAAAAATTAATTCTTCAGGTTCATTATCCAGTAATTCAATATAAGTTGGTGTATTATTTTCCAAGATGTATCGAATTTCTGTAGATTTAATAAATTCTAAATTTAAATTTTCACATTCATTATCACTTTTACTTTCGTTATTCTCATTGTCTGTTTCGATATCTTCCTCATGATTCTCATCTAGCAATTCATTTAAAGTTTCATCCAGTTTAGATATCCTTATAATCTCTGAAGCAGCATTCTCAAATTTATAAATTTGTTCTTCATCTGATTCATTATTTTTAATTTCATTATCAGGATAATCAGAATGCAATATAATATCAAAATTAGTGACAGGAATTTCTTGATTTTGTTTCTTAATTCCAAGAAAATTCATAAATGAAGACGCATTTGAATACGCTATCCTAATAGCATCACTAATTTCATCATCACTTGGCCATTGTCTTAATAATTCAATTTCATTTTCGGGTAAAACATATCCATCAATATCAAAAATATACCCTAATGAACAAAAATAAATTAGCAATTATTAACGAGTCAAAAATATCATATAATAAATTTAATAATTTATATACCTTGTGCTGATATTTTTCCTTGATTACTTGTTAAATTTTCAAGTCGTAGAAGTTTATCTCTATACATTACTCTATTTACTATTTTATAAAATTCATAATAAGTAAAATCTGGTACAATTTGTCATGCCAATCCAAATATATGTTTAATAGCTTCAGTACCATGTTCCCATGAGAAAAATGGAAAGTTTGAATAATAATCTCGATATACAATTATTAATAAAACTATTGATTCAGCTAAACTAATAAAAATTTTCCAACTTTGTATAGAAATGCAACTTTTTGAAAAAGAATACCATTTATCAGAGTGAAGATTACTACACTGAATTAAATATTCTTTCCACATTATTAAAAAAAATAAGCCCTCATTGCCATAATAATACGTGTTTTATGAGATATAGAACGATTTAAATATGCATCAAATAATTCACCTAATAAATTAAAAAAAAAAAATAAAATAAATAAAAAGTAATTTAATAATAAATTATTTTATAATAAAAAAACTTACCAAAAACAAATAGATAAACAAATAAACTTAATTTATCTGATTTAATAATTCCATTTTCTTGACATTGATTTAAAACTGCTGAACTAAAGAATCTATACGTGGCACCATCATCCTGTTTATCTATATTGATAACATCTCTCATATATAAAAAGCTGAATTTTCATCTTTTGCAAGAGCTAATATTTGATCGTATCTAACAGTATCTTTACCAAGCACTAATAATCGAGCTCCACTATGTACATTATTTCTGCCATTTTTCTTAGCATGTTTCGAATCTTGGACTCGAATTATTGGCCTGTTATTATATATTGGTGCTGAAAAATTAATTTTGTAAAATTCATCTTTATATTGCAAAAAATCAGTTGCTTGATCTCCCTTCATTAATTCCATTTGTGCATTAAATTCACTAGCTGCTCCATCCGATGCAATACTAATTAACTTTAGGTTAGCTTGTATTGTCATCTTAATCAATTCATATAACAAGTTATATATTTCATTTGCAGTATCATTTCCTTTTGTAGGCAATAAAGTAATTACAACAGGAGGAATTCGTGTAATTGGTATCTGAAAAACATTGATTAATAGTTAAATAAATACATTAACGAAAATTAATACATAAATATTTTTCTTACTTTTAATAAAATACAATGAACTTGTGAAGCAATTTCATTATTTTCTCGAATATTGTTAATTATCTCATGTATATCACTATACATATCAACATGTGATTTCTCAAAAGACATTGTGGATCTGACAATACAGCCTAATTCTTGAGAATATGTTAATTTAGAACGAACTTTTGTACAATCAGTTATTGCTACTACTGGTCCGTTCCAATTTAAAGCATTCATTGCTCTGGCAAATCTAGCAACATTTTCATAAACTAAATTTGGATTAGTTAATTTATCCTCATCTTTAGTTCGCAAATATCTAAATAATAAATAATTATTAATTTAAAAAATATTTTTAGTGATTTTTTTTTTACATTAAAACAATTATAATAAAATATGATACCTGATTGATCGTAAATCCATTCTAACAAATAAATTTTTAAAAATTTGATATTCTTTACTACTATCTGATAATAAGCTAAAAAAATGGTGTAAGTGTTCTGAATATCTTAACCCTCTCTTACTTTTCCCTCTCTCTTCAATGTCTTTTATTTGTAATATTAATTGAGCTAAATTACAAAAAGTTTTATCATTATTAAACTTCCCGCTTCTTCCATATTCTGCTAATTGAATCCACATGTCTGATTCTTTATTTTTCACCGATCCAAATAAATCTTGAAATCCTGGATTTTGTAATAATTTAACCAAAGTGTTATTAAGCAACCAATGTTTGGGAATATACTTGGCAGTTTCAGGAGTTGCACGATTCTATAAAATTTCAATTTCATTAAAATAATAATATAAATTATATAAAATATTTAAACATTAAAATATTAGCTTACCACATCTATAGCATTTAATAACTGTTTATTTGTTTTTAATTTATTACAATTATTACAAATTTGAGGAATATTAGCGGTTAATGATTCACACTTGGTACTCCTAACAGATAATGTTTCCTTATCTAAAATCCATTTAGCATTCATTCGCAAAGTAATTTTTAATTGTTGACATTCATCCGGAGTTAATTTAGAATAAGAAAATTTGGAGTTTTTTGGAAATTTAGTTGGAAATAATTTCTTTGCTATCACAAAATCATTTTTTGAACCACCAAAATCAGCTGTACTTTTGAGTACATATTGTTTAATTTTTTCATCAATTAAACCAATACAAGCTTTTGTTTTGGCTTTATTTTGTGAATCTTTATTAGATAATTCTGAAAAATATTTTAATACACTAACTTGCTTATCTGTTTTCATTTGGCACTTATTACGTTTTGCATGGCTGATTAAATTTTTTGCTCTATACGTTCGGTCCAATTTTATTTTCTTCCCACATTGACATCTAACTAATTTTGGTGATATTAGTCTTAAAAAAAATTTATTACGATGCAATTTCTTTTCTTCATCACAAATATTAGGAGGATAATTAACTAAATCATCATGCAATTCATATTCTGATTCAGAACTGTCACTTTCGTCTTCTTCATTTTCTGATTCACTACTAACAATATCATCAAGTATTCTCTTTTTTGTATTCTTGATAGGATTATTTAGTTTAGAAGAGTTTGTTGTGTAGTCTGTTGTAACTTATTATTTTCTGTATTTCTTTCTTTAGATTTTTCTTTTTTATTTTTAATAAAGGATATGGGAAAATTTAACGTGGCTTGAATAGTTCCTTTAGAGGCTTTTTTTGATGACTCAGCACTCATTTTCAAATACGATAAGATTAAAAATTTTAAAAAAAAATTTTTAATACATATGTATATGTATATATATGGTAAATTTATATAATTGATTTACCCATTTATAGAAGAAACATGATTATTGCATTATGATGATTTACCCATGTATATTCTTAGAACTTTCGAAAAATTTACCCTTGAAAAATTTGGACTTTTTTTTTCTTTATTATAAAATTTACCCTTAATTATCCTGTAAGTTTTACGAAATTTTTATATAAAAATTACCTTTGAGTTTACCTAGGACCCCATATATAAGTTTCCGGGGTCCTGATACGGTAACAATGCACATTAGTGTTAATTGTACTCTAAAATTAAATAAATTTGAGGGATAACAATGTATATTAGTTAATTGTAAATAAATTCGAGGGATAACGATGCATATTAATTATTTGTAAATAAATTCGAGGAATACGGTAACAATGCATATTAGTGTTAATTGTACTCTAAAATTAAATAAATTCGAGGGATAACAATATATATTAGTTAATTATAAATAAATTCGAGGGATAACGATGCATATTAATTATTTGTAAATAAATTCGAGGGATACGGTAACAATGCACATTAGTTAACTGAAAATATCCAATCATAGTAGTAAATGGTATCGATCTCTTTCAATTACTCAAAATTAAATAAATTATTTGAAAATTTAACAATACAAAACAATACAATTAATCGAGATATAACGATGCATATTTAATTGTTGTACTCAAAAATTAAATAGATCAACAATATAATTAAGAAAAGTCTAAAAATATCTGTATTGTTTACTAATAAAACTGATCGTTATCTACTATTAGTAAAGCTGAAATAATGAAATATATATATTACATCATTTTTTGGTTTTGTTCAGGCAATAAATTCCATTTTTACTAGTTTTGTTCAGGTAACAAATTCACTTTCATAAAATTTGGTTCCGTTCACTATCGCTAAAATCACTCAAAATGACCTATAAATATTCATATTGTTCATGTACTTTTTCGTCAACTTATGCATTAAAACAACATATTTCAGACAAGCATTAATATATTGATGAAGATGAAGAAGTAACCTTTCAATCAAACATGCCACACGAAGAACCTGATCTCTGGGATGATGATGATAAAGAAGTATCAAAAGTGCCATATCATGAAGAATCCAGTCTCTGGGATGATGATCTTTTAATGAAAGATGACGAATCTGAATCAAAAATAACATTAGAACAACCTGTAGAATCTCATGAAAATTTACAAATTTCTGAAGAGTCAGATGAGGAAAGTGGGGAATTTGATAACAACGATGAGTCAGATGAGGAAAGTGGTGAATTTGATGACGACGATAATGAGGATAATGAAGTTAGCTTAACATACTCGTTATCTATCAATGCTGAAGATTTTTGTGAGACCACACTAGATGATGCAATAAGAGACAAAACACATCCACCTAACATTGAATGGCCGAATGACATTTATCATGAATTCATGGAAATTGTTATGGAATATCAATTATCTAATTCTTGCGGTGATAGGATAATTAAGTTAATTAATAAAAGCAGACAAGAGGCCAAAAAAAACCCATTACCAATAAATACTAAGGAAGGTCGTAGATTTCTTAATGTTAACGAATTTTCTTATATGAAATTCAAAAAAGTCCTTATCACGAAATTCCAGGATAAAGATTATTCTTTTTATTATCAACTAATAATTCATGGAATTAAAGTTCTGCTTCTTCAATCTGAAATGAATGAAGAATTTGTTTTTAAGTATAAAAATCATAATACATTGATTAAGACTTATGGTGAACAATTCGAAAGTAATTGGTGGTATATCACGGAAAATAAAATTCCTGTCGATAACAAATTATTATCGATAATAATCTACGCTAATTCCACAACTTGTGATCATTTGGGCAAAACTTCTGAACATCCTATATATATGTCACTCGAAAATATACCAAATTGGCAGCGAAATAAATCTAACGTTAAAGTACTTGTTGGTTATTTGCCAAAATTGAAAGCAAAAGATAATACTACAAGGAATTCTGAGTCTTTCCGAAGATTACAGAGACTCGTTTTTCAGAGATGTCTCCGAATATTATTATCGCCGATAATGAATCAAAATGACATGTATTTAGTTGTTCAAAATAAAATACATCCATTTACACCAAAATTATCAGTTATCCTTGCTGATATGGCGGAAGCAGGAGCATTTACCGCAACATATTTTCCATCAACTTCTAAACGACCATGTTATTATTGCTTGATAAATAACAAAGATTTTAATAATATGGCATTATCTCATATTGATTTACGAACTCCAAAAAAGATGAAACTAGCTATTAGTGAGAATCAAGTAAGTGAATTTTCGATTCATAAGGAGTTTAATTATTTTTGGGATTTTGACGATTTTAATATTTATGAGGCGACTGCTCCAGATCGTATGCATTTACTCGACCTTGGAGTAACAAAGTATCTCATAGAATTTACTCGTGAATTGTTACACTGAAAGGTCAACAATAGAGCAGTAAAAGATATGGATCACAAATTGTGCGCAATCCCATGATATCCAGGCTTAATAATATTAAAAAACAGATTGGAAAATATATCTAAATTTACTGCCAATGATTATCGTAATATAATGAAAGTGATTATTTTCGTTATAGATAATTTATACGATGATTATAAAGAAGGTGGAATACCATGTAAGAGACTATGCAACATTTTTCATAAATATTTGGTAATGTATATGAAGTTGCGTCAGGAGTCATTTACAGATACTGAGTTAACAGAATTAGAGGTAAATATCGATTATTAATTCTAAACCAAATCTTTAATTAGTATTTAATTTCAGTTTTTTAAAAATTTATTACTACTATTACTAGACGTTAATAATTGAATTCTGTCAAAAATTTGTAACGATATTTGCCGAATATTCTTCAAGTTGCTGTAAAATACCTAAATTTTACGTGCTTCGTTATCATATAATTCTGTCAATTTGACTTTATGGTTCGATGAATGGGATGTCAACAGAAACATATGAAACTTTGCATAAGAAGAGCATTAAAATTCCATATCGAATGACAAATAAAAGAAATTATGTTCCACAAATGTTAACTACGGTAATGTTATATGATCTGTTTCGTCATAATCTATTTTAATCGATTAATTTAAATTTGATACGATAGGTGCGACGTCAATATTTAGCCTTGAAACAAAAAAAACCTACGATAAGGAGATCTAGTGGATTTTGAAATCTTTTATGGGAGTTCAAATTTACTGAAATTGAAACAACAGTTTCTAAAATAAAACAAGACACCGATATCCATCATCTGTATAAAGAAGAGTTTGATAACCTTCATGCAGGTTTTGAAGAGTTTTTGACGGAAAATGAGTTAGAATATGATTATGAATCTGGGCATTTTAAAATATATTCTAGTGTAGCTGTTGAATCAACTGATATTATCTGAACAGCAGGAATTTTTTATGGTAATGAATGGTTCAGTGATGTAGTAGTCTTTTCCGAAGAAACTGCGTGGTATGGAAAGGTATGATATGCTTAAAATTTTTTATTAAGATTTTTGTCATGATGACATGTTATTAACTGAATTAAATTTAGGCACTTTTATTATTGGAATTTTCTGCAAAAGGTTTAAAAGAGCCAGTAAATCTTGCTTTGTTACGATGGTATGAAGAAGTACAAGAAGAAGAGATCATATATGACTGTCCAAGATTATGGCTAACTGATCAATATACGTGTGTTTACTTAGATTCGGTTGATATGTCAGTTCACATTATACCAAGAAATAACTGTGAAAATGAATATTTTGTTAATACATATATTTTTTAAGATGTAAAATGAAATTAGATTAATATTCTTAGTATTCATTTGTATATGAGTGCGTTTTATGATTTATTAATGAAACAATAAATAATGGATTTAACTTGATTATTTTTGATAATTATCAAATATCGCAAATCATCATCGAGATTATTTTCGATAATTGTCAATATCGCAAATTATCAGTACGATTATTTTAGAAAAAGTTAAATATCGTTGTATAATTGTGAGATATTTATCGAATATTATCACATTATGTTGACCATCGATTTATAAATACGATATTTATCGATAAAGTGATAATTATCGATGTATATCTTCTGAAAAAATTTCCTGATGAAAAGTAATATTGAGGTCTATTATCAATGACAGCAGTAGTTCTCTAACTTGATTGTTAGATAAATATTTGGTTAACCATTCTATTAAGATTTGAGGAATAAAGCCTCATAATAGGTCTATAAAGGTAAAATTAGTTTCATCATGGATCACTTCCCAAATGTTTAAAGCTATGATATCTTGTACCATGATCAAATAAGTCAAATGATCTTTAATAAAGGTACAAATGAATAATAATATTGACTATAAGTGTTTTTTAGTTAAATCTATAATTTTAGAATATAACCAAATATGAGCAAGGTCTTCCTGATGATTGCCACATAAGAAGCATTGTACATCTCCATACAAGTGGTAATAATATTTTTTGGTATGTTCAAAAACAGTAAGTTCATTGATTAAAAGTTTGAGTTTAAACGATTTATCTAATATTTCTTCAAATGACGTTGAAGTAGAATCATATAATATATTGAATAGGTTAAATGTAACAAATTTATTATATTTATAATACTAATTAAAATTATATTAATTTTATAATTTAGATTAAATATTATGTAATAATCATATAAAAATCAATTAAAAAAAATTTGGCTATTTTAATTGGAATTTGATATAATTAGAATAGGATTTCAGATAATTATAATAAAAGTCATATGCAAAAAAAAGTAATTTTTTTACATTTTTAATAGGAATATTATGTGAAATTGAATAAATATTTAAGGTTATATATAATACTTTATTATAAAAGTAACTGTAATATTATAAATAACTATAATATCATAATTTAATTTAATACTATAATTTAAGTAATTTAATGTAATACTATAATGCTATAAATCTATATGTATAAGATAATATTAGAAATAAATTTAAAAAGAAAATAATTTTTATTAATAAGTAGAATTTGAAGAGAATATTTTTTTCTTTTTATTTTTGTAGGATTGAATTCAAAATTTGCTGGCTTGAAAGTAAATTTGAAAGAAAGATGTTTTTCTTAACAGTTTGGTTTAAAAATATAATTAACATTTTTTTATTTTTATTTTTGTAAAATACTTATGAAAAAATGTTATTAAAGATCAATCTGTAAAATCAATTTTTGCGAAAGAAAAAATTTTTTATTTCAATATGAAGAAAAGATTTTTATTAACAAAACCAGCCAAAAAAATAGAAAAATTAGACTCTCTACCTTTGGTTATTATAGATTATGACTCAAAGACTTTATTTTTTGACCATTTTTATAATATTATTACAGACATTTTATCAGATCTTATCGTTAAGAATATACCTTTTTTCAATACCATAATATTTTCAGACTTATATAATTTTGATAGTTTTCTTAACAAATATAAGGACTAACAAGTTTCTGATAGCAAGTTGATAGAGAAAGTAGATATTGATAATTTCTATCCTCAAACTGCTCACTTTTTGGCCTGCATTCACAATATCTTTCTCTTAGATGACAAACTTATAGGAATTTTTTTCCTAGATTCTAAAATTTGTTGAAAGTTGGACATATACAATGCATAACATCCAGATATGAAAAATTTAAGGAATTTTGTATACCAATCAGACATGTTAATCAATGTTGATGAGATTGATAGAGATTTATAAGAATCATTGGACAATAGTCTAAGCATCACACCTCTGCATAATAACTCACCTCTACCTGTCACACTTTTGACTAAATATCAGAAAAGGAATACTAAAAAGTAAGTCTGTAAGAAGAAGAAGAAAATGTTGCAACTATAAATTCCTTCTGGACTGGATGAACAAGTAGTATTCACTTTTAGCGCTAAATTTTCTGAGTATATACCCTCTCAATCTTCTGGTTCAAGGATAGTTACTTTTAATCAGAATTTACTTTCTCCTTCTTTTATACCTTTTAAGCAATTAAAATGAGATTCTAAACTACAATCAACACTTATTGATAATGGAAAAAAATTAAAACAGAAAAAGACAGATGACACTCACAAGAATGGAAATATTATTATTACCAGATATTATCTTTAAAAAGAAGAATAAGCACAACTACTAAATCTTGTAGTGTATAATATACCAGTAAAATGGGATAACTATACTCTATTGAACAATTTAGCAAAATGGGATAAGGTTATTTCAGTCAGCATTAGGATACACAAGAAGTACTATTTATTAGCGAAGATAAGATTGATTCCTGATCATGAGTGTTTGAAATGTTATAATAGAGAGAACTAGACTATCAACTTAGGAGAGATTCCTATTTGATGGTTCCCTGCTTCTTGGAGTCTCTCAGAAAGGAAACAACATGAGAAATTCTAAGCTGTCATATACAATCTTTCAGAAGATATGACAGATGCCTCCTTATTCCCAAATGGATGCTCTTACCAATTTTTGTTAGATAGTGGCATAAAATTATTTAAAATAGTTAAAGAAGTTAATGGGTCTAAAAAGATGATAGGTTATTTTGACACATGGGATCATGTTTTTACTCGCATTAATAACCCTCAGCTTTGAAATAACAAATGAATCTCTTAGTGCCATTATTCTACTCTCAACTTCAAGAATCTTCATAATTATGCTTGAATTGGTTATGCAGATAAATTCTTAAGAAAATCTTCTAGGTCTAATTCATTATTTTCAGATTCAAATACTAATAACCATAATAATGATCAAAATAAAACTCCTAAATCTGGTTACTCTACCAAGAAGATCAATCATTCAAGAAAGAATCAGTCTAACAAGCTGGATGTAAAACATTTAATAGCTAGGCTGAAGGTACTACTGAAATATTATATCTAGTTTAGTTAGAGAGAATTGATCAAAAATTTTCACTAACTTTTTGTCATGCTTTGCATTTGCTTTATGTAATGTTTTTTTTTGTTTTATTAGATTGTAGAATTTTTCTTTTTCTTTTTCGTTTCCCTTATACCTTAAACAATTCTATAACTAATCTTCCTATTATATTAAAGAGAATAGGTTAGGGATATAGTAGTTATGAGATATATTAGTGACTCTAGTGTGAGGAATGGGTAGGCTTTATCTATTAGTTATTTTGTATACTTTTGATCTTTTATCTAATAAAATAAGCACTTCTTTTAACTTTAAAAAAAAAAAAAAAAAAAAAAAAAGAATGTTATTGAATATAATCTTTATTAAATAATAGGTTTTTATAACTTATAAATAATATAATCCATATTTTAAACAGTACAAAATCTTTTTTTTTTTGTTAAATTTAACCAAAATTTATTATGAAGTCATTTCATTGGTTAGTACTGCGGATGTGGTCGAGCTGTATAATTTTCGAAACATGACCGTGACAAACACGTGACCAAAATGGTTTATTATTACTGCACAAAGATTCTTTCTTATTTTGCAAGTCCTTAAAATTCAAACAATGTGGAAATTTATCTGTCTTTTTTTATTTACTATACTTGCATTGGGACAATCGTCTCTCGCGTACAACTGTTCTGACATCGAGGTTGATCGTTTTAAATTTGATCTTTCTGAACTTAACAAGTAAGCTGTGAATATTTCTACATAAAAGCTTTTTCTTTTACCAATGGTTTTTCGTGTTTCTTTATTTTAAAAAAGATTCTTCGTATAATATTCTCGATTAGCTCATTAAAATCTTTAATTATTTAGAACAGAGGAAATAATTGGAGACGTTGAAAAAACGCCTCCGACTTATACAAGAACTAATTATCTAATAAATCCTTGTGAATCTTTGACATACAAAGATGATCAAGTAGACCGATGTGAAGACGGCACATATATTTGTGAAATTATAGTTAATTATTTAAAGGATCCCACGGATCCTAAAGAAACTGATCCTCAAAATCGAACTATAAGTATTAAATCAGTTGCTGGCGGAGAGATAGGAGAATCAATAACTCTGGGGCCCGTCTTAAATGACGTTGATACGCACGGTAAATCTTAGCACTTTATTTATTTTTAATATACCCGAGGAATTCATGTTTATTGTTTAAATTCCACTCCCTAGGGAATCTTTCAATTATATTACATGGAGGTTCTTACAAGAATGAATCGCAACAAGCAAATATTACATTTATTTGTTCAGAAGTAAGTAATAATTATAATTATAAAGGAAAATAATTGAAGTTTATTTGAAATATATTTATAAACCAAATTCAACGACTTAGCAAACCAAACCGGCAAACATCATCAGTTACAGGGAGAATACATTATTTATAGAATGGGAAACCAGTGCTGCTTGCGGGTAAGTATTAGGATGAATGTTGTATTAATATGTGATTAGTCCTTTTTTTTAAAACTGGAATTTCTTGGATTAACAGAACGCGTATTCCCGAAGAAGATAAAGGAATGGGCGGATTTACTAAATTTGTACTTATGTAAGTGAATATTTGAAATTTCGTTTTATTGAAATTTTTTAGTGTTAAATTTTAATAACTATCATAATTTAACAGTTTAATTTTTATTGGTTTATGTTATTTCGGAATTGGAGCTGCTTATAATTACCATGTTTATAAAGCACATGGCTGGGATTTATTACCTCATTTGTAAGTTTTATGTTATTTATGTATGCTATAATAATTTTTAATACCGGTCTTTTATAATTAATTTGAATTATACTATAGGGACTTTTGGAGAGACTTCCCTTATTTAGTCACGGTAATAAACGAATATTTTGTATAACTACAAAGTTATCAAATTGATTTATTTTTTTGTTTTGCATAGGATTTTTTCAAGTATCTCGTTAATTTTATTAGAACAGGTCGTGGCGGATATACCAGGTTTTTATACAAAAAGTTAACCATTTTTTGTTGTTTCGATGATTTTACCTTTATTTCTTATAAATTTTACTACTTTAGGGTATAATGCACATAATGTTTATTACAAAAGTTTAATAATGAGAGAGGTATGTATAATGAATTTGTTTAATTCAGGGGAAAAACTTGGATGAATATTTTTCATTGTAATCACTATAATTATTACGTTGATGTACTATTATTATTTAACTGTTAATTATTTTTAATAAAGAGCTGCAAATTTAATAATCGATCAGTTGCATTAGATTATTACGTAATTGTAACATTACATAATCAGTAGTAACACTAGTACATCAAATTTTGAATTCGTCCTTTTTTGGTTCCCACCCCATGTCTTTTTGTTTTTTAAATCATTTTTCGTTTAAAGATTATCACATTTTCTCCGTGCAAAATAGTATTTTCTCCATCTTTTTAAATCTATTTTGATATAATGTAAATGGCAATCAGCTAATCATTTTGATAATCTTTTCAATAAAGAAATTTATATAAAAGACTAGAATAATCTCTCAAAAATGACTACAAAACGTCTTAATCAAATCGAAAAACATCTATCTCCAATGGATTGTAATTAATCATTTATTTCTAATTAAAATAATATACAATAAATAAAATTTATTAATATTGTTTAATCTAAATAGCTAAAAATTCACTTTTCCAAGAAATTCCTCTTGCTCCGCCAGACGTCATTTTCAACCTCACGGCTACATATAAGGCAGATACCTTTGCTCAAAAAGTTAACTTGGGTGTGGGAGCATATCGAGACGATGCAGGAAAACCTTGGATATTACCTGTTGTAAGAAAGGTAAGTATGACGTTTTATTTGATATCTTAATTCCTCTTAAGCGACGTTTAACCTTTTTAACGCGTAAAAACGCGCCCAATAAAAATAAAGGCCGAACAAGCCATTATTAATGATCCTTCACTAGATCATGAGTATCTTCCTATATTGGGTCTTGCACCTTTTAGAGAAGCGTCAATTAGGTTAATTCTTGGTGCTGATAATTCTGCTATTAAAGAAAACAGAGTAAGATTTTTGAACATTGATATAATTTTTTATTTCGAGTATTTTAATTTAGATAATTTTATAATAGGTAACAGCGGCTCAGACAATTTCTGGTACAGGCGCAAACCATCTTGGAGCCCTATTTTTGGCAAGATTTTATCTTAAAGGAGTCCCAGTTTATATGTCTAATCCAACATGGGGTAAGTTATATTTATAATAGAAAGTTTATTTTTCTATTCATTTAGTTTAAAATCCTTAAATCTTAGCGAACCATAAACCCATTTTTAATAATGTTGGTTTTGAGACAAGAGACTATGCTTATTTTAATCCGAAGGATAATGGATTGAATATTGATGGTTTACTAGCAGACCTTAAGGTATTAAATGACTATGCATATATGTATTTTGTATAATATTATGATTTATATATAATATTTTTCTTTCATCCATTTAGTCTGCACCTGAAAGATCAATTATTCTATTGCATGCTTGTGCTCATAACCCAACAGGTGTTGATCCTACAAAAGATCAATGGAAAGCAATTGCAGACGTTATCGAAGTACATACTATTATTTGTTCATTAATTAAGAAGATAAAAAAGATTTAATGACATACGAATAAATATTTTTTTCTTTATAGTCAAAGAATCACTTTCCATTCTTTGATTGTGCATATCAAGGATTTGCTAGTGGAGATTTAGATCGCGATGCGTGGGCTGTGCGTTATTTTGTTGAACGCGGGTTCGAATTACTCGTTTGCCAATCTTATGCAAAAAACTTTGGGTTATATGGTTTGTGTATTTATGTTATGCGATATCACTTTTTGGCGCCAAATTGATAAAATTTTTTTATAGGACAACGTGCTGGTTGTTTGACATTCGTGTTAAAAAATGCTGATGCAACTGCTCGTGTAAGTTCTCAATTGGCCAAATTACAACGTTCTGAAATTTCAAATCCACCATTGCACGGTGCTCGTATAGTCAGTAAAGTATTAAATGATCCCAACCTTTACGCTGAATGGTAAATATATTAGCATTTTTTTATAAATATTTCTAATATTTTACTAAGGTTTATATTTCCTTTGAATTAGGACTGAAAATCTCAAAACGATGAGTGGACGTATTAGTAATATGCGTAAAGCTTTATATGATAAACTTACTGAACATAAAACTCCTGGCACTTGGGAACATATTATTAATCAAATTGGAATGTTTTCTTTTACTGGACTTAAAGGTAAAATTATTTAGTCATTTTTTACCTTTAAATTTTTTTTTACTAACATTTATTTTATCTTTAAATTTTATATTAATAATAGCCTCACAAGTCAAAGTTCTTAAGGAAAAATACCATATTTATCTTACAGACAATGGTCGTATTTCTATGGCAGGACTATCTACTTCAAATGTAGAATATTTTGCAGATGCTGTAAATTATGTTGTAAGAAATGCTTAATTTTTTGAGCAGACGCCACTTAATTATTATTTAACGAGCTATAATTTTTTAATTTTATTTAAAATAATAAAGTTAATGATCATTGCACTGATTAAATAAAAAATAGGTTCAACCTTTTTTAATGACAAAAAATTATTTATTAATTTTATAACAAATGGAATGACAAGCCCTTTATTAAAAATAACTTGATATATATACGTATAATAGAATATGATTTTTTTTTTTTTTTTGGAGAAAAGGAAAGTACGTGTTATAATAAAACAAACAATAAGCAAGAAAAAAATCAGCATCTAGCTGAGTACGTAGTAATTCAATTCAATCCTTTTTTATATATTAATTGTCCAATACTTTTAAAAAAATTAAAATTTTAAAGCTATATACATGTATATAGTATATTAAAATAAAAAATATACTATTTACATAAATACAATGCAACAAAATAAAGTTGTTTGCTCTTACTACATACATATTTTTCTTTTTACAAACAACTTACTTTATTCTTTATCTCCGTTCATCCCTATCTCTGCTATGATGTCTACGTCTGTTATTCTCACCATCTTTAGATCTACTA
Organism: Rhizophagus clarus; assembly: GCA_015698045.1. Taxonomy (NCBI): domain Eukaryota; kingdom Fungi; phylum Glomeromycota; class Glomeromycetes; order Glomerales; family Glomeraceae; genus Rhizophagus; species Rhizophagus clarus. Next base: position 1,460,818 of record BLAL01000034.1, read on the forward strand.
CTATGATGACGATTACTATGATGACGTGACGAATGATGCTTTTTATGTTTTCTGCTTCCATTTCGATGATAATCGTCTTTTGAATAAGTATTATGACGAGATTTAGACAAGGAATTTCTTCTTTCGTCTTCTTTCTCCATAGATTCTCGTCGATGATGTGAAGATCTATACTTATTACTTCGATGTTTATGGGATGAGGAATGGCGGCGTTTTTCTGAAGGAGATGAATGATCTTTATCAGGTGAAGGTGGTGTATTAGGCACTTCTTCCTTTGTTTGATAGATGTCATCATCCTCCATTAAATCATCATTAGTTGAAACATCGATTACATTATCATCATCATCTTCAGGTACCTGAAATTCTTCTGTATCTATTATGAGTTTTGGTGACTCTGATCGGGATTGTCTTTCGGTATCGTCGTAAGTTTGTCCTATCGATTCTGCTTGGTTATTTTTTACGTCTTGCATTTCAATATCAAACTCATGTTGTGGACTATGATACAAATTTTTACCATTTTCATCATCCAATGTTCTATTAGGTGAAGGTGTTCTAACTTTCATTTCATAACGTTCATTATGTAAACCTTGATTACGTATTTCATCTTTTTTTTCATCCATTGAAATACGTCTGTCCTTCCTGTCACTAATTGATTCACGTCTGCTATCATAACGTGAACTATTATATGAATCACGACGGTCGTCACGCCTGTCGCTCAATGATTCACGTCTATCTCTGTCTCTATCACTTCTTCTATCTGATATCGATTCACGTCTTTCTTCTCTTCTTTCGGATGCAGAATACCGTCTATCATCATCATAGTATCTTCTATCATTAACGTATCTTCGATCATCTTTTCTCTCCATTTCACGCATATCACGACTACGACTTCTACGTCTTGATGATGTTGAGCTCTTTCTTCGTTCATCATATAACATACGATCATGTCTTGAAGGTGATCGACTACGATTCGATCCTTCACGATGCCTTCGAGAACTACGATGATGTGATCTGCTGCTACTTCGTCTTTCTTTGCTTCTACTTCTACTACGACTTCTCGCCTTTTCTCGTCTTCTAATTTCTAAGTCTTCATCTGGAATTACGTCCCTATCACGTCTATCCCGATCAGATATAATAGGAGGAGATAGCTTCTCACGTGTATCATTTTCCTTATCTAATGAATGATGCGACACCGATGATTTACGACGCGCTAAGTCGCGTCCAAAATCGTCCACTAATCGTTCATCATCATATTTTGATTCACCTTCGCGATATTCTCTTTCGGATCTAAATAAATAAGTGATAATTAATTTATTGATAATATACTCATACAAATTTTTTCAATCCACTTACGCTTCTCGTCTGCCAATTGAAGGACCCATACTTGATTCTCTTCTAAAATCACCATTATTTCCACGTCCGCTGTTGAATGGTCGTTGTTCATGGAAAAAACCTGTACCTCTTCCGCGACCTCCACCACGGCCACGATTTTGAAAATTGCCTCCACGTTGTAGAAATCCCCCTCGAAATCCTCCGCCTCTGAAGGGCTGCATAGCACCACCCATACTACCTCCCATATTGTTCCCGAAAGGAGTAAAATTACCTTGTGGTGGCATCATTGGTCTATTATCCCAAAAATCATCATAAACCGGAGGTCTAAATGGCATGAATTGTGGTTGAGCTGGAAAAGGTTCACCTGGATAAAATCCGGATTCAAAGTATGATGGATCATAGTAACCGCCAGGTGCATTCATCATATTCATGTTCATTTGGGGATATCCGGCTATAATAGTAATTTATATGTTATATTTAATTGATTTATAAAATGAAATGTTCTTTTAATAACTTACCATCATCGTACCAGTATTGACCTTGATCATAACCGAATCCATAATCATTGTAATATCCAAATTGTCCATATGATGCTTGTTGTTGAGCAGTTGCAGGATTTTGTTGTGGAAAGGATTTTCCATTAGCATTCGGAAATTGATGCTGCTGGCGTGATAATTGCTGCTGTGGTTGAAATTGAGAAGACTGTTGCGATTGTTGAGATGTTTGAGCTTGCTGTGATGATGCTGATTGCTGTTGTGGTGGAGCTTGTGGAAGATCATGAGTTGGCTTTTTTGGCAATTCCACTTTAGCACTCTATAAAAGAATTGTAAAAAAAAATTGACTCAAATGTTTCAGAAAAACAATGATAAAAAAAGTAAATTAAAATCGTACTAGCTCAGTTTTTGCTTTTGGAGGTTGTGCGGTAGCAGTTGTTTGTTGTGCGCCATCTTCAGCTATATCAATTTGCGTGTCTACAGAATCAAATTCTTTGTCTTTATCCTCAACTTTTACGGCAGGTAATGGTTGTTCGTTAATTACAAAATCTGTTGATTGCTGTTCTTTTTCTATTGAATCGGCAGAAACAGACATTTCCATTGTACTCTCTTCAACCACGTTATTATTATTATTACTATTACTATTATTATTAATAATATTATTATCAACAGCATCATCTTCACTATTACCCTCGGGTACAATTTGTTGTTCATTTCTGCGTCTTGCCCAATCTCTTAAATGATTATCCACAGCTTCTCTAGTTGCTTTGTCGGGTAGTAAGTCATCAGGCAATAATGGAGATCGACAATTTGGACACTTGAACTGCTGATCTTCTTGTTCGGGATTGATTAGTGCGGTTCGAATACCTATGTAAATTATTTATTCAACCCAAATTTATACCACCAACCAACAGATAATTTTTTTATATTTATAATAATAAGGAAAAGGAGAAAAAGATAAGAAGCAATCACGTTAGTAACGATAACTGACTCAATAATTTAGGGAGGAAAAGCTGCAATGTATTGGTTAGTTTTCTTTTTTAAATAAAAAAAGAAGATTAAGAAATAAAAAAGAAAAAGTGTAGAATTTGCTCCTTCATATAATATACAAATCTTTGCGATTGATTACCGAGAACTAGTGTTCCCATAATATTTCCCTCATTGTCCATTGTCATCAAGAATTTTTCAGTAGAAATGTTTGGAAAGTCCAAGCCCAATAATACAGGAATAAAACATCTTAATGTAATCAAGACATTGGTTGAAATGTTCACCAATCTTGTCTTGGATCATTAATTTCACACCTGTTATCATATAACACTATCTAAAAGAATATTTGTAACACCCATACTCCACAGGAAGAAAATAAAAAAAAATTGCACACAAGTTCACTAGACTAGAACTCGAGATTAATTTTGTTTTTAAACCTCGAGAAAATAACGAAGGGATTATATTTATTGTGCAACAAACAAATTGCGAGCAAAACCATAAAAATAACACAAAAGGCAAAATTATAGAACAAACAAATTGTAACAATACATCTAGCCTAACCTGACTAATTAATCTATAAAACTCGTAACAAAAATCTAAAATTTGTTGTCTTTGTGAACAACAATAACGATACGTACATTCATCACAAAATGAAGCCTGACAACACGGCGTTATAACAGCTTCTCTAAGAAGTCGAGAACATATCATGCATTGGAGTTCTTGAGGTACCGGAAAGGTATCTTCAAGCACTTCATTTGTAGTCACATATGATTTTTGGCGGGCATGAAATTTTTGCCATGCAGCACTTAATAGGAAAAAAAACAACGATTTGAGTATAATGTAATGTAGATGTTTCTTTTAAAATCTCGCATAAAATATCGATAACTTACTCATTCGCCTGTGCAATAACCAAATTTCCATCTTGTGTGACAAGTACTCCTTTTCCAGGAGGAACTTGTTCGACTTTTTGCAAGAAACTTCTGGGTATTCCCGTCGTCTTTCTGACCTTCATATGATCGAACGATCTATCACCATTTGTCGGACATGCTTGAATCCAATGTCCTATAAATTTCAAATAATGTAAACATCTCAAAATAAAATAAAAATATAATAAAAGGTGTGTAATAAGTTTATTATAAATACCTTTTTGTCCACATCTATAACAAACATAATTTGGTGGGAGCGCTTTTTGAATTTGTTGTTTTACTTGAGGGCGAGGTTGATTTGGCCTTCGAAGTGCTGGTTTCCTATTAAAAAAGGTAAGATGAAATTATAAATATAATAATATACATAGTATATTCGGATCAATAATAATAAACTTACGAAGCCATCTGTTCCTGAGTTTTTTCCCAGAACTCTGATGATTGTGCAAACATAGCTGCAATTCTATCTTCTTCTGTTTGTTCTTCGCCAAAGGTTTGAGCTGTGGTTGGAACAGGCGAAGGTCGGGAGACTTGCGTTTGATGTTGTTGCTTAGACGAGTCAAAAGTTTTTGACAGAGATCTAAGAAAAAAAAGGATATTAAAATTTAGCGCCTATAGGGATAAGTATTACATTATTTATTGAAGAATTAAATGAAAATATTAACCCGTTAACATTTCCATAATTAACTCGATTTCCAGTTGCTACATTACGTGGTACTGTTGGCGCTCCTTCCAAATAACGATGTGCAGTCCCTTTCCCTGGTTTAGTAGGCACTCGTCGAACCACTATGGGTGTATTTCTTGGTATTAATGCAGTATCTTCTATGTAATCTATAGAAAAAAACAAACCAAGTTAACCATACAACAAATTTCTTACGTACACAAAGCGATTGAACAAAGTTATTTTCTGCAGCACACTATTATAAATAATTACCTTCCCCAGATTCAGCATGGGAAACTACAATATCAAAGTCATTTCCCTTTAATTTTTTTGCGGTCAAGATTTCTTTTTTTGCATCGAAAACAGAGATTCCTAGACCGTCAAAGGTTATGTTATCGTAATCTTTAGCGCTTTTGAATTTGTAATATATTTGAGACATATTTTAATCAATAAATGTAAACTAAACAAAAACTCAAAGCCCATTTTTTACAATAGGTCTTTATATATTAATCACGTGTAAATGTGCATCACGTTAAAGTCAGTCATGACTATTCTTGCTAAATAGTACTTGTAAAAAAAAATCGGAAAACCCCGATATACTTTATATACTTTGATGTCAATCGGTTATTTTGCCTGGAAAAACTTTAAGAGGTAAATTCTTTTGATGATTTTTTACGATTATATATGGATAATCTTAAATACAATCAATATCATTCTGATATTTAAACGAAATTCGATAAAACCGATATTCATAATTAATTCAATGATACATTACGTAGAGAATCAAATATAAATAAATAAACATACTAAATTGCTGGATATTTTTTTTTTTTTTTAAAGATCTGATCTGAGATTTTTTTCGTTGAATTATTAAAAAACCAATGAAAACTGGAATCACATCGGAAAATTTTCTGGTAAAATTTTTGAAAAGTAAAATCAGATCATATTGATAATTTGATATTGGTGATCCAGATCGACGAAATTGTGATAAGCGTTGAAAAAGTTGTGATTTATTAAAAATTAATGAAATATATTGTATATCATTAAAATACGTAATTTACATTATAACAAGTTAACCTTAATTTTTAATTTCAATTCTTATGTCCTAGTCCCTCGACTCGTCGTAAGAAAAGCTATCTAATAATAAATCAAAATTTTAGTTTCAAAGAAATTTTAGTCTTTTCCTTGCAAAAGAGATCTTTTTAGCTGTGTTCTATCACGTGACCATTAGTCACTGCTATCGTCAAAATGATAATCACTCGACCTAAACGTCCGAATTTGAAGAATTATTATAATTTCGATCACGCGTCATCATTCTCAATTCTTTTAACAATATGCAAAATTAACAATATTTATGTTTATTTACTTTTTAATTATTATTCTCCCTCCTTTTTGCAATGAAATTAGTTACTAATTCTTGATATAGTTCATCATTCAATCCTTTTATACATTGATATTGATTGTGAATACGCAATAATTCTGATTGTAGTGAAGAAATTCGTGTTTGTAAAGTAGATGCGTTATCATCTGACTAAAATTAGACAAAAGGTCTTAATAAATTGAATTAATAATTGGTAAAAAAAAATGTGTTTTACTTACTTGAAGTTGAAGTAATGTTTGTCTGGCTTTATGTAAATCATATAATTCTGAAGACGCGATGGCTTGACTTGTAAAATTATATTCAAATAATTCCATTTCCTAAAAATATATGTATTAATATCATCAACGTAATTTAATAAAAAAAATCAACTTTATAAATATACCTTTGTGTTATCATTTAATATAATATTAACACTTTCAGAGTTATCTTTTTGTAGTATAGTATTTCTTTGAAATAATTGTATTGGTTGAATTGTAATTTTATTTGATAAATTATTTGTGGATAAACCTAAATCTGGCGGTTTTATAAATGTAAATAAATTCGTTATAGGTCCTATAATAAAAAAAAAAGTTTTCATTAGAGTTAATAAAAAAAAATTTCAATATAATTAACTTATATACCTTTGTAATGAGAGAAATTTTTTATCATCTGTTTGCTCATTATATCCCATATTATCAATGTACCATCTTGTGAACCTGATAACAGTAACGTTGCATCATATGAGAGTGCAAGTGAAGTAACTGAAGAACTTTTTACGCAAATTTTTAAATCAATCAATCATTTATTTATTATTATTAAAATAAAATAGAAAACTAACCTATGCCCTTTGAATAAATTTCCTTTCTTATTATCTTTAGATGAATTTAATGTTGGAGCAATTTCACAAGCATCTACAATTGAAGCTGTGCCGCCGACAGCAATTACTTCTTCATTATTATTGGCCATGAAATATCCTCTCTTTTCTTGTTTAGTGTATAAATATACTTGATATATTAAATTATCATTGCCACCACCAAAAAACATTCTTTCGGCTGGATCAGCTATTATACATGTTATTGCTGTTGGAAATACAAATGTTGTTAAAAGATATCCTGTTGCCAAATCCCATAACTAATTATTACAAATTTTTAAAAGGTTATTTATTATTGAATGGGAATGAAAAATCTACAATTGCTGTGATAGTAAATAAACTTACTTTACATGTGTGATCCAATGAAGAAGTTAGTACTCTTGTTGTATTAAAACTCCCTATTCCACACCAAATATCAGTTATTGGTAATGAATGTTCAGACCAAGTATAATAAGGTGAAGGCGCTTCATCAACTGAATTGTCCAATAAACTAAATTTACAACCAATTATTGATATTGTTAAAAAAAAGATAAATTTTAAGTTAAAACTCACTTGGTTAATAGCCACACATTTACACCAGCGTCTTCACTACCAGATATTAATGCAGAATCATCATTAGAAAATTTTATTACACTAATTCTTTTATAATGAGCATCAAATACTTTGCATAATATTCCTGTAGAAATCTTTATTAAAATGAGATAATTTGTTCATTAGCTTATTAATTAATAAGTAAAAATAAAGCTTAAAGTTTTTATTAATATTAGTACCTCCCAAATGTAAATTTTTCCATTTTCGATTCCCCCAGCGCAAAATACTCCTCCATTTGATACCGCTAATGCAACAATTTTTTCAGGACAAATAATTTTCAAATGTACTTGGTCCTTATAAAAATGAATTATCTTAGTTTATTCAAAATTCAACGAAACGAAAAGGTTATTCCCTAATATTCAAGTGAGCTACCTTTTGAAATGAATATACATGTAATAAAGGTTTATCCACTTGAGCAGAAATTATTAAACCAATTCTATCACATTGTCCAGGATATGGTATTAAAGCTAGCGCATGCTTAAAACAGTTACTTTGTTTAAAAGAAGTATGTAAAGTACTAGTATGAAAATCAAGTACGTTCACAAAAGATTCTGTTGAAGATGAACAAAGCACCACTTCTGACAGCATTATTTCTTCCACATTAAAAAAAAAATGCTATGATAAAATATGCTATGATGTTACTGGACGATCAAATCAGTGATATTATTTGACGTGTTACACGGAGAAATTTTTTAAAAGATCAAAAAAAGTTTTTATCCTCTCATTATTTTGGTAGCAAAGTTATTATTTCGGTAATCATCCATTAATATTCGATTAAAGATTGCTTGTTCTACAATAATATATTTTTTTTTTTGCATACATTTGTTTAATGAATAGGAATGGTTAAGGAAAAAAAAGAAAAAAAAACCACTACGCGTAGTGCAATAGCTGATGTTGTGACAAGAGATTATACAATTCATTTGCATAAAGCAATTCACGGACGGTATTTATTATAAATTCGTTAATTAATTAACAAGTCATCCATAAACTTCTAAATACTACTATGAATATATTATTAGGAGTTTTAAAAAACGTGCCCCATATGCAGTTAAAGCAATTCAAAAATTTGCTAAAGAACACATGGGAACGAGTGATGTTCGATTGGATCCATTGTTGAATAAAGAAATTTGGAAACAGGGTGTTAAAAGTGTACCTCATCGTTTGCGTTTACGTCTTTCTAGACGTAGAAATGATGAAGAGGATGCTAAAGAGAAATTGTATACTTATGTCACTTACGTACATGTGCCCTCATTTAAGGGTAAATTTCCTTTTTTTTTAATTTAATTTTTATTGATTTAAACAAAATTAATTAATACATAATTTTATTTTGAATCAGGATTGCAAACTACAGTTGTTGATCAATAAATAAATTTCTTTAAAAAAAGAAAAAGCTAAACACATTTTTTTTTTTCTTTCAAAGAAATACAAAGAGATTAATTTTTAATTTTATTTGTTATCTCATGTGTTAAGTTGTTTTCTTATTATAATTAACATAACCAACGCCGACACAAGCCATTAATAATGAATTATCTGTGGAGTCTAATTTAATTTTAAAATTGACATCAAAGATGGTTTTTAAATCTCTCAAATATTGTATCCTAAAAAAAAAGGAAAATTTTGACAAATTTAATATGCTGGCATTTCTTAAAATAATAATGATGATACAATTAAAAATTGTTTGCTATACATACGTAAAAGCCGTTAATTTCCCAATTCGAATTTTTGATACATCTTCAGGTCCAAGTACCATTAATAATAAAATTAACCATTGGTTTAAGGAATCGACACAACCACCATTACTAATTTCATTTAGTAATAATTTAGCGGTTTTGTTGCCAACATCTTCGGGAGTTTCACCAGGCAAAGCAGCTTGTTCAGAACAATATAAAACTCCTGTAGTAGACTCGGCGACTAAATTTAAGGCAAATCCTGGTGATTTACCAGATTCTTCTCCCTTACGTACATCAGTAAAGATATATACATCAGGTATATATCTATTTAATACAGATCTAGCTGAATCTACTAATCTGTTAGCATTCTGTGGTGATACTCTTGTGGAACATGCTATTCCACGAATACGTTTTATTCTACCTTCATCCGTGAATTGCATTGGTTTTAATGATCTTATTATCGGACATTTAAAATTAATTTCTCCTCCTCCTAAAGGTGCCGATCCACGTTTAATAATCTAATTTAATTTAAAGTTAGCTTTCTTTTAATAACGCCAACAACAATAAAAAATCTATTACTTTCAGTTCAAGTTCTTCTTCAATACCAAATTTTCTTAGTTGTAGTAAAGTTACTGTTCTTATACTATCCACCTGTCATTATCGCAGAAAGTATTAATAAATGACAATAAATAAATCAAATTAATAAAGTATTTAGTAATTCTTTTTACACGTACAGATATGTCTGTGTTATCGTTAGTTATACCAGTTAGTGTCAAATCAAATGCCTGTTTACCAAATGGTGCTAATGCAATCAATGGTTCTAAGAAATATCCGATTGCTCTTGATGTACCGCATTCATGATAAATTTTTCCTCCAGTTATAACTCCTGGTTTGTATAATATAGCCGTACCTAATTTTAATAGGGTAACATATTAAGTTTAAAGTGATCGAGTGGTAATGTCCAAATAAAAGTTAAATACCTGAGTAATTGATTTCAATTGTCGAACCATTTGTTACTTTTTCAAGTAATCTTAGAAAACTTGCTTCAAAATCTATTATAAAAATTAAATTTGATAAATATACACATTTTCTATTGGAATTCCAACTATCATTCAACTATTTTAATGGTTTATTTCCGATATTTTTTTCGAAATCTTTCCATTTAAGAAATTATGTTATATACCTCTCAAACCAGGATCGTCATCTTCAGAACGAATTTTATCAATTTTAACAATTTGTCCACTTAATGTGGCAAGAATAAGTCTTTGTCTTAAGTATCCATGTCCTGAAAATTTTAAAACTTTATGAGAAATATCTTTCATTTTCTTTTATCAGAAAGTTTTTTTTTTACATAATAGTCGATGATCCCGTTTTTCACATTTAGGTATGATTATCAAGTAGATTATCAATAAAAGTTTGTTTTATTCAAGTGATAGCCAAAAGAGACTATATAGTCAAGTCAATTTAAAACAAAAAGAAGAAAAACTCGACGATGAGGAAAGTTGAAATGAAAATGATTAGAAAAAAATTCGACTTAATGTATAAATTAAATATTCAAAAGTATAATTTTTATTCACATATTATTACATTCATATCAATTTTATCCGTAAAATAGAATGCTCCAGGCCTGCTCATAATTACTGTAATAAAAAATTTCAAATCGGTTGTTTTTATAACAATTTCTTAAAAAAAAAAAATTCGTATCACAACAACGACATTTTCAATTTAATTAGTCGATCAAAACACTCCCGACTTTTACGCATAATCTCTCCTCAAAATGTCGGAATCTCCATTACATGCTTTATTGGACCAGTTATCTTTAGAATTACATGAATGTTTGAGAAAAATAATACCAGATATTAATGAAGAAGTTTTGAATCAAACTAAGAAAGCCGAATACTCTGATAAATATGAAGAAGTCGAGAAAGTAAAAGAGAAACGTAATTTTTGCTTATTTTATTTAGTTTTCTTGAATACTTAAACCTGGATTATGCTAACTAATTTTTTTTTTTTTTTTTGAGAAAGTGATCGAAAATCAAACCCATAGATTTTTAAGTGTAGCTAAACAATTAGAAATTGAATTTAACAAGATTATTTTTTCCGAAAGACAATCCGAAGAAGTCATTTTAAAAGAGGTAACGCAATATAAAATAAATATATTGTGTAGATACACATATGTATTAATCTTGTTAACATTAATATAGGAAATTAATGGACTGCGCCAAACTATTGGACATCAAAAAGAGGTTATTACAAAGTATACCTTATTAATGAAACAATGGACAAAAGAATTTAAAGAATTAGAGGAAGAGAATAAAATTCCTTTATAAAAAGTTTAGTAAATGACGAGTTTATGTTTTACTCATATAATTATTACCATCAAACAACGAATTGATATCAAATAAATAAAATAATTATATTACCTTTTTATGGGACAAGAGAACTTAAACTAATAATTAACAAAATTTAATTTCACCATTGCTAACTAATTATAAAGTGTGACTGTGTCTGTAATGGATACTATTTAATTGAAACCTATACATGAAAGACAGAAAAGTATTGGAGATCTTCGAGAATCTTGAAGAATCTTAATTTAAATATTTTCAAAAAAAATACTGGTTCCATCAATACAACATTTTTTTTTTAAAAAAAAAGGATCATCAAAAAGGATATTTTTTTTGTATAATAAATAACTCTCTTATTTTTTTTAAATCGTAATATCCTATAATTCGAAAATATTATAAATACAATACAAAAGAATTATCTTTAAAGATTTTGAAAAGATTTGATTAAAAAAATTATGATGAATATAAGTATTCTTTTACTTAATTTTACATATATATGATCAGGTAACTTTCACTAATAACAGCTTAAATTTACAATTTGATATCTTGAACACCTAATCCTCAGTCACTGTTTCGTCTTTAATATTCTCTTCAATAATGTCATTTTTTTCATGATATTGTTCAGATTTTTCATTACCAAGGTCATCAGGTAAAAATGATGTTGTAACTTGGATATTACAAAAATTTTGTTCTACTCCTTTTACTCCATTTTTCTTTTCCTAAATAATAAAATAAACAATTTATTATTTATTGCTTAAAACTTAATGGTTATAAAATATATACAAAATTACCTCAGGATCGTTATCAACTTTGATGGAATCATCATTATCACCAGTATTTTTATTTTCATTTTCATCATTGACTTTTGGAGGAGTGAAATAAGGTATCTTACCACGCAGCCAATCATTTAAAATCATTTTAGCTACAGTGTTCAGATCAGGCTCTCCTTTTTTTAGTAATTTGCCATATTTTTGTGATAACTGTGTAAGAAAATCTATATGATCTGTCCATTCACGTAATTCATAGGTACGTTGTAAGTATTCTTTACGAACTGTTTCTAATATTTTTGGAATATAATCTTCTGGTGTTTTTAGATTCTCTACGCGCACCTACAAAGAGATAGTATGAATCAATAACATTTAACAACATTATTATAATTCAATAAACTTTTAATACTTACAACACCTTTTAGCACAATATCGGTTTCACTGTCCTCTGATGAAGGTGGTACAATTCCTGGACAATCTATTAAATATATACGTTTCATTAACGTAATATACTGCCATACCTATACATGCAAAAAAAATCAAATTTTTTTTTTTTTTAAAAAAAAAAAGGATTATACAAAAAATACAAAAAATAAAATTTTTATCATAAAATTTACCTTTGTTTCACCAGGAATCGGAGCAACGTTACACACTTTTTTATTTCTCAGAGTGTTTATAATTGAGCTCTTCCCGGTATTGGGATAGCCAATAAAACCTACACTAATTTGTTTCTTATCTGAATGTAACACTGAAAATTGCCTCAATAGTTGTATCAAAGATCCTTTACCGAAAGAATTATTGATACTAGCATGAAATGCTAAAGTTGGATATTCTTTAGACAGTGTACCAACCCATTTCGCCTAAAAAAAGTATTATGTCAGCAACAATTAAAGAAAATTTCTATACAAATGTGTGATTTGATGCTAAGAAAAGCAAGAAGAAAAAAATTATCATTGCCCTTCAACTCTACTTCAAGCACAACACTCCTATTAGAACATTTTTAGAACAAAAAAGCTCAAGTCGAAGTGCAAATTTATTCTACCATATTTGTAACGGGTAATCTTCCATTAGTTTAGAATAAAGCTACCTTGACTTCATATGGCAAGATCATAATAAGATTTACGATTGCTAAATAATGAGTATAATTATTGAAAATCAACTTACAGTAACCCAAGTTGGTACTAGATCGCATTTATTTAGCAAAAACACTAAATGCTTATGATTAGCTTCCTTATTGATATATTGTACAACATTCTTGCATCGAGTACCAATTGGATCACGTGCGTCCAGCACATGAATTACAACATCTGATGAATCTATTACCTAAAAGCTGGAATATTAGCGAACGATTTGAATAAACTAATATGATAAATACACATATTAAAACTCACTCACTTTATATAATTCGTTCCAAATACGTTTGGATTGACCTTTTGAGAATACACAATCTCTAGCTTCATCGATCCAATCATTTATGTTATTAGATAAAAGTGATGGATCATTTTTTTCATTATAATTTTCCAATAATTCATTTGTACTAGTTACTAAATCTTCCATTGAACTAACTTTAAGTTTTGGTCGTTTCCTCTGTGCTTTTGGACCAAATGTATCTGAAAATGGTTCTGTATCAACCATGTGCATTCGCGATACCTAATAATTAAAATCTATTTATCATTCTTTCATAAATTTTTCATTTAGATGTTTATTGAATATACATACTTTTGATGCATCAGTCAATAAACTCATGGGTAATTTATTTTGTCGAAGTAAAACTTGATATGGGTCATTGACTTTTGAACCAAGACTTTCCCTGAAAGCTTCTAATTCTTTCTGTCCAATGACTCTGGTATTTCCTAATTAGTTGTTTATCATAGGGGAATGCTTTAATACGGAACAAAAAGTTCATTATTTTCACTACAATAATCTGAAATAAAATATTGAACTTACCGAACCACCTTCTATCTGGTTGTACTCTAGCAGTAATTGCCAGTTTGCTCTGAAAAGGTGCTTCTTTCACTATTCTTCCTTTAGAATCCCTTATCGCCTTCCCTCCCTTAAGCATATTAACAAACTTCACTTTTTTAGCATCTCGATAAAAATTCTCTCCTTTTACTTTTAAGTTACCGGCTTTTACTGGGCCAGCACTTCCATTTTTATTTTGTTCTCTAGCGATTCTATTCTTTTCTTTTTTAGCTTTACCCATATTTTATTTTTATTTAATTTTTTTTTTTTCCTGATCTGTAGTCAAATATCAATATCTCAACATCAGAATGATCAGGTGAGGCGATCACAATTTAGCGTCCGTGACTTTTAGCCGGAATTAGCGTTATGGAATTATGGATGTGACAAATAGCCAGTACATCCGGACAGCCCGGACCGGTGATTTTTATAGTGCTAAACGCTGGTTTGTAGCACATTTTAATAAAAAAAATGACATTACAGTATGTAATACGTACGAAATTAAAATTATTAAAATTATTAATCGGTATTATATAAGATTCTATGACCGATATGCTTTATTTTGGATAGCGTTAATTCACTGATATTAAGCAGTAACGTTATATGCAAACAGGAAACGAATATTATAAATGATATTAAATGCTACATATTATATGAATAATTTTTGTTAATTGAATATTATTATCGTAAATCTTGTCCTAAACGGTTTAACCAATGGTTTTTTTGGTATATATCGTCGAGATTACAATTTCGACGACTTATTTAACTTCTCTTTAATTGGAGAAGATTTTTGTCGAATGTTTTTGGTGAGTAGTATTACTAGGGTGATTTCGTTTGTTCAGGAGTACTTGATTTCTTAGATTTATTTTTTTCTCAGGATTAAAGGAAGGAAATATAAAGTCGAATGAAATCGGATAAATAAAATGTTTAAGGCGCATCCAGTAATCTTTACGATACTGTTCCTGCTGCTGGGCGCCCCCTCTTCCTTTTCTTTTGGCTGGACATACCAGTACAATGATCACAGTACCATCTGCCTTCTGGGACAGCGGAGAGTCCAACGCAATCAATGTGGTACCATTCAAAGGGACAATTCTGTTCAAAAAAAAAGAGATCACCAATATGAACGCAACAAAGGCCAGTTAACCAACCGGATTAAATTAATTATTTGTCATAATAATATGAAAATTTTATTTATATTCATTACGTACCTCTCCGTCGCAGCCGATCATTTCTCCAAAACTCACTTGACGACAGATGCAATATACCGGTTCATTTGGATCCACTGCCGGTATATAGTTGGACAAGAAAGTGTTACCTTCAGGAACTAACGGATTATCATATGCCGCCGCTGAGTCATCTTGTTCCAAGAGATTGGCACTGTTAATGCCACTTGAATCCGTAATCGACGAGGATACCAGATGATCTTCGTTGGGTGCTCGTAATTTAATACTTCTGGAGAGGTGACTAACTGGAGTTTCGATATTCGTCGCGTATGAGTTAGTACTGCCCTGAATGTTACTGATCATATTTTTTTTTTAAAAAAAAAAAGTGACATATGTATATATATATATATAAGAAAGAAATCGAAATAATAAATCAAATTTATACGAGATTAAAGTTACTTCTGTTTTCGGCGCCTTCCGCTATTTGCGCCGCTTGTCAAAGCTATTGAACAATTTGTAACAGCTGAAACTTTAGAAATCTAAAATAAAAAAAAGGTTAAATTTAAAAAAAAAAAATTCGAAATTTCATACCTTTATTTGAGCGAGTTAAAGAGCTCGATGGATTGGGAAGCATTGGCAATGCTATATATATAGCGAAAGTCAAATGAATTATTTGTATAATATAAATTTTAAAAGAATTAAATTAAAAAGTAACACACAAATTTGTCCTTCGTCAGAGTCAGCACTTGAATACAGTCCTTTATTATAATCGTATGTTGTGGATGGAAAATTAGACGATGTAGCTGATACTGATGAGTACACTGATGCTACATTACGTGAGGTTGCATGTGTTGAAGCGGAAGTGCTTGATTGAGCTAGTGTTTGAGATGCGGAAAAAGTCGAAGATTCGACTCTACTGGGGCTTGCAGGAGTCGACGTCGATGAATCGCGAAGATTATGTTGTGGAAACAAGCTGTCAAAATCTTCATCGAGGCGTTTAATATGCCTATCAACCTTTATAGTATTATATTCATTTAAACTTTAACAATAATAACAAGTTTCTAAACGAACATTACAAATATAATGTGATATTTACAAGCAACCAAAAAAAAGTTATAATTTACCAGTGCCAAGGCCCTGTTGGCAAGTTCAATCTTCTCATCTTGCAATTGCGAAGCTCTCACATAATCTTTAATTATTTTATCCTTAAGCATTTCTTCATCCTCAAATTCTGTAACAACACGTGTTACTCGGCGCCGCTTTTTCTTAATAATTTGTTCGCCATCTTGATCTTCGTTGTAACGATCATCATCACTATTAGAATCCTCATCTTCTTCATCATCTTCATAAATACTTTCAACGACAGAACAATCACTATCTTCATCGATAGGAAGACCATCATACAAATTCCACAAACGTCTCTTACGACGGTCGATTCTTTCTGTCAATACTATTTAGGTTGGTTGATAAAAAAAATACGAAATTTTTAAAGGTCATTTTATATCCAATTTCCAAAAAAGGAAATTCTATTTTTACTTACGTTCAATTTCTTGATCCTTAGTTGTTAGTTCAGAGAAGTGATAATGTATTTCTGAAGGAAGATTATCAATACCTTTGAAGATATTTTAGAATAAACACGTTAATTTACAGTTGATTTATACTTTTCATGAAAATTACTCTACAAAATATTAATCTAAACATATGAAAGAACTCTATAATCCTACTTCCTAAAAATTGTATTAAGTATTCATTAGCGTCTATTGCTTCCATATTTACAATAAGAATAGTTAAGAGTTGTGATGAAAAACTTTATTCTATAGATTCAGATCGAAATAAGTCAACCAGGTAAAGATAACGGGAGCGAAATGGTAATTAAAATCATGAGAGTAACAAATGATTGGTTGAATAAATCTGTCATATGGTCACTCTCCGCAATGACACTTGAATTGCGTAACGTTAGCCAGAGCTAACTCGCGAATCCAAAAAAAAAAAAAAAAAAAAAAAAAGCGACTTCCAACCCGTCTTTTATACTTGAGGAATTACCTTGTAAATTTTTATTTATTGGAAAGTTATTAAATAACTTAGTTTTGAGAGTAAAATTTAGAAAATAAACAATGTTATCACAGGCAAATATTACATTAAAAAAAGGATTATATTCTAAACAAGTATTAAATTATTTTCATTATTTAAAACGAGGATTTGATTGTGGTATTGCAAAAAAATACATTTATCAATATTCCACAACTTCAAAAAATTTCGATAATGACAAGAAATTACTATATACTAAACAAACACCAAGTATATTATCAATTGAAAATTTCTTGAAGAGAAAATTTTCAACGGAAATTTTAAATGATACTTTAAATAAAAATGAAATACTTTTAAAACAAAGTGACTTGAATAACAATAAAAATAGAGAATCTTCAATCAGGTTTAATAGTTTGGATATTAATAAATTTATCCATTATCTAAAAAATGGAAAAATTAATGAAGCAAAATCCTTATTATCAACACAAGATTATTGTACAACAACCGATAACATAATAGAATTCAAAAAATTTTTAATTCAACACTTGGACTTTTCAGACGTAGAATTATTCAATAAAGCAAATGAAATTTTAAGTGAGCAATTTATTCAAGTATCTTTAAAATCAAATCTTCATAAATCAGATCCACAAGTATTATATTTATATGATGAACTATCACATAAAGGTGTCTCAGAACCATATCTTGGATTATTTTGTGTACATTTTTTATCAATTATAATATCTAGGAATTTTGAATTATCACCACCTAAACATGGTATATTAGAATTTCCTATTAATATTGATATCAAACATTTAGAAACTTTTAAAGATTTGTTAAAAAAAGAAGATTTAAAGGGAGCGAAAACATTATTAAACACAAATAATTATGCTACAACAATTGATGATACATTAGAATTTAATGATTCTTTAAGGTATTACTTAAATTCCGATCATGAATTATATAATAAGTCGGATAGATTCTTAAAAGAACGGTTGAGAAATATTCTTGATCCAACTGAAGATGTAATAAAATTTAATCAAGATTATAATCAATATTCTTTAACTTATTATATAAAGAAATCAAAACCAAAACAAGTTCTCTCTATATATGAAGATCTCTTGAAAAAAGATTTTATATTTACTGATGAATCTAGACTTGCAATATTTTGTGCTTATATAAAATCAAATGATAATAATTCAGCTCTAAAATTCTTTATCTCAAATATTTCTTCATCATCAAAATTTTCTCTTTCCAATTTCACAAAAAACATTCAACCATTTTTAGATGAATCAGAATATAACAAAGCACAAGAAATATTGAGACATTATTATATTCAACAAATTCCATCAAATACAAAAGAAATCACAAGTTATATAACAAAAATATTTTCTAATAAGAATCAAGCAACAAGAAATTCACCATTAGAATTTTATGAAAAACTATGTAGATTTGGAATACCAATAAATTCAATCACATATGGAGCATTTATAATGGGATTCTTATCACAAGATAGATATATTGAGGCTGAATTCATTTATAATGATATGATAAAAAGAGGTCAAAATCCAACACCAGTTATATATAGTGGAATGCTTGATGGTTTTTCAAGAAAACGTGAAGGAATTAAGAAAGTTCAGGAATTATGGAAACGTATGTTAGCTGATAAAATTCAACCTGATGAAATCGCTTATTGTGCCATGATTGAAACTTATTTTAGAAATGGATATATTCATGAAGCGATTAAATTATTTCAACAAATGTCTTTAGATCAAAATATTAAATTAAATGATATAGTTTATAATCGAATTATTAATGGATTATTATTAAATGATCGTGTGGATGAATCCATGATTATTTATAATCAGATGAAAAAACAAAATATCTTTCCTAATATAATTACTTATAATACTTTAATTAATAAATTATTTGATAAGAAAAAAGAACATCATACAATGACGATTTTACAAGATATGCAACAATTTAATATTAAACCAGATGTAACAACTTTAACAACTCTTTTAAAATTACAATTTCAAAATCATAATATTGATGGAATACAAAAAGTTTTAAATATGTTTGATTCTTTGAAGATTAAACCAAATGTACAAACTTATGGTACTTTAATAAGTGGTTTATTAAATGATTTTAATGATCTCATTAGTGCTGAATCTGCTTTTAATGAAATGGTTTACAAGTATGGATTATCTCCAACTGTTCATATTTATACTAATTTAATCCAAGGTTATATTAATCATGGAAAATTTCAATTAGCTGAACAATTATATTTTAATTTATTACAAAATAATTTTCCTACATCTGCAACTTTTAATATACTTATTGGTGGTTATTCTAAAGCAAATAATTTAGATAAAGCAAAACATTATTATAATGAGATGATTAGATTTGGTGTTAAACCTAATACTATTACTTATAAATCTTTAATTGATGGTTACTTTGCTTCTAAAAATATGTTTGGTGCTTCTCAAATTTATGATGATATGATAAATGCAGATTTCATTCCTTTAGATTCTGATTTGAAAAGACTTTGCCAAATAATAGTACAATGGAGATCGAGACAATCTAATATTAATCAAATTTTAAAAGAAAAATAATTATTATAACAGATAATAGATAAAATCTAGAATTATTCTATAAATTTGTAAATAAAAAGACGTAGTACGTAAAAAACTCAATTTTAGTAGTAGTGTATATCATTTTAAGATCCAGTAGTACAGGGATCGCCCGATAGCAGATTTTTTTTTTTCGTGATGTTCTTGGTATCTGCAATTAGCACAAGGATGTTGTGTAAAATTTTTTTTATTCCAGTATATGGTTAGGGAATTATATATAATTTTTTCAAAAAAAAAATAAACTTCCTTCTCTTGAGAGAGGAAGAATCTAACATCTTGTTTTTTTTTTTTTTTTTACAAATAAAATAAATTTTCTTTGTATTATATTTATTTAATTTTTTTTTTTTTAATTATTATTTATCTTGAGCATTAACGTTACCCTTTTCAATATGACAACATCTCAACCACCAAATACAAATCCTTCGAGAGTGATACCTTTGACATGCTCAGGGCATACACGACCTGTGGTTCATTTACAATTTTCTCCCATCACTCATGATGGAACCTATTATTTGATAAGTGCTTGTAAAGGTATTAATCGATTGTTTTTTTATCTTGCCAGGTATTTAAATGTATAAAAACTCGTAATTCAATATGATTTCTTATGTACATCAGATGGAAATCCTATGCTTCGAGATGGCCCAACAGGCGATTGGATAGGTACCTTCACGGGCCATAAAGGAGCAGTTTGGAGTGCAAAATTAAGCAAAGATGCAACTAAAGCTGTGACAGCATCAGCTGATTTTACCGCGTATGTATTTATTTAATTTGAAACTATAATTGATTAATCACAATCATACCGATCACATTTTAACATTTTAATTGTATAAAAATTTATAGTAAAGTATGGGATACCTACACAGGAGATATCCTTCATTCATTCACGCATGATCATATTGTTCGTTCAGCGGATCTTTCAGACGATGGAACACGCATTGTATCTGGCGGACAAGAAAAGAAACTCAGAATATTTGACTTAAATAAACCAGATGATCCAGCTTCTGAAGCAGAAGGTCACGAGTCTACTATTAAGAGTGTTATTTGGGACGGTGAAAGAAACGTCATATTGAGTGCGGGGGATGATAAAGAAATTCGGTGAGCCAATCACCAATACTTATGCAATTTTTTGATAATCAATTTATTATAGATTTTTAGTTATATATATTTTTTTTTCTAAAAAAAAAAGCGTTTGGGACGTTCGTAGTTTTGATCAAGTAAATACTTTTAAGACTGAACACCCTATTACTAGTATGGAGCTTTCTGCTAATGGAAAATATATTACATCAACAGCTGGCAAAGTTGTTTATTTTCTAGATGCTTCAACGTAAGTATAAAAATTTTAAATAAATTTTATATTTTAATTGATTATATTAATTAGTTTTTTTGGTTAACTCAGTTATCAAGTTTTTAAATCAGTTGCAACTGCTTATGATGTATCTTCAGTGTCTTTACATCCTGATCACAAAAGATTTGTGGCAGGTGGTAGTAATGACTTGTGGGTGAGAATTTATGATTTTGAGAGTGGTAAAGAACTTGGTTGGTATTTCTTTTTTTCGAAGTTTTTCTAAACCGGAGAATTCGTTTCGTTTAGCTAAATGAGTTATTCATATAAACAGAGGTATATAAGGGTCATCATGGTCCAATTCACACAGTAAGTTATAGCCCTGATGGCGAAATTTATGCTACCGGTTCAGGTATGTTATTATTATAATGATGATTAAATTAACATGTTTAATTATTAATTTATTAATTTATCTTATTATCTTGCAGAGGATGGTACTATAAGACTGTGGCAGGTAAGAAACAACATAGACAAGAAACTTATTATTTTAAATTTTAAAGGTTATATTGATTCATTATTAATATTTAGACAACACCTGGAAAGAGCTATGGTCTTTGGCAAAATAAAGCATCTAAAGATGAAAAAGAAAATGATGTAAATGGCATTGCTCCGACAGAATAATAAACAATAAGATGGATGTAAAAAAAAAAAATATGATCTTTGTAATTTACTTTTTTTGTTGTTATTGTCTATACCGGTTTATATTATAAATATTGTACTTATTATCATTATCCCTACTCTCAATATTGAATATAATGAATAATTGAATGAAATTATTGAATAAAAGTAAACAAGAAAAAAAGATATTTAAAAAAAAAAAATTAAGAAAAGGTAAATTTTGTATTTATAAATATTTTTTATAATTCAATTGTTTGTATTAAATATATTTATCTTTGAATACTATGAATATTATCTATATTCTATAGCAAATTAAACTGTAAAGGTAATGCGATTTTTACAGTTATTATTACTATTTTATAATAAATCCTGAGTCATTGGATGTTTGAAGTACCTCAATAGTATCATAATCTCCATCAATGTCTTTAGGAATAAGACGACATTAGTATTACCTACACAAATGTAGACCAGAAATACTTAATATAAATCATATTTATATATCCATACCAATATAATCATTATCTGATTGTGTTGATGTATCTACTGATGCGGGATTTCTAGAAAAAGAAAAGCTGTAAATAAATTGTTTCGGTTGTAATAGTTAAATGATTATCTTGCCTTCTCTTCAATTACCCATTATATATAATATTATTTCCATATTGTTGTATGTTTTTTGATTCATCGGGAAACTCCATAGAAAATGAACGTGAATTTGGACTATCAAGTGTCGAAGCTTCTGAACTATAAGACAATGTTGATGATTTCGCTAAACATTATTAATTTAAAATAATCTTGTAAATAAATATTATCAATCAAGAAACAGAAAAACTTCTTTGCTTCGTTAATAAATTTACACTTACATAACTTTTTTTCATAAATAAAGAAAATTATTAAATATTAGTATGTTAATATTTAAACATGAACGACGTATATCAATTCTTTAATTTCGATACCTTTGACGTGATATTTGATGTTTCTTCTACTGTTTCTGAAACTTTAAAAGAACATATCATATGTTAATAACTATTTAAATTTTGTCCAATGGATAAATATATATTACTCACTTGTCGACTTTTGTTTCTTTGACTTTGTATATTTAGCAGGAGACGATCTCTAAAAATATATAATTTATATAATCGAAAAAAATCCTTTGACAATATACTTCTACGTTATAAAATGACAAAATATCGTACCCTTGACTTTCCATTCAATTTCTTGCCTAATATAAATTCAATAAAATTATGCTTAAATGGATTTATATGAAAACAATTAATATGATGAATTCCAAAACTTACGTTTTTTTTCAAATTTTTCAGTTTTTTCAGTATATACACCATCCGAGTCACTTTGATTTAAGTTATCTTCAGATAAAGTAGTATATGGTGATGAAGGAATTCTATCATTTCCTATCCTAATTTATATTGAATATGGAACTGTAAATAATTTCGCTTTATTTAAGTAATAGAACGTACTAGTTTCATACTTTAAATTTGCAACACGACTTGAACTTCTACCCGCTAACCCCAAACACTTTTCCAAGTGTGGAGCATATCGCTTTGATGGATAAGGACGTTTACAATTTACACATTCAAATTTTGGTGAATCATTTTGTTGAGGACGATTTCCAAAGATGTCCAATCCAGGTTGGGTTACTAATCGTTGATACTATAGCGTCAGTAGTAGAAAACATTCAATTAAAGAATGTCTTAAGATTTACATCACATACCAAAAGATCGACATCTAAATGTTCAATAATTACTATAAATACATTGTGTTTTATAAAATTTATGAATTGAGTCATTATCTTAGACTTACTCCGAGTTGCATAGTTGACATACAGTTGCAGACAATTTGGCTTCTCTATGAGCTTCAAATGCCACATCTAATATGCACTCATCCAACAAATCGCATAATATTTTGAACGCCTAAATAAGCGAATGAATTTATATAAAGTTTATAATTGGTTAGGAAGTAATTTACATAAAATAATTACAAACCAAAACTCCTTTTGTTGGTATATCCGAAGGCTGTATAGGCATTGTTTTTGGATTAAAATTATCTGAGTAACTAGGTGACTGACTTGAATCTTCTGGGTTTTGTGAGAAACTTGTCATAAATTGACACGTCAGCAAAATTTATTTGTAGATTAGGAAGTTAGTCGGGAAATAAGAACGCACCTCTCGACTTCATCATTACTTTGAGATTCTGGCGAATGATCCATGTTTGAAACTGACATTATTCTATTCAATGCAAGAGATATCAAACATATTATGCAGTTACACAACTCCTCGGCACATAGGTGGTGATCATGTCTCCTGCTGCGCCTTAATCTGACGTATTATGATTAAATTCACGTGTCAACAAATTTTACATAAATTGAATTCCTTTTCGCATATGATCAACTTAATCCCCTTTGATTTACCCTTTATAAACGTAATATAATTATACAAAACATGACAGTTTTAGAAAAGGTAGAAAAGGTTGAAAAAGTAGAGAAAGAAGGTGGTATCAAGTTTAAAAAAGAGTGTGTTTTCGAATTAGAAAAAGACAAGGGTGTCTTACTAAAACGAAACCTAAAATCTCTAATGTCAAAAAAATTTATTATTGGCTGCTTTTATGTTTTAACGGTTGTGCTTGGATCAATTTATGGGTCATATCAACAAAAGTTTTCGACATCTTTCGAAACAAGTAGTTGGTTTGATTACTTTAACATAACACATAAGTCCAACTTAATTAATCAGTATTTCGTTAAAAAAGGTTGGTTTTGGACATCAATCATTTTTATAATATATTCCCCACGAGTAATTCACGCAAACAAACCGGGTCAATACTTTAAATTCGTAATTCGTTGGATACTAGCAACGTTATATTGGTATAGTATAACACAACGATTCTTTGGTCCAAGTATCATGGACAGGATTTTTGTGTTTACTGGAGGGAAATGTGACGATTATCAAGTGTTTGAAGCTTATGCCTGTAAAAAGAATGGTGGACGTTGGATAGGTGGATATGATCTTAGTGGACATTGTTTTTTATTGATTCATGCGTCTCTTCTTCTTTGGGAAGAAATAACCGCTTTCACATGTCGACCAAAGAATTGGGAAATCGCAAGAGAAAAAGAAAAAATACTTAGTGGAATTCTCGTTTTTCTTCTTTTGCTTTGGTGGTTCATGTTGGTTGTGACTACTATTTATTTTCACAATTTTTCTGAAAAATTGACTGGCACCATATTTGGAGTTTTATATTGGATAATATATAATTATATATGTTATGTACATCCAAATAAGTTGATGCCATACGATTTAAAAGAATTGGAGGAACGCGAATTATAAATTTTGTTTACTAGATATATTAACTATAATTATAAATACAATAATATTTTTAAAAACATTTTTTTTTATTAGACTTTTTAATTTTTAATGTTTAACTTAATAACAATTAATTTTAAGCAAAAATGGGGACTCCCCTAGCAAAAGGGGATGAACTAAAAATAAAAATTGAGATTTTGTAATGATTATATGCTTATTGGTCTAATTTTTCAAAATATAATTTTTTATTTTTAATATATTCATAAAAATTGATATTTTTTTTTTATAAAAATTTTATTTTTATGATAGCTTACAAAAAAACAAATCTGAATTTTTTCATAATTAAGTAATGATCTGCATGTAATTTAAACTGCTTTTTCCCTAAATGGAAATTATTATATTTTCACTCAAATAAAATCTTATGTCATCTGATCATTCATTTTATTATTAATTAAGAGAGAAATAATTTCTTTTTACTAGCAAACTCTTTGATTGCAGATAAAAACAGTTCGAATGTAATTCCATCAGGTACATAAACAAAATGTACACCTAATTTATGATTGACTTCATTGTTCCTCATTTCGTCGTCAAAGAAAATCATTTCGTTATACGGAATTCCAGTTATCGAATGTAAAGAATTAAAGTGTTTTACTTTTGAGCTAGGATATATTTCACTATAATCAATAACATTGGCTAATGTATTGTAATTGATAACCTTAGATGATTCATTATTTGTGGATAGTTTGACTGAATCTTCGTCAGGGAAAGGCATGATAGACAAGACTTTCCGGGCCCTAATTTAAAGTAAATTCAGATAAATGAAATGAAATTTTATGAAGATTTTGAATGACGCATACCATTCTGGTTCATGAGTTCTTGACGCGACAGCTATGCAAGTTTGTGGACAATTTTTAATGGTTCGAAGAATTTTCGGAACATCGGGATATAATTTAATTACATTTCCATACCTATCCAACAACTTTAATTAAGTAATGAAATAAATTACATTGTGAATTGATTATAAACATTCATACTTATCTTTTGCACAATAAGGCTTGGAAGAATCAGCTTCAAATGGAGGGCCGGGGCACGCGTCGATCCTAAGCCAATTTAGAACAATTTATTAATTTACATGTTGGCATTTTTCACACTTTAATACGAACCATAATGGCCAAAGAGTATAATCAAGATCGAATACAAATAAAGAAGGCAAAAGGTTGTTGTTCGATAGTTCCTCTAGAATATCCATTTTGAAAAGAAATAATTATTATTTATACAACGTTGACCCTTATATTTGTGCTGATCAATGATCGTCAGTGCAGTAAAATATCAGTCACAAAGGTCCGAGTACTGTCCGAGTTATATATATCACGTGAATCTGAAGAACTTAAATCAACTCACGTCTAATACTTAAACTTTTATCGTTTTCTGACGGTTCTATAAAATGCCCAACCAAAACCTTCCTGCAAATGTAGATGAACTTCTTCAGTTCATTTCTATGAATATGAACAGTGATGGCTGCGATAAACAATTGGCACCGGTTTTGAAACAAATTCAGCCGCAATACTACTTGCAGTCTACTAGTGATAATAAAGATCCTCTAGATCTTTTGGATCAAACCCTTTTCAGCTTACCCTACGCTTACTTCCTGTAGGTTATTAAGATTCAACCATATCTCGTTTTAAGTTTGCGGAAGGCTCACGAATCATTTTTCTCGTTTTAGTGCCGCGCGATGTCAAGCGGATAGGCCAAACGCTGCGCGTTTAATTCAATATATTCTTCAATTTTTTACGGTATTTGACGCGAATCAAGTTCGGCTAGCACCTGATAAGTGTAAGTACTGCTAATAAATAAATCATACCCAAACAATATTATTAAGTCTTGTGTTGGCTTTATTCGCTAGTCCTGCAAGTTGCTCAAGGATTGTGTAGATTAGCTACTCTTTATGGAAACGGAAACGTAAGAAAGTAATTGCAAGGCATATTTGAATAATTCATAGTAAAATATACTCAGATCCATGGTTCTAATTTGCATTGTCTTAGAGTGTCATCGCCATTAAGCCACTCGCGAACGCTCTTCAAAGATATGCTCCTACCCCAAATCACCTCACGAATTTGCACCAAATGTTTGTTAAGGTAATCATCAAATATTTTATGCTTATTATTCATTATATTTACTAGTTTATTACTAAAATCTTTTATCGTGTACTTGTCAAATAGGAATGTTTGTTATTGAGGTGTTATAAACAAGCACTTCCAATATTGCAAAATGATATTACTGAAATAGACGTACAGGTGAGCAAATTGCGAATTATTTTATATAATAAATTTGCAGCTGCTTATTATTCAAAATTTCTAGAGTACGGGAATTTCCTATACCGATCATTTGTTATATCATTATTATGGCGCGATGATTTATATAGGATTAAAGAATTACGAACGTGCCCTTTATTTCTTAAAGCTGGTAAGATAATTTTCAGAGTTATTAGGTTTTTACTATGTATTTTTTTTTAGCTGATGTGGCCTTTTTCACTAAGGTGATATCAGCACCAGCAAATGTGACTAGTCAAATTCAAATCGAAGCTTATAAAAAGTTTACCTTAGTATCGCTTCTTCTGCATGGAAAGGTAAAATAATCATGTTTGTGATTAAAATGATATCTGAATCGAAGAAAAAATAACTATTTTTTTTTTTTTTGACCGATGGCAGATCGCTCAACTTCCTAAATATACCGCTAGTGTAGTTTTCCGCTCAGTGAAAAATCAATGTCAAGCTTATCAAGACTATGCATCTGCATTTGAGAGCTTAAACGTAAAGCGACTACGGAATGAGTTCACTAAATGGACCGATGCTTTTAGAAAGGTTTAGTTTTTTTAATTAAAAATGAAGCTATAATAAATTCGATAAATAATTTTTTTTTTTTTTTTTTTTGAAATGTCTCCATTCACGATAGGACAAGAATCTTGGTTTGGCAAAACAAACCCTTGATGCTATTTATAGACGAAACATTCAACAATTGACACAAACTTATTTGACATTGTCATTAGCTGATATTGCGGACGCAGTGGGTTTAGAAGGACGAGATGCACCAAAAATGGCCGAGAATTATGTCCTTCGAATGGTATTTATTATATTACTTTTTTTTCGTTATACTTGTATCAAAATTTATTATCTTATCATCTGTTATAATAGATCGAATCTCGCGAGATATTTGCTACCATTAGTCACTCTCATCAGAACGGAATGGTATCCTTCCACGATAATCCTGATCGTTATGATACCTCGCTCACAATTACTCAACTTGAAGAACAAATAAACAAAGCTACTACTGTGAGCGAACGTGTCATTAAAACCGACAGGATTGTGGGATGTAGTAAAGAATATCTTCAGAAAGTGAGAATTTCATATGTTATTTTGCTTCTATTTAAAATATTAAATTTAATATATAACTTTGTATCTCTAGAGCCAACATATACTTGCTGGAGGTGCAATTCCAGGTGGACTTGGTCCTGGTGATGATCCTGATTTCTTAGGAGGCGGCGGTGGTTATGAAAATTTCATTGATGATGGAAAATATTTTAGTTAAGAAATTGAATTTTTCATTAATCTATATATATTTGTGTTAAGTTACGTAGCAATTATTAGATACTATTAAATTTATCATATGGATTATGTATGTATGATCAGCATTCATGCTATGAAATTTTTTCATAATTTTAAATTAACCAAAAAAAGAAATATTACAGAATGATTGAAGTGATAATAAATATTAATGATGATAAATGGATAAATGATATCGATAAATATAAATTATTTGAATTATCCTTATTTAGCCCTTGCGCATACGATTGCCTAATTTGTAAAATAATTATTAATAGTTATATAAAATATATGAAATATACTACAAAGTTAACTTTACCAGATCCATAGGGATGAGTATCCTTGAATTCATCCCATTCTCGTGCTTTGAGCGTCTCTTCATCAATAGCACGCTCATCATTATCATCAATTTCTTTCTTTTCCGGTATTTGCCTGATAGGACATTATTTAAATAAACTACTTACATCTTTATATAAGCCAACTTAAATTGATAACTTACCCCCCTCCGCTAATAATGTTGCCCCGCGCAGCTTCTTGCTCAAGATATTCGTCAATAGTCATTGTTGGAAGACGCCAGCCTGGTCTAAAGACTTGTTCTCTAATGGCTTCACGATTCGTGATAACAAATGGCCGAAGCGGCTATATAGAAATAAAGATTAATTTATTTTTTATACATATGAATGAATAAATCTTACCTTTCCATCTTTTGTTAATAAGGGACCATTATCTCTAGAAATGGGTTCGACCTTATTATCATCCAACAAAGGACTGGGTCCAGATTGTTCACGAGTTTGTCGCATTTGATCAAGTAATTCAAGTTCTTGTTTAATTGAAATTAATTGTTCAATGGATTTTTGTATGAATAAGTCAATAAGAGTCATGATATGCTCGCGACTAATATCTTCTTTGTCATTATCTTCAAAAGATAACAGCATTTGTTGCAAAGTCTATTTCCAATTAACGTAACAATACCAAAGGAGTTAACTCAATTGACTAAGCAAAAATGAAAACAAATATGATTTTTATAGATTAACCTCTAATTTTGATTTAGTCTCCTTCTCTCTTTTGTAACGTGCAATCTTTTCTTCACGTTTCTTAGCGACATCCCTCTTAACTTCATTTGTTTGTTCTTCAATAAATTTTCTATCCTTCAAATTATTTAAAAAAACGAAATATTTGCTAACAATTAAGATAAACTCAATTTAAAAATCATTTAATTTAAAAGCTAACCTCCTCTTTTAGTATTTCGTGCAATTCGACGTTCCTTATAAACTGTTCAAGATACAACTTATAGACAGAAAAAAAAAATACCGAAAATGATGGTTATGACGCGATTCATTTATAAGATTAAAAAATGAATACAAACTTTTGCCTCATTTAGTGTTTGTATTCGATCCTTATCAGTTAATTTAGTTGTAAGATCGCCAAGATAGGATTCCACCAAAAGAAATCTACACAATCATGTCGCATGAATATAGAAAGTCGAAATTGAATAAAAAGTTATCCTGTTGTTCCTTTTTTAACTTGACCTTAAATCACCAGTATTAATATCTTCTACAGTTTCATTCGCGCTAAAAACCCTTAATTTATCCACTAGCTCTGCGCATTTTTTAAAATGTGAAATTGCACTTTTAACATCTTGCTAATTGTCCAAACAAGAAGGTAGAAATTTAATATCGTTTTTAGGGAGCGATTAAAAAGTGGCACAAATTAAATAAATACTTGATATAATGGGTCAGACGAGGCAAGCCTTGTATTCTCGATACTTTCATAAAGTCCTTGTCCCGTGCGAAATTCTCCTGATAACGAATTTTCTGCCATTTAACGTTAAATTTTCGCGTTTAAAACTTAAAATGTCAAATTTATAGATCTACAATGATAATCATTGCCGAACTTATATTTTAAATTTCTGCCAAAATCATTATTTAACCTAAATTTTTTTTTTTTTTTGGATCAAAATAACTGAATTTTTTCTTGAAATTTCGGAGGAAAGAAATCAGAATGGTGAGAAAACTACGATTTATTAAACGGTCTGCGGTTCTACCTTTCAAGAAATTAACTATTTTCTTTGTTTGAAATGCTTCCGTTTAGGGAATGCGTCTGGAAATTAAGGTTTATATTTTTTCCATAATCTTAAATTGAAGTAGTTTCGATCTAACTTTCGCTGACTTCAAATAGCGCAAATTGTTTGCCCGTTCAGATCGCGTAAAATGTGTAGATTTCCACCCAACAGAACCCTGGTTACTCGCAAGTTTGTATAATGGTAATGTGTACATTTGGAATTATGAGACGCAGGTATGAAATTTTTCCTTCTAAAGAGAACCAAATTTAAATTATATGATCAACATTTAATTAAATTAATTCGAAGATTATACATGAATTTTTATGTCAGATACGTTGTGATTAACTCATTTTACATGTCAAAATATTTAGGCTTTAGTAAAAACTTTCGAAGTTACAGATGTGCCTGGTAACGTTAAAATAATTGAGCATTTCAAACTTTATTTACGTACGATTAATATTTTAAAATTTTTTTTTTTTTAAGTTCGTGCTGCTAAATTCATTGCTCGCAAGAATTGGCTCATTACGGGATCAGATGATATGCAAATACGTGTATTTAATTATAATACTCATGAAAAAGTCACAACATTTGAAGCTCATCCTGACTATATTCGATGTATTGCGATACACCCTACTCAGCCTTTTGTTTTGACCGGTTCAGATGATATGACCGTCAAATTATGGGATTGGGAAAAAGGATGGAAGAATATTCAGGTTTCTATAATAATTTTTTATCGTGACTTAAATTACGTGGATTACATATTAATTCAATTTATCTCTTTGCAATTATTTAGATATTTGAAGGACATACACATTATGTCATGAATGTAAATTTTAATCCCAAAGACTCGAATACTTTTGCTTCAGCTTGCTTAGATCGTACAATTAAAGTATGGTCTCTTGGTTCTGCAGTGGCGAATTTCACACTCGAAGGTCACGAAAAAGGAGTAAATTGGGTTGAATATTATCATGGTGGCGAAAAACCATACCTAGTATCTGCTGCCGATGATAAACTTGTCAAGATTTGGGATTATCAAAACAAAACCTGTGTTCAAACTTTAGAAGGACATACCCAAAATGCTGCTTTTGCATGTTTTCACCCAGAATTACCCATTATTATTTCTGGTAGTGAAGATGGTACTGTTAAAATTTGGCATTCAAACACATATCGTCTGGAAAACACTCTAAATTATGGTTTAGAACGTGCTTGGACCATTGCCTACCAAAAAGGGAACAATAATGTTGCGTTTGGATATGATGAAGGAGCTGTTTGCGTCAAGGTTGATTATCATTAAAATTTCATTTGACTTCCGTAAATCAATAACTGATGTGATATCATAGTTAGGACGTGAAGAACCGGCTGTTAGTATGGATAATTCTGGAAAAATAATTTGGGCAAAACATAACGAAATTCAAACAGCTAATATCAAGGCTGGGCATGGTATGACAAAACTTTTTATTAATATTTGATGAAATATTTTTTTTTTTCCTTAACATTAAAAATTAAAAAAAAAATGTTTTTTTTATGACAGATGATAACATAAAGGATGGTGATCGGTTACCTTTACCTGTTAAAGATTTAGGCAGCTGTGAAATATATCCTCAAACATTACAACATAGTCCCAATGGAAGGTATGCGAAGATAAATTCCTTACTAAGAAAAATATTAAAAATAATACAAATGCTCTTATCATCGTTTAATAGATTCGTTGTTGTTTGCGGTGATGGTGAATATATCATTTACACGGCACTTGCTTGGAGAAACAAAGGGTTTGGTAATGGTCTTGAATTTGTATGGGCATTGGATTCAAACGAGTATGTAGGTTTTCATATTAATGAATGGATCAAAGGATGAATTGTTCATTTACCTTTATAAATTATAGATATGCTGTAAGAGAATCTACAACAAAAATCAAACTTTATAAAAATTTCAAAGAAAGACCAAATTCTTTAAAATTGAATTTTACGGCCGAAGGAATTTATGGCGGAACTCTTTTAGGCGTAAAAAGCTCTTCATTCTTAAATTTATATGATTGGGAAACTTGTTCTGTTGTTAGAAGAATCGACGTTGTCCCAAAAAGCGTGAGTTGATTTGCTACAATAGCATAATAATCATTCAAATTATTTGATATCATATTGAATTACTGTGTAATAATTATAGTTAAGTAAGGAATGTGTTCAAATCTGTTTTTTTTTGTGTTCTATTTGTAGGTGTATTGGTCAGATATCGGTGATCTCGTAACTATAGCTTGTGAAGACACCTTCTATGTTCTACGATTTAATCGTCAAGCCTATACACAGTTCATAGAAAGTGGTAGTGAAGTCGGTGATGAAGGAGTTGAACAGGCATTCGAGTTTGTAACAGAAATTTCAGAGAGGTAAATAAATTATTCTTGTTTGATATTTTTATAAATATCCAACAATTTCGACAAAGCATAAATATCTTTCGATTTTAGTATCAAAACGGGAACGTGGGTTGGAGATTGTTTTATTTATACGAATGCTGTCAATCGATTAAATTATCTCGTTGGTGCTCAGACATTCACTATCAGTCATTTTGACACGTAAGTTCTATATTTTTATTTCTTTCTTTTCAAAATGCTATTCTAAAATTATTCAATTATAGAAACATGTATTTGTTGGGTTACATCCCAAAGGATAATCGTATATATTTGGCCGATAAGGTGACAACTTCAATTTTATCTAATTCTTAAACCCATTGAATTGACTTTAATAATGAAAAATTTATTTTAGGATGTTAACGTACATAGCTATGCTCTTTCCTTGACCGTCATTGAATATCAAACTGCTATTCTTCGAAATGATCTTGAAACGGCAGAGCAGTTGTTGCCTACCGTGCCTGCTGAACAAAGGAATCGTATTGCAAGATTTTTAGAAAGTCAAGGTATCTTTTAGCGAGAAACTTAAAATGACAAACTTAATATTATAAATTCTAAAGCATTTGACAATTATAGACCTTAAAGAACTTGCTCTCGAAGTTTCAACCGATATTGAACATAGATTCGAGCTTGCTGTCCAACTCAATAAACTCGATGTTGCCGTTGAAATTGCACGCGAAGTAAATACTGAAGCCAAGTGGAAGACTGTTGGAGATTCTGCTTTAAGCGCTTGGAAGGTAATTGTTTAACCTGTATTTATCATCATACTTATTGTTTATAATTCCCATTTATTTATATTTATTTGTTTAAACAGTTTTCTCTCGCCGAAGAATGTCTCAAAAAAGCTAAGGATTTAAGTGGATTACTTTTGTTGTATACCTCTTCTGGTAATGCCAAAGGCATTAGAGAATTGGCTGAATCGGCTGGTATTTATTTTACAATAAACAACTTAAAATGTGTATTTATTCACGTAATTAATACATTTTATATTGATATATGTATCGTAAAAAGCTGCGGATGGAAAGAATAATGTTGCATTTGCATGTTATTTACAACTCGGTCAAGTTGAAGATTGCATAGAAATACTTATAAAAACTGACCGTATTCCGGAAGCAGCAATGTTTGCACGAGCGTACCTCCCAAGGTAATTATTATATAGTTTTTAAAATTAATTTAATATAATTAAATAATAACCGTGTCAAATAAATTTATTTCACAGTCAGATTTCAAAAATTGTTAAATTATGGAAAGAAAGTCTTGAGAAACAGAACAAAAAAAAGGCAGCCGAATCTCTTGCAGATCCAGCTGATTATGAAAATCTATTCCCAGATTTCAAGCACGCAAGTTTCTGTTTAATAAAGGAAACTTATTCAGTTCAATATATTAATCATTCTTTAAAACTACTTTATTTATACAGGCACTTATTGCTGAGGAACTTTCAAAGAAAACTCGAAATGTATCTGTTCCGGCTACATCTTACGCAGAATACAAAGATTCACTTGATCAAGATATTATTGCAGGTATGTGACAGAATGTTTGCTAATTTACTAAATATAAAAGGAAGGTCGAGGAATATAGAAATATATATATATATATATACACACACACACTTATAAATCATTTATTCATGCAGAAATAAAAGAAAAGTATCCTGATGGAGTTTTACCATCTAACTTATCTCCTTTACACAATCGTCTTGTGAACAGCATAGCGGCTAAAAGAAATGTAAACGGCGATATGGATGATGAAGTATATTTTAATTTATTTATAAAACAGTTATCTATCATTTAATTTATATTTATTTATTTATTTTTTTTTTTAAAAAAAAATAGGTATCAGTTGACGATGATCGTGATAATATGAGCCTCTTGAGTATGGAGGGTAAGTATTCAAATTAAATTAATTTCTATCGATGTGTCCAATCAATCTAATCCTCAATATTATCATTATCATTTTAGTGAACACAACAGGTACTGGATCAGTTCGTGTAAGTATATTAAAAGTTGCATGATATATATAATAATAGCTTGCAATCAGCTTTTATAATCTTTTTTTTTTTTTTAACTAGGGAGATGTTGATTTTGATGACGCTGCGTCATTCGCAACATCTGAACATGAGCGTCCAAGTGAGAATTTAGTTTCTGAAGAAAAGGAGTTGGAAGAGTTGGTCCAATCTTGATCAAACATGAATTCATTAAGAATTAACTAACAATGTAAATTAAATTAAATTATATATATATATTTGGATTTACTGAATAATAATTTTAATTTTTTACTTATATGAATTCTGAGATTAAATTTGTCAGTAATTATTATAATGAGAAACATATAGAAAAATAAACCCAAACAAAATTAGATTATTTTTGTTGTATAAAAAAAAAAAAATTCAATAAAAAACTTAGTGCTATTATTTAAAATACTCTAAATACTACACTTCGTACTACTAACGCTGAACCTTGTCACAACTGATACTAATAAATAGTTTCCAACAATGTATCTAATGCCAAATTTTTTGATGGCCAAGTAGATGGAACTTGACGTGCTAAATAATATTCTAAAAAACATCTCTAGTTGGTTCTCTGCCATTAATAGGAACATCATTTGAATGTAATCCCATTTGAATTGATGAAATTTTTTCCAGCAATTTCTTAAATGCATTCATAACAATGTCTTCAGGTTTCATAGAGCCAATTGTCTGAAATAAAAATATAAATAAATCAAAGCTACATAAAATCATTAATTGAATTTATTAATCACTAACCTCGATTTCGAAATAAAATCGATTTGGTCTTGCAGTAAAATCAAAAACTAGTAAAAGAAAGAATAAATACAATGTATATAAACTAATAATGTAAACATTATATAAAAATTTAGAGGAAACGCCAATTACTTTCATCATCTAAAGGAGGAAAATCATCATTAGCATTTTTACTTGGTGGCCTATAATATTAATAATTTTAGTAAATAATTATGACAAATTAACATTTAATTTATTATTTAAACTATTACCATTCCTTTTTTTCATCTTCCTCTATCCAATAATGTGTATGTCTAAGCTTATTAAAAGGATCATATTCAAAAGCAACCGCAGCACAAGGACTCCATTTAGCATGTTCCTTCGCCACTCCCTTTGAAAAAAAGGATATTTATAAAGTTCTTTTCTTTTTTTCGTATTATTTTAAAATTAAGATATAAACCTTTTTTGCAATACATTTAACTTTAATTTCTTGACCTTTGCGAAGTTTTGCAATTAAAATACCCGCATCTTTTGGTCCCTCAGTGATCGGTGTAAACCGCGGATCGTGACTGACAAGGTCTTTACTGGTCACATCCTTCGTTGTATCTTCTTCAGTGCACTTAACGTGTAAGTTTAATTCAACACTACATTCTTTACATGCTCCACTACAATTACAGTCCTTAAAGGATGTGTAAGCATTGCACTAAAATAAAATTGACCACGAAACTAATATCGATCATAACACATACTCGGGGATATTTGATTTTATCCGCTTCTGTACTATCTAATGGTATTAATCCTAATCGATGTGCAATAAACTCGTCAGCTAAAACAGACGTATTAAGATCGAATTGGACCATGTCGATTGCTAATAAATATAAGTATAATAAGAGGCTTGATTTATTCAGAAGATAAATATAATTAATTAATGGAACTAACATACCTATAGTTGCGACTTCTGACATCATTATGCGTCTAAGAGCATTTGCCATGCTAATGTAAAAGAAGGATAAATTTTTTCCTTTCATAATAGAATAAAAGAATAATATTTTAAAATACCTCAAATCTGTGTTTGTAAGTATAAATTTTATTCGTTCCCCAGTTAACTCTTGAATTCTGATTTCTGGTTTATTCGCAGGACTGAACAAATCCATTTTATCTGTGGAATTTCAACAAAAAGTACTCGTGAATAAATCCGGCTTAAAGTTATTTATATAAACGCTTTGTGTAACGGCCGAGCAGCCAAGTATCTCGGCTCAGGAAAACGTCATCATTTAAATTGCGAACGAGGCGCAGGCGAGAAATATATAAAATCAGAAACATCGTCTCGAAAATCAAAATTATTTGACATCACAAAAATAAATATGCCAGGACCACCACCTCCTCCACCTCCTCCACCTCCACCTTCAGCCTCCGCTCCCCCACCTCCTTCGGCTGGCAGAAATGCTTTGCTTGGTGATATTCAGAAAGGAAAAAAATTGAAAAAGACGGTTACGAATGATCGTTCCGCACCTGTTATAGAGGGTAATTAAGATCTTTATTTTAAGTATAGGTGCTGCTTGGTCCCTTATTAAACTTTGATAAATTATTCGATTCGAAGTACAAATGTTAGGACCTTGCAGGAAAAAGTTGGTTGCAGTACGAAAAAATAATTCGCAATACCAGTTTCCTACCCATGAACATCAGTTAATTCGAAACATTATTTTTTAATTAAAACACGCAGAGAAAAAAACGTCGGTTAGTTCTTCAAGTGGTGGCCGAGCTCGTTCGTCAAGTGCGTCGGGAGGATCTAACAATGTTGGTATAAACGCTGCTGCCGTCCCTGGTATAGGCGGTTTATTTGCAGGTGGCATGCCGAAATTGAAGAGTCGTGGTGGTATTGATACTGGAAGGGAAAATAATAGTAAGCACTTATATCTTCATAATGTATCCTGCCGACCAAATGCATTAATGATTAAAATTATGATATTTTATTAGATCTTGCAACGCCACCTCCTTTACCAGGTGGCCGTCCAAGAGCTCCAAGCGATGGAAATCAACCACAGTCAAAAGTTGTAGTTCCATTAAGAAATACAATTTCAAAAAGTGTTAGCCAAACTATAAATCCAGAAACACCACCGCCACCTCTACCAAACCGAACAACGCCTAGTGTACCACCATTGCCTTCACGCACAAAGACGAGCGCAGTCCCACCGCAAATACCAAACCGTACACAGACGTCTAATACAACTTCTTCGGCTCCACCCTTGCCTTCACGGAGTTCTAAGGGTGCTGCTCCTCCACTACCTTTGACAAATAAAAAAGCACCGCCTCCGCCACCAAATAAACCATCATCGCTTACAAACAAAGTAGCTCCTCCTCCTCCAGTTCGACCTGCATCTACTGTACAACGATCACAGTCGCCTCCACCTCAGCCGCTTCGTTCTCGTTCTCCGAATCCAGGTAAATTAAGACCTGCTTCCTCGGCAGTATTATTACCCAATGTTGAAACGAATCGCAGGGCACTTAGTCCATCAAGATCTATATGTATGTAGTAATCGATGTAATTTATAAATTAAATTATTATTTTTTCTTTATTAATGTTGCTTTCCCTTTTAAAAAAAATTGATTAGCAACATCTTTTACACCGAAAGAACCACCCACTACAGAGGGACGTTGGGCGTTTCATCCATCATCCGATTTCCCTCCCCCACGGCCTTTTACAAAATCAACTAGAGAATATCCTTCCGGAGCTTCTAGTGGAAGTTGTATGTATAAATATAGTTTCTTTGGAAAATTTTATACATTATTAATATTTTGATTTATCTCACTAATAGCTATTCCGCTGGACTTATCATCATTAACTCCACAACGTGCACCGCCTCCTCCGCCACTTGGAGCACTTGGAAAAGTTAACGGAAGGCGGTGAAATTGGAGTTAGATATAAATAAATTATTAAATTGGTTTGGACAATTCTTAATTTACATCAGAATTATTCAGTACTTTGAATTGAATAAAAATAGAGGTTGATTTTGGAGAGGAAAAGTATCGAGCAGTAGAGTAATCAGTATGTGAACTTTAAACCCACATGAAAATGAATAATTTTTATATTAAAAGGAAATGATAAAAAGCACCATTTTTTGGAACTTTATAATTGGAGCACTAGTGGATCTCTATTTATTTTGTATTCTTATTAACGTTGGCTTTTCTTTATATCAAAAAAACAATAATCATCATCATTAATGATTTCATTTATATTTTGTTAAATATATTTTACAAGATTTTTGTATTATACCCTTACAAATAAAAAAAACAAATAAACAAATACATAATTTTTAATTGTTAGATATGGTTTATAATTAGGAAAGGTTGAAAATAAGGGATTTTTAACTATACAAATATTATATTAAGAAAGTAGAATATTATTATAATGGATTCAGTTTATTTCATTTACTTAGTATTGTAATTATTATTAATAAAGATATTTGGTATTTACTAAAAAATAAGATTTTTAAAATTTAATATGGACCATTGTACTTTACTTAAAAAGGAAAGGATTTACACTAAGAAATATATCATAGCAATTTTTTGCTTAGTTATATAGTCGCAACAATTGCTTAATAATGCTTATTAATGAAAATCATATATATCAAAAATCGTAAACTACATCTTTTCTTTTTCTATGTATTTATCCACACATTAAGCAATTAAAAAACTTGATATCTTATCAGATACCTTGTGTCATTGATTAAAGTAAGGAAAGATTACTGCTAAAACATTTCTTTCTAGTACTTGTTTTTACAACATATTTTTTATTTTTCCAGAATCAACTTCACAAAATATTGAACTACCACCACTGCTATTACCACTACCACCGCCATATCACTATTATTATTATCACCATTACAAAGGATCTTGAATAGCAGAAATAACTCTTCAGCTTTTAATACCTAATTTACAGACTTATCAGCAATATTGAATCAAGGATTAACTTTAAATGATCAGAACTTAAGACCTTATTAAAATGAACAAGTCATGAAATAGTCTCAGAAATTGTAATTATCCATTATGACTGACTCTGCCACTTTGCCTTTAATTTCATCCAGTATATACTCTCTCTTCAAACTACAAAACTTATGATTCTCTTCAATAATATGATATCTGATAAGTATGAACTTTTTCAAGATATTCTTGCAATCAATACTATATTCATCTATCAAATGCAAAAAAGAAGAGCACTATGTACTGACAAGAATGAAAAGTAAAAGATAACAAAAACAATAAATACATAGAGTAAAAAAAAGAAAAATTGAAACAAAAGTAAATCAAATATTATCAATTAAGACATATTCAAATCACTTACAGAAAAAAATCCTAAAAAAATAATTTAAATTAATGAAATATACTTATAAATTATAATACTATTGTTAGATAAGATAAAAATCATATAAAACCTTTAACACTTAATGAAAAATTTAAACTATATGGGGTCTTTGCAATAAAAAGATACAAAACTTAAAAAAAAAAATAAAAATTTAATTAATAGCAAATTTACACTTATTTTAGTATAAAAAACATAATTAGTATATAAAATAAATTTAAACATTTTTTTAAATTTCATACCTTTCTATTGCAAAAACCCCATATGTAGATGTAAAAAAAGAAAAAAATCCTAATAAAAAAGATAAGAAATTATAGAGATCATATATATAAAAAGAGCATAAATTTTTTCAAACAATTGTATGATTAAGATTATGTCTTAAAAGTCTACATAATATAATGTCTGCAAATATGATTGATAAAAGTATTAATGAAGCCTTGATGACTAGAAAAAATATTATACAAAAAAATTTAAAAGCTACTAAAAAACCATCATTATCTTTTAAATCTAAAAAGGATTTACAATAAATAATAACCATTCATACACAAAATTTTTCTAAAAGGGAATGGAACCATTTTTATGTTAAACATTTTCATAATTCTTCAAATTTATCATCAAACTGATACAAACCAAATAAATTAAAAGATAAAAAATGTGAAATAAAAAGAAAGTATAATAAATGGCCATTACTATACATGAAACTAAAATTGGTTAATTTTGATCTCTGAAATGATCGAAATGGTCAAAATGATTTCAACCTGGACCCTTCCAAAAGTCAAAATAGCCAAAATTACGTCATAGTCATGTAATTTTAATAGTAAACAATAATATTAAAATTCAAAGTTAATGATCTTTGCATTTAGTGATCTGATTTTTATGATCCTAACGCAGTTGGATTCAGCTTATCAAGTGGATTCCAATGATATGTGTTGCATATCTGTAGCATCAATATTGACAAAGTTATTCATGTTTAAAATTTGGTATTAAATTATAATTATAAAAATCATATGACTATGACATAATTTTAACTATATTGACTTTAATTTCGACTTTTGACCTTCTCAAGTCAAAATATTTTGACTTTTGGTAATTTCAACTTCATATATAGCCATTGCAGAAGATAAATTATGATTTTAAATTTATATATATTTATATATGAAAAACAAATGAATAGATATTTCATTAAATAGTATATACAATGCAAAAACAGGTCTGTAAAATACAAGTGAAAGTTCATGTTGCTTCAATTGACCCAGGAGTTCATACTCTATTTATATAGTATTCTTCAATAAAAGGTGTAGGTAAAATAAAAGATTATAATATAGGATATATCTTCTATTTATGTAAACTAGACATGTGATCCAAACTACTTCTGAAACTCCTAAAATTCTTAAAACTGAACCTGTTTTTATAAAACTTGAAATTAATTTTAATAGTACCCAAAATTATATTTAAAGTTATTTGAATTTTTTAAGCTAAAATACATTAAACAATATAATTATTTTTATATTTTTTATATTAAAATTTTTTGAAACTGAAATTATTTCTAAAACTACTTTTTTTAAAAAATAGTTTAGGGTCACATGTATAATGTAAACATATGAATAATCTCATATCAAACAAAAATAAACTAGTATCTTTAACTTTAAAATAAAAGAAAAAGAAAGTATTATATATTGATAATGCTATCTCTTATATACAAAAAAAGATCAAACAATTGCAGAATGAAATTCACCAAAAAAACAATTAAGTTCTTAACTAATAAATTTGATATAATTATTATTCCTTTGAAGTTTCAAATATGATGAACAGAAAAACACAAAAAATAATAAGAAAAACAGTTAGAAAAATGCTTTATTGATCTCATTATAAGTTTTAATAACATTTGATTTTAAAAGCAGAAGAGAAAGAAATCTATATGATAATTCAAAATGAAGTTTACACATCAAAGATATATGGGATCTTTGCAATAGAAAGGTATGAAACTTAAAAAAAAAAATTAAAATTTAATTAATATTAAATTTACACTTATTTTAGTATAAAAAATATAATTAATATATAAAGTAAATTGAAAATTTTTTTGAATTTTGTATCTTTCTATTGCAAAGATTCCATATAGTTGGTGTGAAAATATTCAGAGAATTGGAGAGTCAAAAATTTATAAATACAAGAATTGTAATATAAAAATTGATAAAGATATTAATGATGTTTGAGAAATTTTTCTTTAAACTTTACTTGATGAAGTTTTGATTTTTTCCAGAAATCATGTAAAAAATAATAGTAATACTTATTATTACCCATTATTGATATATAGAGCCTTTTATAAATTTAATATTAATTAAATTTTTATTTTTTTTTGAGTTTTGTACTTTTCTATTACAAAGATCTCATATTACAATCCATCTGCTAATATACATTAGTCCATAATCATTTTTAAAATTTTTTTTATCTTATTACATATAATTCTTCTATAAAATAAAATAGTATACCATTAACTAATAATAAAAAATTAATAAAAATAAATATTTTATAATATTTTTTAGGATTTATCTTAATAAAAGTGAACTATTAGAAAGTTATATTATACAAGTAGGTTACTAAAAACTGTTAAATATAATTAAAAGTGCAGTTGAGTATAATTATAGTGGTAAATTGAAACAGATACAATGAAAATATTTTTACATTGTATGAAATCTTATTTAATCTTTCAATCTGATAAAAATATTTTGTAATTTTTGTATATAAAAATTTTGAATATAATAAACAGTTGAATAATTTTTTTTTACATATTTTACAATATTTTTCTATTAAATAAAAAATATAATTTTTTTAAATAAAAGCTTTTTTGAAAAGTTAATTTTACCTTTTACTACCATAATGAGTTTTAATTTATTGATGATATTTGATAAGTTATAAAGAATAAGTTACATATTCAGGTTTATATCCAAATTTCTTATCTATTAAAATATACTTTTAGATTTATTTAAAAAAATTTTATTTTAAAAATTATTATTAGATTTTAAAAAAAAGCATTTAAAAATATTAAAAAAAAGATTTAGATCTAATAAAAGCTTACAATTAATTGATAAAAAATTTGAAGCTTATAGTAATTCTAATAATAATTACATGATTTAATTTAATATTTATATAATAATATTTAAATAGAAAAAAAATTTTTTATATAGTAAAATTTTTTTTATTAATGCTATATTAAAAATATTATTTTTATAATAAATTTTGGAATTTTTTTCAAAATAAAAAATTCTAATTAATTAATTCCTAAAAAATAGTTTTTAACAATCTTTATATATGAATAGTATTAAATTTTTTTATTATTAAATTAAAGAGAAACTGTTGATCAGATTTTCATAATTAACAAAATTAAATTAATCCTGCAGATTATATTTCTCTTTATGCAAGTAAAATAAAAATCAAATAAATTAATCAAACAAATCTAACTTACTTTTGCATCATATTATTAATCAAATAAATAAGTATATTTCATAAAGTAATAATAAGACTAGATTTTAAAAGAACATTATCATAATGATAATTAATTTTTTATTTTCTAGCTTTACAAATATATAATATTAAATTGTAATTATCAAAAACTGTTTAATTGGTGCAGTTATATATAGAAAATAGTTAATTTATTTCAGAAATTAGCTCTTATTTATGAATTAAAGTTTGAGACTGCTACTTTAATAATATTGGTAATTAACTTTTTAAATTTATTGACTATAAAATTTTATCATAAAGTTCTATAACTAAACATCCCTTAAATATAAATATCTATATTTTATTTTACCTGAAAATAAGTACTTTTAACTAATACTATTATAATTTTGGTCTAATATTATAATATAAAATTTACCTCAAACTTTTTTTTATACTTAATAAAAAAATTAAATCAAATCTCTCCTATTTTCTATATTTTTGAGCAAATTAAAGAATTAAAATAGAAAATGAAAGAAAAAAAAATTATTTCAAGAGAATTATAATTAGTATAAAGATTTAGAATTACAATATAATAAATTAAAAAAAAATAATAAGAGATATAAAATAATAAAAAAAATGTGGTATTATAATAAAAATTATTAATTAAATATCTTTATTAATAAAAAAATATATGTAAAATATAAAGATTTATAATGCTAAAAGTCTATATTTGACAATAAAATTAAAGTACTTAGTTATAAATTTTTCAGCACTTTAAAAAATAAAGTTTTAAAAAAAATAAACCAGTAACTTTATTTTTTAAAACAAGTACTATTAAATTACCAGTCAGATTTTTAAAAAAACATCTACATAAAAAGTTATAAGTATTTAAAATTAGGTAATTTTTATATGATCAGCCTATTTTTGAAATAAAAAAAATCATGTAAATACAATTTTATTAATCAATTTTCATAATTCAGACAGAAATTTTCATTTTTAAACTTAATACCTA
Organism: Rhizophagus clarus; assembly: GCA_015698045.1. NCBI lineage: Eukaryota > Fungi > Glomeromycota > Glomeromycetes > Glomerales > Glomeraceae > Rhizophagus > Rhizophagus clarus. The sequence goes on from BLAL01000034.1 coordinate 1,505,470, forward strand.
CTAAAATCAATCTAAAAATTTGAATTTAATCTATTATTTTTTTATTTTCAAAGCAATTTTTTTTTTTAAAAAAAAAATTTTTTTATATCTATATTCATATTTAATTTCATATGATAGACAAAAAATTTGAAACAAATTCTGTATATTATCAAATATAAACTTTTGATATTATAGTTATTTTTTTTTTATTTGATTTTAATCAAATTATTGAATTTTACATGATTAATATTTTTAATATTATCAGAATCTTTACTTTTTTCTTTACTATTACATCTCACTTTAATATCAATATAATATTCTAATTTTTTTCTTATAATTTAATCAAGATCTACTATTATATATTTTAAAATACCATTTTTAAAGTTTGTATTTGAAAGTATCTATCTAAAATGCAATTTATTATATATTTCAAAAGTAAAAATTTAATATTCTTTATTTCATACAAATTTAATATATAATTTATATATATAATAATAATATTTAATCTCTATAAATACCAGATTTTTCTCTTTTTAGTTTATAATATTAGTCAATATATTTATTTTTGCATATAAATATAAATAATATTCAATTTATTCATTATCTAATTGTAAATTTGGGAACTCTTTCCTGCAGATCTGTGAACCAAATTTTCACGGAAAAAAAACATTTTATTTTCATTATGAAAAAAAGATTTTTGTTAATAAAACTAGCTTTAAAAACAGCATCAACATCTTCTACGACCCAAGTTACCCCTACTTCTGCTTTAAAGAGTATACCTTCTGATTGTTTTCATGATGTTATAGTAAATTTCATCTCAGGACTCATCAAAAGAAACCCAGAGTCTCTTTTTTAGCTCAATAATAACAACAGACCCTTCAGCTATAGATGAGTTTCTTCATACTTATAAGGACCAAGTAGTCCCTATGGAAAAGTTGAGAGTATATATTAATAACCATCAGTGTTTTCCTATCATAGCTCAATTTCTAGCTACTTTTCTCAATCTCTTTCTCTTGAATGATGACAACTGAGAAATTTTTTTCATAGATTCTGAAATTTGCTGAGCGTTGGAGATTGTAGCCAAACAATCTCCCGATATGGAAAATCTAGAAGATCCTATGCACCAATCAGACACATCGATGAATTTCGATGTTTTTGATACAAATTCGATAGGATCATTAGAGGATGAATTCTCGCCACACTCCCGCATAATATCACACCTATACCTGTCACATCCTTGACCAAATCTCAGAAAAGAAGTGCTAAAAAGAAGGTAAAGCTTCGCATGAGCCAGCTCAAGTCAAGTTACAGTCTGGCTTGACTTGGCTTGAAAAAAAAAATTCTGGCTTGAGCCAAAATAAGTCAAGCCACAAAAAATCTTGGCTCAACTCATTCAAGTCAAGCTGAGCCATGAAAAATTCTGGCTCAAGCCAAGTTGAGCTTGAGCTGGCTCAAGCTGGCTCAAACTTTATTATCAAAAAAAAAAGCCAAAACTAGGTATTTTTATATGTAAAGTTACAAAAAAAAAAATACTGGAACTAATGGTCCCAGCCTTTCTATTCATAAAATTGAAAAAAAATGCCAGAACTAATGGTCCCAGCAGGATCCTGAATAATACTAATATAACTCACATACGGGTTTGCGTAGAGTTTATATGAAATTACTTTTTAAACCTATAAATTAAGTTTGCGTAGATCAGTCAATTTGGGAGTAACTCACATATTATGTTTGCGTGGAGTTTATAATAGATATACGTGGATTTATTTTTAAAAAATACTAATTTCGGTAAATTAAATTACTTGGTATTTACCAAAATTTATTTTATTTTATTTATTTTTTCACTTTTTTCAGTATTTTATACCAAATTTATTTATTTTTATTATTCTTTTTCAGTTTTTAATACCCTAATTCCAAAAGTCTGGTCGTGTTTTTCGCCTGGCAACACTATAAAAAATAAAAAAAAATAATTAATTAATTAAAAAAAAAAACAACAAAAGACACCTCATCCACCCTCCCTTACCTTAATTCCAAAAGTCCGGTCATGCTTTTCGTCTGGCAACACATTAAAAAAAATTACCAAAAAACACTTTCCTCACCCTCCCTTATCTTAATTCTAAAAGTCTGATCATGCTTTTCATCTGGCAACACTACAAAAAGTAAAAAAAAGTTAATACTTAATTAATTAAAAAAAAATAACGAAACACCTTTCCCAACCCTCCCTTACCTTAATTCCAAAAGTCTGGTCGTACTTTTCATCTGGCAACACTACAAAAAAATAAAAAAAAAATAATTAATTAATTAGTTAAAAAAAATTACCGAAAAACACTTCCCCCACCCTTTCTCACCTTAATTCCAAAAGTCCAGTCATGCTTTTTGTCTGGCAATACTACAAAAAAATAAAAAAAAAGTTAATACTTAATTAATTAAAAAAAAAAAATAACGAAACAGCTCCCCTAACCCCCCTTCTCTTACCTTAATTCCAAAAGTCCAGTCATGCCTTTCATCCGGCAATACTACAAAAAATAAAAATAAAAAATAATTAATTAATTAGTTAAAAAAAACACCAAAAAATACTTCCCACCCTTTCTTACCTTAATTCCAAAAGTCTGATCATACTTTTTGTCTGGCAACACTACAAAAAGTAAAAAAAAAGTTAATACTTAATTAATTAAAAAAAACAACGAAACACCTCCCTCAACCCCTCCCTTACTTTAATTCCAAAAGTCTGGTCGTACCTTTCGTCCGGCAATACTACAAAAAATAAAAATAAAAAATAATTAATTAATTAGTTAAAAAAAATAACGAAACACCTTCCCCAACCTCTCCCTTACCTTAATTCCAAAAGTCCAGTCATGCCTTTCATCCGGCAACACTACAAAAAAATAAAAAAAAAATAATTAATTAATTAGTTAAAAAAAACACTGAAAAACACTTCCTCACCCTCCCTTACCTTAATTCCAAAAGTCTGGTCGTACTTTTCATCTGGCAACACTACAAAAAGTAAAAAAAAAGTTAATACTTTAATTAATTAAAAAAAACAATGAAACACCTCCCCCTAGGGCTCCGATCAGTTTCGGTAATTACCAAACCGTACCGATCGGTTTTGGTATCGGAGCAGTTTCAGTTTTTACAGTTTACCGAACTGAAACTTTCGGTAAATTTACCGATCGGTTTCGGTAACTGCGGTTTCGGTACCAGTTTTGCGATTTATTGAACCAAATTACCGAATCGATTTAACTAAATAATATAATAAAAAAATGTTGTGAAACGTTTTTTATTAGTTATTTTGATAAAACAAACTATTTCGCAGCGGTGTTTTGTCACTTTAATTAAGAAACGTTGCAAAACGTTTTTATTCGTTAATCTAATAAAAAAATAACTATTCACAACTTTTTTCTTGTCATTTTAACAAACAACGTTGCGAAACGTTAATTGGATAAAAAAAACGTTTCGCAACGTTTTTTTTTGTCACTTTAATAAAAATGTTGCGCAACGTTTTTATTAGCTAATTTTAATAAAAAAAACGTTTCGCAACGTTTTTTTTGTTGCTTTAATTAAAAAATGTTGCAAAACGTTTTTTAACAGTTAGTTTAATAAAAAAAACATTTCGCTACATTTTTTTTTGTTGCTTTAGTTAAAAAACGTTGCAAAACATTTTTTATCAGTTAATTTAATAAAAAAAACATTTCGCAACGTTTTTTTTTGTCTCTATAATAAAAATATTGCGAAACGTTTTTATGAGCTAATTTTAATAAAAAAAATGTTTCGCAACATTTTTTTTTGTCACTTTAATAAAAACGTTGCGAAACGTTTTTATGAGTTAATTTTAATAAAAAAAAACGTTTCGCAACGTTTTTTTTGTTGCTTTAATTAAAAAACGTTGCGAAACGTTTTTTAACAGTTAGTTTAATAAAAAAAATGTTTCGCTACGTTTTTTTTTGTTGTTTTAGTTAAAAAATGTTGCGAAACGTTTTTTATCAGTTAATTTGATAAAAAAATGTTTTGCTACGTTTTTTTTGTCTCTATAATAAAAACGTTGTGAAATGTTTTTATGAGCTAATTTTAATAAAAAAAACGTTTCGCAACATTTTTTTTGTCACTTTAATAAAAACGTTGTGAAACGTTTTTATGAGTTAATTTTAATAAAAAAAACGTTTTGCAACGTTTTTTTTGTTGCTTTAATTAAAAAACGTTGCGAAACGTTTTTTAACAGTTAGTTTAATAAAAAAAAACGTTTCGCTACATTTTTTTTTATTGCTTTAGTTAAAAAACGTTGCGAAATGTTTTATCAGTTAACTTAATAAAAAAAAACGTTTCGCTACGTTTTTTTTATCTTTATAATAAAAATGTTGCGAAACGTTTTTATGAGCTAATTTTAATAAAAAAAAACGTTTCGCAACATTTTTTTGTTGCTTTAATTAAAAAACGTTGCGAAACGTTTTTTAACAGTTAGTTTAATAAAAAAAACGTTTCACAACAGTTTTTTTTGTTGCTTTAGTTAAAAAACGTTGCGAAACGTTTTTTTCAGTTAATTTAATAAAAAAAACGTTTCGCAACGTTTTTTTTGTAGCTTTAATAGAAAATGTTGCGAAACGTTTTTGTTAGTTAATTTTAATAAAAAAAATGTTTCGCAACGTTTTTTTTGTCACTTTAATAAAAACGTTGCGAAACGTTTTTATGAGTTAATTTAATAAAAAAAACGTTTTGCAACGTTTTTTTTCATTTTAATTAAAAACGTTGCGAAACATTTTTTATTAGTTAATTTAATAAAAAAAAACGATTTGCAACTTTATTTTTTGACACTTTAAATAAAAAATGTTGCGAAACGTTTTTATAGATGATTTGATTTGGTAAAAAAAATACCAAAATAGTTCTGCGATGTTTTTTTACTAAAAATGGTTTTTAATATCGGTAAATCGGTTCGGTTTTTGGTAATTATCGATCGGTTTCAATAATCATCAATACCGATACCGGTCGGTTTCAGTAATCATCAATACCGATACCGATCAATTCAGTTCAGTATCGGTTTTTGCAAAAACTGAACCGAACTGAACTGATCGGAGCCCTACCTCCCCCAACCCCTCCCTTACCTTAATTCCAAAAGTCCGGTCATGCTTTTCATCTGGCAACACTACAAAAAATAAAAATAAAAAATAATTAATTAATTAGTTAAAAAAAACACCAAAAAACACTTCCCACTCTCCCTTACCTTAATTCCAAAAGTCCGGTTATACTTTTCATCTAGCAACACCACAAAAATAAACTGATAAATGATTAAAAAAAGATCAGACATTCAGATTATCTGATTAAATCGGCAAGTTACATGACCCTGCCTTTATATCGAATAATTTGTTATAGCGTTAATGGCGTTTTGTATTATAAAATCACAAAAAAAAATGTCAACTATTGGTACTGGCGTTTTTTATTCATAAAATTGCAAAAAGTGCCAGAATAAATAGTTCTGGCATCTTATATATATAAATTTGTAAAAAAAACGCCGAAACTATTGATACTGGCGTTTTTTACATATAAATTGTAAAAAATTGCTGAGCTTGATCTGGCTCATGAGCCGGCTTGAGTTTTTCAAGCCAAGCCCACTGCCAGCTTGAATTTATCAAGCCTAGCCTAATACCTGACTCAAGTTTTTTCAAGCTAGCTTTTGAGCCACTAAGCCAATTTAATCATAGCTTGGCTTGGCTCAGCTTGAAAAGCTTAAGCCAGCTTGCAAGCTGGCTCAGCTCATGCGAAGCTTTAAAAGAAGGCCTGTAAGGAAAAACAAAAGTTGCAATTACAAACTCCTTCTGGACTGGATGAACATATAGTGCCTACTTTTAGCAAAGAATCTTTTGAGTACACATATTCTCAACCTTCTGGCTCAAGAATAGTTATTTTTAATCAAAGTTTACTTTCACCTCCTTCCACACCCTATAAGCAGCAGTTGAAGCGAGATTCCAAATCACAATCAACGCCTATAAACAATGGAAAGAAATTGAAACAGAAAGAGACAGACAATATGTTAAAGAATAGCAATGTTATCATCACCAGATATACTCCTCAGGATTAGGAACAAGCACAACTATTAGATCTTGTAGTCTATGATATTCTGGTCAAATGGGATAACTATATTCTGTTAGCCAATTTAGGATAATGGAATAAGGTCATTTCAGTCAGCACAAGGGTGCGCAAGAAGTACTTATCTGCAAGGGTTAGACTGATTTCTGATCATGAGTGCTTAAAATGCTATAATAGAGGGAACTAGACTGTCAACTTGGAAGGAATCCCTGTTTGATAGTTCCCTGCTTCCTGGAACCTTTCAAAAAGGAAACAACGAGAAAAGTTCCAAGCTGTCGTATACAATCTTCCAGACGATATGACAGATGCCTTTTTATTCCTGAATGGATGCCCTCACCAGTTTTTATTGGATAGTGAGATCAAATCTTTCAAAATTGTTAAGGAAGTTGATGGTTCTAGGAAACTGATAGGTTACTTTAACACTTGGAATCATGTTTCTATCTGCATAAATAACCTTCAGTTTTGGTATGACGTTGAAATCTCTTGGTGCCATTATTCCACTTCCAACTTCAAGAATTTACGTAAATCTGCTTGAATTGGTAATGCAGAAAAGTCCTCAAGGACAACACATGGGTCTAACTCTTTTTTTTCAGGTTTTAATACTACATCAGGAAATTTTATAGTGCGAAAAGTTGCGCAAGATTACGCATCATAATATTCGTAAGTTTTCAGACCTGCTGCAAGTTTGTGGAAGAGTAATATTTCGTAACTTTTTAAAATATTTCAAAATATTATGATATGCAAAGTTTTGTAATTTTATGGTTTGTAATATTCTGTAATTTTATGCATTCACAATATTTTGTAATTTTACATAATATTTCGTAAGTTTTCAGACCTGCCGCAAGTTTGCATAAACGTAATATTTTGTAACTTTTTAAAATATTTTGAAATATTATGATATGCAAAGTTTCATAATTTTATGGTTCGTAATATTGTGTAATTTTATTGCATAATATTTTGCAACTTTTTAAAATATTTTGACGATTCGTAATTTTACATAAATATTTTGTAATGTTTCAAAATTCATTTTTATACTATAAGTTTATATAATGTATATTTTATTAGATATAATATGAATTAAATTATAAAAAATTACAAGTATTTATTACTATATACAGAATATATAAAAGTAAAAAAAGAAAGAGTAATGATACAATTAGATGTAAAAAGAAGAGAAATAGCTATAGTAACGTTGGTATTAGATATAAAGATAAAAGAAATATTGTTAGTATTGTTAGTGTTGTTAATATTAGAGTAAAAAGAGTCAAAGAAACAGTAGAAACATGAATATTATCATCAGTATTAAAGTACAAGTAAAAGAAAAAAAGAAAACGTAGATAGTATTGTTAGTATTACGATATAAAGTAACAATTAGAATAAAAAACGCATTAGTATTAAAACAATTAGTATTAATAAACAAATATTTCTATACCTGCAAAGAATAAACTAAAAATAAAAGAAAGAGAAAAAATAAACATGTTGTTGGTATTAAGTAAAAGGAGTAAAAAAAACATAATTAGTATTGTTAGTATCGTTAATATTGAAGTAAAAGTAAAAAGGAATAAAGGAAATATGGATATTATTGTTAGTATTACGACACAAAGTAACAGAGGTAAAAAGAAAATGAAAATAATTAGTATTAATAAACAAATATTTCTATACCTGCAAAGAATAAACTAAAAATAAAAGAAAGAGGTGACAAAATAAAAAATAAACATGTTGTTAGTATTAAGTAAAAGGAGTAAAAAAAACATAATTAGTATTGTTAGTATCGATCGTTAGTATTAAAGTACAAGTAAAAAGAAATAAAGGAAACATGTATATTATTGTCAGTATTATGTTACAAAGTAAAAAAAAAGTAAAAAATAATGAAATAATTAGTATTAATAAACAAATATTTCTATACCTGCAAAGCAATAAATTATGAAATATATGTAAATATTCTGTATATAATTAAAAAATATTGAACAAAAGGATAAAGAAATAATAAAAAAAAGAGAAAAATATTGAACAAAAAAATAAAGAAATAAAGAGACAAAAAATAAATAGGACAAAAAACGCATGCAGATTAAATCACATGCAAGGATCAGCCTAATTTTGATTGGCCAGAAAATACGATACTGTATATGCAATCATGCACAATCATATCATGCAGATTTATTTATTTAATTATCAATAACGTGGGCGTGACATAAATAAATTGTGACTGAAACTTGTGTTCAATTTGTGTTCAATTTGTGTTGATAATTCTGGTAAAAAATTATTAATTTTGGCCAAATTTTGTTAAATTTGTTAATTTGTGTTGAATTTGTGTTGAATTTGTATTGCGTAATTTTTTATTTATCACAAGAGGATGATATTTAGTAATTGCATGTATGTACGATGTACAAGATTTTTTTTATGATTTTTTTAAGAAATGTACGCAAAATATTTAATCAGAATATAATTGTTTTTATTTTTAAATATGATATATTGATATGAAATCAAACTAAGATTTTTTTTTATTAATCATGATATTTATATTTAGATAATCTATATCCGCATGAGATTTAATTAATATGTTTAATGATGAGAATGTAATAAATTAAATTTTAATTGAAACGAGAAATAAAATCAAACCAAAGAGGTATTGTTCAAATTTTATTTAAAGTGATATTTTATGATTTTCTTTCTACCCAAATTTTTACTCATCCCAAAATCAAATTATAAAAATCAAATCTAATCTAATAATGCCTCACCACACACGTTCACGTCATTCCCACTATAACGTCTATTGGAACTGGGCTATGATGGATGAGCTGGTTAACATACGCTGATACAGAAACTGCGCCTACCATAATATTAATGGTAGAAGCCGCTATGATTTTTGGGACTCTGTTGCCAATAGGTTCATATGACTAATATCTATAATTTCTTTAAGAAAGAATTTAAATTCAAGGCAAACGTGGCATAGTAGCCAATATCTTTATTAATCATTATTTAATCAATACAATTTATAAAAATAAAAAGAAAACAAAAATAAAATAAAACTAACTAAAAATAAAGCTATATAGTCTCCTAAGTAAAAATAAAGTAATAAAAATTAATCTAAAAGAATAATCGCATTACACTAAATTTCCCTAGATCTTCCCCCTTGATATATTCCAACCAAAGTAGAAGCAACTATGCTAACATAATAACGGATAACACGTCCACTATAAAAATCGATATTCCATCCTGCAAAAGCTGTTATTAAGTAGCACCGTTAGACGATCCATAAAACCCGACAAATGATTATACCATGGTAATCTCTGAATCATCAAGTTCTTAATCCAATCAGTTTTGAAGTCACGTGAGATCACGAGATGGGTCGGAGGAGGTAGTGAAGAGAAGGGCACATATGTAGAAGCAGGCAAATTAGAAGGCTGAGGAGAAGTTTTTAATTTAAGAGTAATGTGCATCGCATCTTCCCATCTACTTTTGTCGTAAGTACGCGAGTTCCAAATGCGTCTTCGCAGTTTCTGGACAAAATTGTTGTGAATTGCAGCTACAACCTTCATAGCAGATTGTCTAGGAATAGATAATTCTACAAACAAATCAATAAAAAGTTTGGGCAGGCAACCCCGAATGAGAGCATACGAGGACCAATTAGAAGAGGAAATAGACCAGCAAGAAAGAGAAGAAAGCTTCCTGATCATCGGCGTGGGATCCACATCAGCCAATTCACCAGCTTCACGAAGCTTGGAGAACAAATAATTCTGGTAGGATTGTAAAATCTGGTGCATAGCGGTACGTCATTTGGAGCAGAGAATAAAGTGCATCAAATCTTCTTTGCGAATGCAGCAGGAGTGACACGTTAAAAGATCAATATAAAGATCTGGACGTGTAATCTTCAGCTTCTCCAGGAGAGGCAAGTCATCAAGGAAAAGCTTGAATTTGAAGGTGTAATGTCGTGAAGCGTGGTGAGCTTGGAAGGAAGCGTCGTGAGATGGAGAGAAATTAAGGGTGAACCAGGTAAGATCCCAGTCGACGATATAATCATCCCGATCAGTCAAACAAAAAGTAAACTGAAAACGGTTGAGTGATAAGAGGTCCCTCATGTAGGTAGCCTGATAATAAGCCTTAAAGAGGCGCCTAGAATTGGATTCACAAATAATGTCGTCGTAAACCAGGCGGATGCTGTGTGAAGAAGTGAAGATGGCCTCAGGAAGGGGAAGAGCATCATCTGACTGATGAGCAGAGTTAGCAAGAGAGTCGGCAAAATCATTCCAATAATTGCCATCGTGACCTTTGACTTTAACAGAAAGAACAGACAGTCGTTTCTCACAAATACAACATTCTATAGAGGCCCAAAGTTCAAAATTGGTGGGTTTGTAATAGAAACGATTGTTAGTATACGTAGAGGAAGCGCAAGAACGCAAACCATCTATAGCGGCTTGAGAATCCGTGTATAAAGAAACAACAGAATCTTCGGGAGTGACGCTTAGAGCAGCATAAATCGCAGCGATTTTAGCTCTAGTGGAGGAAGGCCAATTGCGGATAGTGCCATGTGCATAAGTAGCAACAGAGTTTAAATATCCCGCATCGTGAATAATCTGAACCCAGGACCAACCCATCGAGACCTCAGGTGAACCTAGGTTTATAAGAGAACCATCAGTATAATACCGGTAGTGAGAGCCTGTTGGAAGAATGACAGGAGAAGGAAAACCGGGTGAGTCAAACGAAACTGGAGGACTAGTCGAATCACCATTCACCACGGGGAGGGAAGAAGAAAAGTCAGGAGGAATAGATAGACGTGTGTAGTATGAAACCACCATAGTACAGAGGTCAGCCCAGGAGTAGGGAGAAACCACTTCCGTAGTAGTAGGCCGAATGCGCTTACTTTGAGTAGGAAGAATTAAAGACCTTAAAAGGGAGACCGTGAAAGTACACCTAGGTTCAACCGTGGTGTATTTATTAGCAGTAGGGAAGGGAACATGCGCATCACAACCCGGGCAAGGGTGAAGTCAGATAACATCACCAGGAAAGGAAAGACAGTCGGACGTCCAATGCACAATTGTACAAGTATCTTTCTTAGATTGAACAGTAAGCTGCTTGCCAAAAAGTGGAGCAGCGTTGCCATCTAATGTAACAAGCCAATGCCTATTCTTTTGATTAGTAGTAACACCAGGAACCAAAGAAACAGCAGGAATGTCAGTAGGAGAACACACGTAATGATCGTATAAACGGTCGTGAGAGTCAGGGATGGTAGCAGTAGCCTGAATATCCAAATACCATTTGTGTGGGAGGGAACGACCACATTTGTCAGATAGTTGAGCAATATAAGCGGTCTGATAGGCAGGCCAGGAAACAAGATGGGTGCCAGTGGGCGTGATCAATTGCGAGAGATAATACAAATGACGTCTTCGGAGAACCTTAAGGCAAGCCTTGAAAATTTTAGGGCTCATACATGAATATAAAGGAGTATGGCCAGGTAAAGTAAGGTCCGGACAAAGTGAAGTGGAATTAGCATGTTGCAGTCAGAAGGGGGTGGATATCATGGAAGCAAGAGTGTAGGCGATATAATTACATTTAAAGGTATTCATATTGGACCATAAAGACCAATCAGTCACCATCAAAGGAGAAACAGGAATCAAAAATTGAAATTGAATCAACATTAATCTATAAACAAATAAACGTTGAATAAAAGAAGTAGAAGAATTAGCCATTAAAAATAAATTATTCACATGACATTGAATCAAATGAGAAGATAAATTAATCAGTCCCAAAGCTTGGGAAAGATATAAAATAGGATTGGGAAGAGCTCGAGAAAAGTTAGCCTTGTGTTTAACCAGCGAGCGGACGAGCTTTGTAGCAATATAACAGTCCTTATCCGAAAGGTGAGTGACTTGCATACGGTATTCAAGCTTAGGGATAAGCACCGTATTGTAGAGATAAATGACTTGCTTGGCCGTTAATTTAGCCGGGCGAAGAGTAGTGGTGAAGGAATTGCATTCATTAGCAATTTGCTTTTTGACAAAATCCCTAGAGCCTTTAATGTTGAACCAAACCCCTAAAAACTGAAAAGAAGAAGTAATAGAGATGGGGATAACTGAGATAGAAGCAATACTATTTAAAGAGGATAAAGATAAATTAAACTCCACAGGGGAGATAACAGAAGTGGTGGTGAGAGGTAGAGAGTTTGATATCAAAACATATTTGTGGTGATTAGCAGAAGTGTTGTTCAGTGCATAAAATTCTTCCGTAATGGATAGCATATGTTCCAAACCAGATTTAGACGAAGAGATCAGGGTAGAATCATCCATAAAGACCAGATTGTTAATCAAAAGGGCGGATGTCTCATCAGGCGGCGTTGAAAGAAGTGATGGAGACCGTAAAATATAAGGATCCAACATCTCTTTCTTTAGTACAGACAAGAGGGGATCGATATATATAACCCAAAGAAGTGGAGAAATCACCTCGCCTTGGTCAATACCAATGCGAACCCGATATGAAGGAGTATCACCATGAGCAGTAAAAACACGATTTGATCGACTCATAAAAAGTGACAAAATGAGTTGAATGGAAGAGGCGGGTAAGCGAATACGTTCTAAAGCGAATTTCAGCATAGTGAGATGAACAGAATCAAATGCCTTAGAAATATCTTGGGAGAGGATCCACAATGGGGATTTGGTACAATTAGCGTTATGAATAATAGATTCTAAAGTTATGATAGGATCACGGCAAGTTCCTCCAGGTAGGCCAGCAAAGTTACCACCAGTGAGAACATTATGAGCAGCAAGGATGGAAGATAAGCGGTTGTAGAGAAGCTTGACAAACGATTTCCGTATAACTTCCAAGAGCGTAATAGGCCGAGTATTTTGCAATTGGCAGCACTATTCATGCGGTTTGGGAATAGGGAAAACCATAGCCTGACGCCATAGGTCAGGTATGTCCGCGGAAGTGAAACATTTACAGATCAAAGCTAGTAGTAAAGCGTTGGCGGCAGGGCCAAGGTGTTTAAGCATTTCATAAGTAATCATGGAGGGACCAGGAGCTTTGCCATTAGGCATGGAGGAGATTGTGCTTAGCCATTCTTCCAAAGAAGGGGGAGATAAGAGAGAGTCATAGATCGCAGGCGAAACTGAATCCATAGGTGAATACTCAGATCGCCATCTGTCTGGTAGTGCAGAAATGTGCACAGGTGGGGTGGACTTGATAGGTACCGCGTGTTGAAAATGGTTGACCACAGCATCCGATATATCCTGAGGATCAGTCAACAGACAAGGAGCAGTAGGATAATCAATGAAAACACGATCCAACACGATCCTTCGATGGGAACGCGAGAGCGCTGAATTGATGAAAGAGGAAATGTCAGTATCAAAATTGAGATCACGTTTCTCAATATGGGATTTGATAGAAAGGTCTTGATATTCTTTTTCTTTCAAGAGGTGTAAGCCTTTTAATGAAGAAGAGGCATGAGTCAAGATGTCAAAAATATGTTTAAAATTGTCAGCCTGACAAGAAGAAAGAGTAGGGGGTAAAACGGGAACAGTAGTAAAACAAGATTTGTAAAGGCGAAATATATTATCCAAACGAATAAGGTAGACAGTCCATTTGCGGTCATGTAAGGAAGAAAAGGAATGTGGATATTTCCGCAAAAGTCTAATAGAATAAAGAACCTGATTGAGGAAGCGATAATGCTATATGAGAGTTTCCAATTCCTTAGGAAGTTTTGGGGTATGATCATTTTTGATCGTTCGTGAGGGTAAAATAGCAGTTGCTCCAGCAATAATAGAGGAGTGTAAATATTTGCACATCTGATTGATATGCCAAGAGGCAAAGGTGTTGGGAGGTACAGTACAGGAAGCATCTATACGGGCTGAAAAATCATCCCACAGAGCTGGAGAAACAGAGTCTAAAAGAAAAATATGGCGTGTACGCCTTTTGAGCTGGCGAGCACGGGCCAATTTGACAGAAGAACTTAGGAGGGAGGAGTCAAAGTAAGTGACGATAGGGTTGTGGTCAGATAGAGAACTATCGCAGACGTCAGAAATAATGGAAGTAAGTAAAAAGGATTTGAGAAGAGGGCACGACCAAATATAATCAATGCGAGTAATAACGTCTGCACGATGAAAAGTGCCCAAAGAATCAGAAAAATTGATAGGAGTAAAGTCCACGTAACCGCTGCTCAAAAGGAAATTGAAGAGTCTGTGGATACGTTTGGAGGCAATTTGCGTCTGATTAAAAAATATGGGGTAAAATTGATCTAAATGCATATTAAAATCCCCACAGATAGCATGATGAAAGCCTAGGCGCTTAGTGTCTGAGAGGGCTTGGATGAGCAAGTCTATAGTGGTATCGCGTAAGGCAGTGTTGGCAAGTGACATGAAATGATACAAATGATATTAGTGACATGTCACATGTCATTATATCATTTCAAAAGGCAAATGACAAATGATTGTCATTTAAAATATATCATGTGACCTGTAATATATTTTGCAATTTATTCTGAACTTTTTATTACATCAGATATTTAATTCAAGTTTATCATTGAACTAACATAAACTGGCATTTGATTCATTAAACAAATTAAGTAGATTTCATTTAGCTAATGGATTATCTACTGGATGAGTATCCTGCCCACCTACTTCAAAATTATAAGTTTCTTCATTTATATCATCGCCGCTATCTAAATGATTTTCTTTGTCAACCAACTGACAAAAACACAAAAAAAAATTAAAATCTTTAGTTTCATTTTGCATAAAATAAAATGTTATCACTTATTTTTTTCCAAATTTAATAAACGAAATATGTTCATTAAGCTATTTTGGATATACAAGCCTAAAAGAATTACCATTAAGAAATATTTTTGCCACAAAATGGATCATCAAATGATAATGACATTATCATTTAAAGATGACACATGTCATTTTGTCACTTGTCATTTGTAAATGACATTTATTTTAAATGATACGAATTCTTATATCATTTTGATATCATTTGGGATCATTTAAAAATTAGCCAAATGACATTGTCATTTGCCATCACTGGCATAAGGCTTGATCTGAGGTAGGGGGTATGTAAACTACGAAAATTTGCAGCTTAATGTTGCCTTTAAAGTACAAGTCAACAGAAAGCAAGCGTGATGAATGGGAAGTGTATGTGTGAACGTGAGGAGCCAAAGAATTTTTGATGAATAACGAAACACCGCCAGAAGAGCGGATATGAAGTGACGTATTCAAGGAAGAGGAAAAAACAGTATAATTAGAAAGGCGCTTTAATAGAAATTGCATTTGCTTGGGATGTAAATGGGTGTCAACAACACCACCAAAGGAGATATGCTTAAGAGAAAAGAAGTTATTCAATTGTTCAATTTTGTTTTGAGAATGCATTTTTAACCCATTAATATTAAACGAAGAAATATTGAAAGAATTAGAAAGGGGAGGGGATAAGGAAATAGAAGAAAATAAAGAGTCATGCAAAAAAAGATTTTCTATGTCTACAGGGTTGGAAGGATTACGAACGAAAGAGTCATAATTAAAATTATTGTCCGTCATTAAAACACTATGATAAATTAGACGGGAAAGGAAAGGAAAAAAGGAACAATTATTTGGAATTGGCTGTATCAGCCAAGTTCGAGGTAGTAGAGGTGTTAATTGATCCAATAAAGCTGCCAATGGAGGCTACGAGCATGTCCATTTTACTTTCAATGGCTAAATGTTTTTCATTGATAGCCTGAATTTCGGCGCTAGCGTGTTTTGGGGAGAGGATGGGAGCAGAGGGCATAATAACAGCCGAGGATGAGGTGCTAGCGGGAACTACATGAGATGTCGAAGGGACAAAATCAGGTAGAAGGGGGTTGAGAGGGCGTGAATGCGGCACGATAAGAGGAGACTCTTGCGCTAAAGGAGGGCGAGAAACATCGGGTTGATCGATGTTCATGTCAGAAGAGTGTGTAGCAGTGGGTTGAACAGAGGGCAAAGGATGCAGACCAATATGCCGTTCTATACGCGTCATACGTTGGTCGTTAAGTTCAAGTGCTGTAATGCGATCACGTACGTCAGCCATATCCTGCTGTAAAGCCTTTAGCAGAGATAAAATTTCACTGGCGTCCTGTGGTGACAAGGAAGGTGGCTGATTGCACGCTGAAGAGAGAGGGGGAGTGCGCAGTGCAGAAGAGAACGAGACTGAACGGTCACATTTATCATTAGATTTAAAGCGATTTCGCTAATTGTTGGGAGTGTGAACTTTGGATTGTGTGGAAGAAAATTGCTGGTGTTGAGAGGGTCAAGAGTTATCAGGACCTTTAGAGTGCGAACGTGAGTGAGAGCGTGAGCGTGAAGTGTTTCTTGTGGGTCGAGAGGGCTGACCAATGTGAAAACGTTTTTTGAGTGCAGCCACAGGGTTTCGATCACGGGGTCTGCCTCGTTGTTGTCGGAGTGGGCATTGATTGGGAGTACACCCTAATTTACCACATCGATGGCAGAGTTTGTTGGTGTCGTCAGGGAGATTCCATTGTAGAGTATGACCTTGATAGCCGATGAGTTGTTCCATAGCGGCATCCATAAGTTCCTGGGAAGGGAAAGTAATATAGGCCCATCTTTTGGGTTTATAGGAATTGAGAGACAGGGGGATGTTAACAGCTTTAGCACCAAGTTCTCTGATGAGAGGAGCTAAATCAATGTCTTTAGTATTAGGAGGCAGCTGAGTGAGGGTGGCGACAAATGCGCGATGAGAAGATTTCTGATCCACTGTGTAATGACACGGGGTAACTCTTAGGCAAGTCGAGAAACAATACACCACCCATTGGGAATCAAACTGGGCGATTGATTGCGCAGAGTCATAGACAATACGAGCTTGCTGAACTTTGGCATTTTTCCTGGAGTAAACTCGACAGGATGCAATGTTACCGAATTTCTTGAAGTAGGATATGACATTTTCTTTGGTGAGGAAGAAAGGGATGTCAGTGACTTGAATGGCTTGGAGATCCTCATTGCTCTGGAGTTGTCTGGGATCGTGTGCATGGAATACAAGGTCAGGGAACTGCTGGTGGGCAGCACCAACACAAGCATCATGTGCCACCATAGTTTGGAAGTGAATAACGAGGCGCTTGGAATCCCCAGAACCAGTCATACGAGCTTTACCAGTGTACGATTCATACATTTCCAGAAAGGTGTTGTTAACTGCATCGATTAGTGCCTTATTTGTAAGAAAGTTTTTTAGAGTTTCAGGGGCTGAGTTAGGAGCGGTCGCAGCTTGGTAATCATTTCTATCAAAGGAAAAGGTAGGAGACGGGATAGGTATTTGATCAACAGGGGAATCATCAGCAGTAGCCTTATCAGGCGACGCATTAGGGGGGGATGCAGAAGTCGTTGTTCTGGCATGCATGGACGCGTTGAGGCTAGTAGACGCGTCGTTACCAGGCGCAGAAGAGGCCGCAGCACGATTCAGAGGAGAGGAGAGAGAAGTTGAAACAGTATTATTTTCTTTGGGAGGAGAAGAGAGACTATCTACTCCAACGTCAGCCGCTGTATTGGTGACGAAGTCTTCATCTATAGTATTAGCGGAGAGAGTTCAAGTGCGTTTCTGTTGAGCGGTGCTTTCACCGTCAGAGCTTGAGTTGTCAGAGTTATTATTATTATTTCTTTTATTATGACAGTGGGCCCTTCTACTATTAGTATTAGGGAGACTGCCGCCTCGTCTAGCAACGTTTTGAGAGTTGCAGGAGGACATTTTAGATAGGAAAACTATAAGTTTATATGATAAGTTTGTCTTGAGAAAAAATGGACAGAGTGATCAGCGGAAAAAGGTGCGCAGATCGTTAGAATTTAAATTCAAATTAACCAATCCATTTAATTGAATCAGAATAAATAGAATATTTCATACGAGGGTTTCTGGGCAACAGTGCAGCCAAAAGTGGAGGAGCCTCGTCAGGGATTACCATGTAAGTAAATAAATAAAATTACATTCATATAAATTAAATGTATTTATCGAATATTCAAATTGATTTTGATATTTAGAACTATGTCCTTTATCGTAATGGAAACCCTGGGCAGTGGCTGTGGACGCGTACTGGCTAAAGATATTATCGCAAATTTAGAACGAGATTTTGGGAGAGGCCGGATAATTATACTATAATAAAATTTATAATTAATATTTACGTTCATGTTTTAAATTTGATAAATTTGATCAATTTTAGTCACGCGTAATAATTGTAAGAGAAGAAGAAACTTACCTACGTATCGTAGAAGATAATTATTTTTATTTTTTTATTCATTAAGTGATGAGTAGCTAGGCCCAGTCCGTACCAAATATTGGCTAGAGACTCATATTTTTTTTGGACTGTGACTGATACTGACGTTCATGCTGTACAGCCTAGGTACTATTTTATAAAATAGTAGCGAACAAGTATCAAATGTATATTTTTTATTAAGTTATAATAAAAATTAGAATTTACTTTAATTTTTAACATAAAAATTGTAAATAATAAAAAATTCGTAAATAAAAATAAATTTGCTTTCCCAAACTTAAAAGAAAAGGAAGAAAAGGTGTTTATATTATTTTTGATTATTCAATAGTATCACATGCCCCTTGTATACATTCTACTGCATACGCAGCTTTAACGATCAAATAGTAATATTACGCAGGTTTACAATCTCGTAAATTTTCAAAATATTTCAACCGTAATATTACACAGGTTTACAGTCTCGTAAATTTTTAAAATATTTCAACCGTAATATTATGCAGGTTTGCAGTCTTATAAATTTTTGAAATATTTCAACCATAATATTATGCAGGTTTACAATCTCATAAATTTTCAAAATATTTTAATCGTAATATTACGCAAGTTTACAGTTTCGTAAATTTTTGAAATATTTCAACTGTAATATTACGCAAGTTTACAGTCTTATAAATTTTCAAAATATTTCAACCGTAATATTACGCAAGTTTACAGTCTCGTAAATTTTTGAAATATTTCAACCGTAATATTACGCAGATTTACAGTTTCGTAAATTTGCAGAATATTTTAACTGTAATATTATATAAATCTTACGATATTGAAAACTTGCGTAATATTTTGATCATAATATCACATAAATCTTACGAAATTGTAAACTTATGTAATATTTTGAAATTTTTCAAAATATTATGCCATAAACTTTCGTAAACTTACAAAATCGTAAACTTACGCAATTTTTTACCCTATAAAATTTCCTGATGTAACAACTGCAAGAACGATCATAATAAAACTCTCAAATTTGGACGTTCTACTAAGAAGATCAATCAATTAAAGAACGACCAACCTAAGAAGCCAGATGTAAAATATTTAATCGCTGGGCTGAAGGCATTATTAGAACATTATATTTAGTTTAGTTGGGAGGGATAGATAGAAAATTCTATACTAACTTCTTATCATGCTTAGCATTTGCTTTACATGATGTTATTTTGTTTTATTAGATTGTAGAATTTTTCTTTTTCTTTTTTCGTTTTCCTTTATACCTTAAACAATTCTATAACTAGACTTCCTATTATACTAAAGAGAATAGGCTAGGATATAGTAGTCATGAGATATATTTGTAACCCTAGTGTGGGAAACAGGTAGGCTTGGTTTCACTGATCTTTTGTATACTTTTTTATTTTTTTTTCACTAAATAAAAGCACTTCTTTTGATTAAAAAAAAAAAAAAACTAATTGTAAATTTTCTATTCTATTTATCTCATTTAATTTTTCTAATATAAAATTATTATCCAAATATCTTTTTTTAAATTTTTTATACTTTTTAATAATATAAATAAACTTTTAAATAACATTTACCTATAAAAAAATAAGTTAATAAAAACTATAACAGGTTTTAATATAATCATATTTATATTAGAAAATTATTTTTTGTACTTTTATTATAGATATATTATGCTATAATATTAACTAAAATTGAATAGTAAAATTCTATTTTTTCAAGATTATTTTAATTATTTTATTTTTAATTATTTTATAATAACTATTACAAATTCAGATATTTCATATTCATGTACTTTAAAAAGTTATATATATCATGTAATATTCATTTTGTTATAAACTTTTATTTTCTTTCCATCTATTAGATTTAATAACCAATCAGATTATAATATTTATAAATTATATAATTAATATATATAACATAAAATTTTAACTATCCTTCTTCTCTTTTTAATAATTATATAATATATATAAGCTCTTTTATTTACATTCTTAATTTTAGCAAATTTTGTGAAAAATAAAATATATTAATTTGTAATCCTTTAATTATATTTTTTTTAAGTTTTTAAGCTTAAACTTAAATTTAATAGAATAATAATCTATTATAATTTTAAATAAAATTTTCATATTATTTTTTTTAAATATTATATTTAATATTACAGAAATATCTTTAAATATACCTTTATTAAATATATCTTAATTTATATAATTAATATTCTATTTATCTTAATCTTTATTTTCTTCATTTTTAATAATATAAATAACATAATTATTAGAAAAAAATTTTAAAGTTATTGCTACTACTTCTCAATTTCCTACTATTATGTTTCTTAATTTACTAATAACAAATTTAATATTTTTGGTAATATATACTTTATATACTATATAACTCTTGCATTTATTTTTTATTTATTATTTTAGTATTCTGTATTTTTTGTAAATCATATTATCAGACTTTATTAAAATGTTTTACATAATATTATTTATAGAGAATTCCAAATAATTATAATAAAGATTATTTTTTTTTTTTTTTTTTAGTTAAAAGATATGTTGTGAGATATTATTAATTCAATATATCTGAAAATACATTAATCAATTATTAGAGCCTATCTATTTCTCTTTAAATTACAAATATATCTCATAACTATTATACTTATAATTTACTCTCAATAGTATAATAGGAAGTCTATCTATAGAATTGTTCAAGGAATAAAAAAAACAAAAAAAAAATAAAAAAAAATTTTACAATCCAATAAAACAAAAAACATTACATAATGCAAATGCAAAAGTATGATAAAAAGTTAGCCTAATTTTCATCCAGTCTAAATTATTAAACTAAACATAATATTCTAATAATACTTTCAATCAGTTATTAAATATTTTACATACATTTAACTTAGAGAATTGATCAGTTCTAGAATGATAAATTTTCTTGTTAGATCAATCAGAATTAGAAATATTACCTTGATTATTATTATGATTATTAGTATTAAAATCTAAAAAAATACAATTAGACCCAATGAATTTCTTATTAATAAAGATTATATTCATAATATTAATTAATTATTTTTTTTTTTTTAAAAATCTATCTTTTTTAAAAAAAAAAAATAATATATTTATAATATATTAATAATAAATAATATAATCATTTTAATTATTAAAACTATATTTAAAAATAAAATTATATTAGAAAGTAATCTCTCTAAAATTTTAAACAACCAGATTATTTAATATTAATAAATAAAAAATCTTAATATTATTTATAAACTTTTAATAAAATAATATGTTTTTAATAATCATTTAAAATTTTTAATTAAAATAAAAAAATTACTAAAAATAATATAAATAATAAAATAAATATTATACTTTTATTTTTCAAAGTTATAAAGTATAAAATTTTTTTTTAATAAAGTTTATTTTAAAAGTATATAATATTTATTATGTTATTAAGTAAACTAAAATTAAATATAAAGAAAATACGATTAAACCTTTAGAGGATTCTATCATGACAAAGGCAAAAAGAGAAAACAAGATCACTTAACAGACAATTTTGGAAATTCTAATCTTATTCTTACCGATTATTGTCTCCAACAAGAAGAACAGGTACAGCTGTTGGATGTGATAGTATATGATATACTGGCCAAATGGGACAGTTATACTCTGTTTGGGAACCTTAGTTTCTGGGGAAAAATAGTATCGATCAGCACCAGGGTGCATAAAAATACTTCTCAGCTAGAGTGAGATTGATACCAAATCATGAGTGCCTAAAAGTATATAACAGAGGCGAATGGACTGTTGGACTAGCAGGTATCCCAGTTAGATGATTTCCAGCTTCGTGGAATCTTGCAGAAAGAAAATAGCGAGAAAAATTCCAGGCAATCATTACCAATATTTCAAATGATATATTACACGATCTTTGAATTAAAAAAAAAAAAATATTCCAGATGATATGACTGAATCCTCCCTCTTTCCCAACTGTATCCCTAGCTCTTTTATAGTAGCTAGTGGAATGAAATCTTTCAAAATTATCAAAGAAACCTCAGGAGTTAGAAAGTTGATCAGCTATTTCGCAATATGAGATCAAGTTTCAAAATGTATAAATAGTCCGTAATTTTGGAATGATGTTAGTCTTTTATAGTGTCATTATTCCACTCCACGTTTTGGCTCTCAGAAACGTCATTCTGCTAGAATTAGTAATGCAGAGAATTCAAAAGGCTCACCTAAAGTTACTCCTCAAACGAATACTAATTTTAAATTTTCAGGTAATTCTAGATTCCATAATCAGAACAAGAATGATAACCACATCTTGAACTCTGGTTTCTCTAATAAGAAGAACTCTCGCTTTAAGACAAACCAGTCCAATAAGCCAGATACGAACAAGTTGATTGCAGGATTGAAGGCTTTATTGGAACAATTTATTTGATTTAATTAGGCTAGTTTAACAACTTTTGATTTAGGAATCTTCTTGATTTAGTCAAATTTTTGTTTTATTGTGTTATTTTTCTAATATATTTCTTTTATTTTTTGTCTCCCTTATTCCTTAAATCTATGATTAGACTTCCTATTACCCTCTTGAGAATAGGCTAACATAGTGGGTCATGACATATTCTTGTTGAGGTCCTGTTAGATGAGTTAGCTTTATGTTTATTAATCTGTATCCGTCAAGATCTTTGTTAATAAAATAATATTGCACTTGTTTTGATCTTAAAAAAAAAAAAAAAAAAAAAAATAAAATTAAATATAAAAATTTTTTTATATTAATTTTTAATCTAATGAATTTAAAATTTTTTATACTCATTATATAAGTGATATAATATAATAAAAACTGAATTATTATTTTTTAAATTTTAGATTTTTTTAAAAATTAGAATTTTTTTTAAAATTATATTATAGTAGTATTGGTATTTAGTTGCATCCAAGATTTTTTTTTATTATTTTGATCACAACCAAATGGTTAATTCTAATCAAATGAAAAATAATTAAATAACTAATTATATAAGTATTAATATTTTATTAATATTTAACTATGATTAAAACATTTTAACTATTTTAATTACTGCTAAATGGCTAACTCTAGTTAAACGACTCATATACCTTTATAAGATTAGTAATAAAATTATAAAAAATTATTTTATTAAAGCAAATAATGATTTTTAAACATTTGACTAGTAAATTCATAAATAATTATACATTTAGAAATGCAGTTTTTAAATAATAAATTTCTGTTAAATTTTATTATTATTTTTATTATCTAACTTATGAATTGCCAATTAATATTATAAATATTTAATATTAGTATAATATATACTTTATAAATTTTTTAAATTTTTTTATTTTATAGTATTGTAATATAAAAATAAAAATATATAGAATATTAAAAAAAAGTTGAGATTTAAAAAAAATATATATTTAATTATTACCGTATATCATGGGCCACAGTACTCTGGGTATCTTGCAAATTTTGGGGGTTTTAGCCTGTACTCAGGAGTACTATACACGGGTGGATACTATACATAAGGAGGATACAGGATTTTTAAAATACCCAGAGTACATGTTATGTATAATACCCAGGTTTAATTAGATTGGCGAAATGCAAAAAAAATGCCAAAACTAACTGTTCTGGTGTTTTTATATGTAAAGTAAAAAAAATGCTGAAACTAATTGTTCCAGCATTTTTATATATATAAAAACGCAAAAAAAATGCCAAAACTGACTGTTCCAGCGTCTTTTATATGTAAAATAAAAAAAATGCCAAAACTGACTGTTCTGGTATTTTTTATATGTAAATAGTGTTGCGATCTGTTAATCTGTCAATTCGTCAATTCGCAGATTTATCTGATTTGAAACTCATCCGGATCATCCATGAATCCGTTTTTTGCTCATCCAGATCAATCCGTCATCCGTTACCTCTATGTTTTAACAGATTGGATCTGAATCATCTGGATTGTACATATATAACTTTCTCATCCGGATTAAATCCGGACTTTCATCCAGATCATCCGTTTATTTTCAGACCAGATTGAACAGATGACGGATTCATCCGGATCGTAACACTATATGTAAAGTAAAAAAAAATGCTGAAACTGACTGTTCTAGCGTTTTTTATATATAAATAAAAAAAAAATGTCAAAACTAATTGTTCTGGCATTTTTTATATGTAAAGTAAAAAAAAATGAGAAAACTGATTGTTCCAGCATTTTTTATATATAAAAACGCAAAAATGCCAAAACTGACTGTTCCGGCATTTTTATATATAAAAATGCAAAAAAATGCCGAAACTGACTGTTCTGACATTTTTTATATATAAAAACGCAAAAATGCCAAAACTGACTGTTCTGACATTTTTATATATATAAAAACGCAAAACTGACTGTTCTGGTGTTTTTTATATGTAAAGTAAAAAAAAATGCCATAACTAATTGTTCTGGTGTTTTTATATATCTGGAATATACATTATATATTGATCTAATATTATACCCTGGGTATTTTACAAAATTTTAAGCTTTAAATTGGAATTCTCTATGTAAAGTACCCGGGTACTTTAAAATTCTCGCAAATTTCTTGAGGGGGTACTATACATAGGGGGGTACTGTGGCCCGTGATATACGGTATATAATTTAATTCAATAAAACTAGTATTTATAAATTATAATATAACATTATGATGGTTTGTTTAAACTATTAATAAATATAATAAACTAGATTTTATCATTTTTATTTTTTTTTTTTTATCCAATTTTATTTCTTTCTATTTTCTTGTTTTCTAATTTTTTTTATACAAAACTTTACTATTAATATTTTAATAAAGATGCAAGTTAATAAAGATAAACAACCTTGTAAAAAATTAAAAGTAAATTTTATTTACAAAAAATCTACTGATGATTTTTGTATTCTTATTACAGTAGTCAATATAAAAATACTGATTATTTAACTTCAAATTGGATATGAGCTTTAAAAAAATTCAGTAATTATCAAGGATTGATTATTTGAAAGAATTGGTTTTAAAATTAATAGCTAATAAAGTTTTTATCAATTCTGTGAATATTTTTAATAATAATCTTAATAGTTATAATTAATAATTACAATACATGTATTATATATAACTTAAATAAAGTTTATTGTAATTATTAAACTTATGTATAAAAAATAATTAAATTACAAATCATTATCATCATATAGTAGGATACAATAATATTAAATACAAGTTAAATTAAATTAAATCAAATTAAATAAAATGAAAATTATTTAATTTAAAAATTCTTAAATTGTAATTTGATCTGATTTAATTTAACTATTAAATTAATAGATTAAATTAATAGAAATAGAATTAATAAAATTAATAATTAATAATTTTATCAATTTAACTTTAAAACTCAAAGTATTATTAATTATTAATAAATAAAAATTATTATTATAAAATATTATATGAGATTTTTATAAATTAATTTGTATAAATACTGTATATTTTAGATTTTAAAGAAATTTTAATTAATTTAAAAATCAATTAAGTAAAGTTAATATTCCAAATTAAATAATATATTATAAAATAGATATTATAATATAAGATTATTTAATTTATTAATTATTAAAACATTATTAATTGTTATAATTTAATATAGCTGAATTTTTTATTAATCATTAAATTAAATCATATTAAATTTTTTATTGATTTAAGTTCATTTTATAAAGTAAAAAAATTTGAATTATTATTAATAAAAAAATTTAAAGAAATGTATTTACCACCATTTTTTTTTTAACATTTTATAGTAGTATTAACTAAATCTTTTTTTTACCATTTTCATGAATATTAAGCAATTTTAATTAGAGTGACTTCTTTTATTTAGATTACAGTTTTTATGAAAATACATACTGTAGTACTGAGCACTAGTGGTGTGATTTAGTAAAATTATTTAACATTATTTTTTTGTAAAAGAATTATATAAGATGTAATATATATTAATTTAACTCTTACTAATAAATATAACAGTAATAGAAGAAAAGATTATTTTTTGAAAAAAGAAAAAAAACAAATAAAGTTTGAAGTTAAAAATATAAATAAAATTAAAAAATAGAATAATATTAAAAAAAAAAAAAGTTTTTATATAAATTAATAATTTGAAATTTAATTATAGTTTTCTATGATTCAATCCCGTAAAATTCATATATATGTATATATATAAATATTTTATTTTAAAGGTATTTATATTTTTTTTTCTTTGTTTGATACTAAAATCCAAAAAAAAAAATAAACCATTCTATCAATTGCCAAATCACAAAACAAATAAATAAATAAAATAAATAAAAAAATCCTTCGACATTTATTCCGAACTAAAATAAAATAAATAAATAAATATTTTCGTATTTTTTTTTATTAAAAAAAAAAAAAAATTCTTTCCTAATTTCTATAAATAAAAAAAGCATCTATTTAAATTTGGCGTAGCCACACTTTAGAAAAAAAAAAATTGATTATCACGTGCCATAATGTAATGTTTAGAGTTTTTGAAACGTGTTCGAATGTTTAGATTAACTTTTGAAAAAAAAAAAAAACTTGTTAAAAATGAAATTTTTTTTTTAATCATGTGGCGCCACGTTTTTTTTCAATCTTATTTTTGAGGCTTTTAATATATAAAATTTACCATATTAGGAAACGCACTGTAAATTTTTTATTTGGTTACTAAAAAAATTTTTTTTAAAAAAGGTTTTTCTTTGCTAAGCAAATTTAAACAAATTTTTAAGCAATTTTAAGCAATTTAAGCAATTTAAGCAATTTAAGCAATTTATTTAATAAGCAAGTTTAGATACGGATATAACTTTATTTGTATAATTATAATTTAAACATTGATAAATCTTGATTTTTAACTTGATTTTTATTTATTTATTAAAATTATAAAAAATTTTTTAATTTCACATCTCGATTTTATCACTTTATCATACAAGACTATTCAGATTCTTAACTTCAGCCAGAATTAAAATTGATCAAACCACAATGCGTTTATATTACAAAAAGAAACTTTTATTTTATAGATTAAAGTCAATACCAACTATACCAAGTACCATCGAAAGAAACAAAAAAAAAACCTATAAATATATAATAAACATATAATATAAAATATATAAAAAAGATATATAAGATATAAAAATCCGTTAAGAGATGATGACAAAAAATGTCAGTTGACTATTACAGTAGAGAGATAAATTATATATATATCATATAACCCAAAAAGTTATTAATATATTTATACGAAAACAGAAAAAAAAAATCATTTTTTTTTAGACTTTTTGGTAATATTTTTAATAACGAGAAAAAAAATATATATATATAAAAAACAAAGAAAAAAATTTATATACAGAAAAAAAACTAATCAAAAGGCGAGATAAAACCAAATATATAAACAAAAAAAAAGAATTTTTTCGATGTTAATCTTTGGTATAAAAAAGAGTATGAGAAATAAAGTAAATCGATAAAAATAAGGAAATTTATATATTTTATATATATATATGTTTGTGTTATATAATATATATATAAGGGAAAAGAAGAAAATTTTGTACAAGTGTTAAAAAATAAAAGAATATTTAGCAAATCCTCCAATGTTGACAAATTGTTTGATAAATATATAAATAAGTACTTGATATAGTAGTAATATGACGTCCGAAATGTTAATTCTACAAACTACTAGGAAACTACACTATTAAAATAAACATTGGAGGGAGAGAAAAAGAAATAATATATATAATATGATACGTGCGATTGTAAAGAATTGTAAAAAAAAAAAAAAAAAAAAAAAATAAATTCTAAAGTTTCTTTTTACACCCTGAACTGTGAATTTTTTTTGTAATATACCAAATGTCCGACAACAATTGACAGTAAACTCATCTATACCAATTTTATAACTAAATTCTAAAAAAGTTTTTTATATTGGTATTAAAAAAATTTTTTTTTAAAAAAAAAATAAATTGTTTGGTTGAATTTTTGACAAATGTAAGATGCAGTCGATAAAAGATCGACCCGTTCTGACACGTCTTTTTACCAAACCAGCTTAAAATAATCTTTTTTTTTTTTTTTGGTCAGGGTAAAAGTAAATGCAAAAAAAAGGGCAAAAGAAATTGTCTCATGCAAATATATATATATAAAAAAAAAATATACAATAAGATACAGGATTACATATTTTTGTACAAATCCCATTTTCAATCCATCATACGCAAACAGAAAAACAAGATGGCAATAAAAACAATAAAGAAAAGAGATAAAAAAAATATATATATGCTGCTGCAAGAAATAAAAAAAAAAAAAAAAAAAAAAAAAAAAAAAAAATAAAAAAAAAAATAATTATAAAAAAACTTCATTTTTAAAATGAACCAAAACCACGCAACCTTCTATAATTGATTGATTGATTGAAGAAAAACCACAGGTTTAGATCAGCCATGGTCTCCAGGATTTCTTATCATTTTCAATTTCTTCTTGAGGTTCGATTTTAATTGTAAGTGCTTTAAGACGTTCCTTTTCTTTTTCTTCACTCTGCACGAGTTCTGCAGCGGTTGCAAGGAGGTCAAGTGAGGGCTCACTGGATGAATTAACGTTCGTTGCTTTTGTCATCGTAGTACCAGAATACCCTGATTGAGGTGCAGGCAACATGATCTGTTGCTGCTGATGGGAATTATGCGATGAGGACATCGTTTGTTGATACACAGACTGCTGATAATCTGCGGATGACGAAGAAAGAAGATCCTTGATTGGAGGCACGGGTGGTGGAAGGGTCAAATTGTTTATGTTTGACAACATATAATTAATTGGTGGAAGAGTAGGTGTTGTTGGTGAAATTGGGGTCATGGGCATAATAGGAGAGATTGGAGAAGGTGGAACACTATAAGCGTATCCTGGATGATGATGATGAGAGTGACCAAAAGGATGGTCATGATGATACGACGTAATTTTTATTGGTGGTGGAATTCCCGTCAATTTTTGTGATAATTGTTGATGTTGTTGAGGAGCGGAATGAATTGAATGTGATCCAACGTGTGAAACATGCGAGTTCATTGAAGTCATTGGCGCTCCCGTAACAGTAGAAGCTCGCGGTCTTGTAAGTGGAGCTTCTTGAGACACCTTCTTTTGGTTGTTATTTGTAGGAGGTGAAACATAAGAATGTCTACGATTACTACGACCCCTAACAGGACCACCTGTTGATGGACCTCCGTTAGCGAACATGGGAACGAACGTAAAATTCCCATGTGGCAACATATTAATTGATGAAGCATGTCCACTGGCAGCCTGTGCCGTCGATACTGAATGATGATGTAAGAATCGGTGATGTTGATGGGACGCGCTATGTTCATTTGCTTTTGCTCTATTTGCCTTAGCGCGTCGGTTTTGGAACCACACCTAATCGTTTCGATGATAAGAAAACATTATAAATAAAAAATAAAATAATTTAACCAAAAACATACAGAAACATTAATAAAGAACTCTATACCTGAACTTCTCGATTTGTCATATTTAATTTTTTAGCAAGTTTCTCTCGTACATCATAACTTGGAGTATCAGTTTGATCAAACATTGCGACCAAATCTTGTAACTGTTCTTGAGTAATTCTTTTGCGTTTAACCTTTTGAGGCATTATTTGCTCACAGGTAGTAACGCTTGGTGGGAAAGAGAAATTTGCCTTTGTGGGAGATTTAATACCAGGAGTTTGTGGAGGTGTTAACATATTAGAATTTCCATTTGAAGAAGAATTAACAGCTTGACCAGATACCGAAGATCTATTCATTGAACTTCTACGAGAAGATGGAGCTGAAGAAGATGAGACCTTATCATCAACAGGATTGGTACCATTATAATCTGACACAGGAGAAGAGGAATGTTTTAACACTGGAGAAGTTGGCATTGATTGAGAGACAGCAGAATCAATTTGTGAAGATTGTTGTAAAGAAGTTGTATCATCACAATAATTGATTGTCAGACCATTTTTGTTGTTGGTATTAGAAGTTGATGGTTCAGGTGATAAGTTAGGAGAAGAATAACGACGCCAATTTTGACCTTGTTGATTCTCTAAAGAATCATGATCATACCAACTATCATTAGTTTGTGGTGAATACGATGAAGAATCAAAAGATTTTTGTTGTTCATTAGGTTCAGGATTCAACAAAGAGTTTATTGAAGTTCTTTGAGTAGCAACTGAAGTTAATCCATTATTATTATTTGAAGTAGTCTTAGAGAATTGGTCAAAAGTGCTGGTGGCCATTTTTTTTTTTTTTTTTTTTTTTGTTACAAAGATAACTAAAAGAAAAGAAAAGAAAAGAAGATAAATAAATAAATAAGCATGTATATATATAAATATAGTAATTATGACGAATATTTTTTTTTTAAAAAAAAATAAGTAAGTAATGTAGAAATTTAAAAACGCGAAAATGATAAGAAATCTAACCAAGGAATAATAAATAATAGAAATGACTTTCTAAAGTAACATTTATATATTTAATTTTTTTTAGTCTTTTTTTTTTTTAAGTATAGAAAATGGGGTTTTAAGAAAGTCAAGAATTATTTAAATTTGAGACCTTTGCAAAATTAAATCCACGTGTATACTCACATAAAAACAATAAAGTCGTTATATGTTATAAGTTTATTCAGCTCCTTTCTTATACCAAGAGGTAAAGAATTTAAATAGTGTTATAGATTAACACAAAAAAAAATGTGGCTCGTAAAAGAATTTGAGTTATACACAAAAGTTATATAGTTATTTACTTTCAAGCAAAAAACAAAGCGTACCGTTATAAAGAGAATAATAATAGAAGAAAATATTTCAAATTCTTCAACATAAAACGAAAAAAAAAGAGAACAATAAAATAGAATTTGTTATAAAAAAAAAGAAATAAAAAAATAAAAAAATAAAAAGAGAAGCAAAAAACTTAAAACCTAGCCGGAGAACTTTAAGATAAAAAAAAAAGGGTATTTTTGATGATGTGTTTAGGAGTACAAAAACAACGTAAAAAGTTAAAGAGAAAATTATTTTGTTGTGTAGCAATTATTTTTTAATAGGGGCTTTTTTTTAGGAAAGATGTGTAGACGTTAGTCGAACTATAAAGTCACACATGTGGTGTAACAGTAAACAAGAAAAAGGGAAATTGAAAAGAGGCTAATTGTCTAAAATATAAAAAAATATATAAATAAATAATATTTCATTATTGATATATAATAATACTTTTAATAACAGTTTATTATTATAAATATAGTAAAGCCACATTTTAAATAAAGATATATTAATGCGGACTTTAAAAAAAATTAAAAAGCCAGAAAAGTCAAAACAATAAGATATTATATGGAATGAAACAAGTTTCATTCAAGTTTAAAAAGTCAAAGTGGTTGAGTTTGAACCATATTAGGATTTATGTAAATTATGTGGTATAGTTTCTTTGGTTTTGTCTACCTGGCGGGGAATTCGGAAATGACCGCGTGTAATCATAAAATCAGTAAACTGAAAAAAAAAAAAAAAAAATTATTTTTATTTATTATCATTATTAAATAAATTAAACGAAAAAAAAAAAATTTTTTATTTAGTTATATTATGACAAGTTTTTAATCTCGATAAAATAAAACATCGGAATTAATTCGGGAACGAATTTGCCTAGAAAAGCCATTTATTACAATTGTCAATATTCATTAATTTTCATACTTGACCAAAATTGGAAAGTCGAATGAAAAGATTGACAATGAAACAAAAAAAAAAAAAAAAAAGAAAAAAAATAGAATAATTATTATAATGATACAAAAAAAAAAAAAAATAAAAAAAAATAAAATAAATAAATAAATAAATAAATAAATAAATGAATAAATGAATAAATAAAGAAATAAAGAAAGATTAAAAGAAAGAAAAAGAAAAGAAAGAAAAAAGAAACAACGTAAATTACGAAGAACCAAATTTGTTTTAGATGCAAAAGAAGAACAATTGTTATTTAATAATTCATTATCCCTTTTGTGAAATGAACATAATGGTAAAACCTTTTCTACATTTGGGCATAAATTAATTCAATTTCCGCTCATACGGTAAAACATTTAAACAAAAAAAATATATCATGTGTGCATTGCATAATTAAAGCAAAATGATAAAATCGAAATTTCAGAACTTGTTTGTTTTTGTTTTTGATTGTTTCTTGTGTTCTCTCTTTAAAGATCAACATTGAGGAAAATTGTCACAAAAATGGTGAATTATAATAATGAAGGTGGAACATTTAGGAAGGGCAAAGGGGAATAGAATGTCCGGGTCTTTATTTTATGATTTACATTATGATCATCATCATTCATTGAATTTTGTTAGAGATTTCATTATAATGAACGAAATTGGTTACATCCGTTATGTAACATATTTGAAAATAATTATTATTTTGGCTGTGGTTTTTATATATATATATTTAAAATTATATATACTGCGCAATTTTCTACGCCTCAGAAATAGCCATGAGGCAGTGTTTGAATGTGATGAATTTGTGGCTACCAAAGCTGCGCCCCTTCATAATTTATTTTTCCTATATTGGAACGAAATTAAATAAACCTGATTTTTATAAATGTTGTGTAATAAAAGTTTAAAAAAAAATCAAATTTTTTTTTAATAATAAATTTTGTTTATGATAAAAAAAAAAAAAAAAAGACCCTGCTTTTTTTTTTTAAAAAAAAAAAAAAAAAAACGGATTGAATCAAGTTTGGAAATTCATATCTCTTAAAGGAAATCTATTTATCATTTTTAATGAATTTTATCTTAAATAAATAAAAAACCACTAATTCATAGTCAGCCAAGTGTAACCATCTTACATATTGCATATTTATCATAATGACATTTCTATTTTTCAATTGTTTTCCTAATTTAAAGTATTAATTTATTTTATCTTTCCGCCATTTTCCATTTTTTATCCTTTCATTTAAAGATTTATTGATTTTAAAAAAAAAGTTTATTTCATTCGTGTATTACATTTACTTTTATTATCCTTCTTTTATTTTTTTTAGAATTAAATTTTTCTATTTTTTAATGAATATATTTTAAAAAAAAAAAAAAAAAAAAAAAAAAAAAAAAAAAAAATTAAATAATTACACAATATTCAAATTTGTTCATGATTTACAATAAAACAAATTAAATTTTATCATTTATATCATTTATAATTGATGATTTCATTTACGATATAAATGTCGATATCAATTATTATCCCGTAACCAGTAAATACAGTAAATAAACAAATTACGTATTATCACGTGTATTTAATTTTTACTTTTGTCGTTATCTGCACTAATTCATTGATAAACAAAATCATTTTCATTGATTAACAAATTTCGATATCTAAAAAGATACCTAAAGAATTATAATGAACTATCAACAACAACCAACCAATATTTTCTCAAATAATAATAATAATAATAATAATGCTTCCTTTGAAAAAGATATTCTGGAAGAGTATCAAAAATTAAGTTCTCATATTAACAAGGTAAATATATTATTATTCTTATTATTATTATTATTATTATTAATTATAATATTATCAACAATCCATCTCAACAATCCATCTCGACAACCATCTCAACAATAATCTCATCATCATTTTCATCATAATAGATTAATGAAACAATTATTCATATAAATACGAATGATATCGAAATTCTTGTTGATAAACTTCGTTCCTTGGAGAAAAAATTTGGTCTTGTTTATACTTTGTTTAAGGCTTCTGTATATTCTTTGGTAACTTCTAATGATCAAGAAAATGGTAATATTAATGATGAAAATACGACGAATAGACCTTTAATGTTTTAAACACGTTCTTAATCATCCTGAATAAATGATTTTTTTTTTTCGTGTTTCTCTTTTAAATCATTTTTTCTTTAATATATGTATATATATTACAAGATTTTATATAATAAATAAAATAAATAAATAGAATTAAATAATAATTAGCTAAAGACAATTACTTGGTTGTGTGATTAATTATTTAAATAATAAAATGTATGAAAATTACTTTACAAAAAAATGCTTTAAAAAGATAATACACGAAATGATTGATTAAAATGAAATGTTCAAAACAGAAACAATAATCTCTCGTCTAAATTTCTTTCACATATAAAATATAAAAAAAAAAAAAAGTCTATAATTCCCTTTAATGGATACCAATACCTCAAACTAAAAAAAAAAGAAAAGAAGAGAAGAAAAGAAAAGAAAAGAAAGATAGTAATATGTATATATAAATTTTTTTATGATGGTGAATATGATGGTGTAGATGGCGACATAATAGAAAGTTCAACTTCTTCACCTTCAAGTTTTCTATCATCTTCAAATCTTTGTGATCTATTAGGTGATGGTGATCGACTTGGACTTGGGGACATCTTACGGAATAATGTATTTGGTAAAGTTTGACTACGATGTAATGAAGTAGTTGATAAATATGATTTTCTACTATCTTCTTCAACTAAGGTCGTGGTATTTGATCTTTGATGTGTTCTTCTTGATAAATAAGGTTTTGTTGGTTTATATACGGATCTTCTAAATGCTTCAAATGAACTTTCTTCACTAGAATATGCGAACCCTGTGAACGATTGTCGTTTTCCTGATTGCATATGATATAATTGTTCTTCTGATCTTAATGATGCCGTTCTTCCTTTTTGTAACGTGATAATTTTTGGTAATTTTGGAATCATTCGTTCTTTTACAATTGGAATATCACTAAGTGAATTATCACTAAGCATATCATCATTTATTGTTGCTGAACTTGCATTAAATGAACTATCATCTAAAACTTTTCCTGATCCTGTTATAGGAACTTTATCATCTTCTTCTGCTTCTAAATCTTTTCTTCTTCTTCTTCTTTTGAACTTCTTTTCTTTACGAATTGTTTCCCGAATTATATCTGTATCAGTAGGCCAATATGATTTATGAAGGTATTTAACTGTATATCGTGGTAAAATACTAATAATAACCGATAATAAAACTCCAAGCCAAAAGTCTACTTCTGAAAATAATATTAAATCTAATCTGAAAAATCCGATAGATGACCAAACTGAATAAAATTCAACCCATGCATAAAATGAAAGAATACTCAAAACAATGACTACAAAAGCTATCCATGACCAATTCATAGTATTTAAACCTACGTATAAATTTACTGTAGCAATTACCGATCCTGCAACTATTGTACCTAAATCGGTTAATCCATTATTTGTTAATCCTGTTGGATGTGATGAACCAAATTGAAATATACCGAAAGAAACAAAAAAACAAATAGCTGATTGGTAAATTGCATCCAAAACGTAAAGCCAAAATTTGGATTTGGTAAAATCTTGTTGTAAAATACCACGCTTGTATAATTGTGGATATTTTAATGAAGTTTTAGCATCAACATCTTGATCAAATGCGCCTAGAAACATTACAGGAAAAGCTGTGAACAAAAGATTATAAAGCATAATATATGTATAATCATAAAGATATTGTGCCGAAAATCCTGCCCAAATTTGATACCAGAACATTGCAATTGTCCAAACTATATTTTTATAAAAGAAACAAGATATCATTTCAGCAATTCTTATGTAAGACCATCGTCCATGAACTAGTAAAAGTTTTTCCAGATATTTAAATTGGGCAAAGGCATAATCTGCTGCCATTGCGGCTTGACGACCTTCTTCTCCAGCAATGCCCACTCCGACATTCGCCTCTTGAATCATACTAACGTCATTTGCACCTAAAGCACAAAAAAAGAAAAAAGAAAAAAAAAAATAAATATATAAATAAATTTTTTTTTTTAACTTTATCTCTCTTAGTTGAATATTTTTAAAGGTTCATCAACTTACCATCACCGATAGATAGTGTCATAACATTTAATCCTTCTTTTACCATACCAACAACTTTAGCTTTTTGCAAAGGACTGACACGGCAACAAACAACACTTTGGCATCTCTTTCCAAGTTCTAAAAATTGGGGTTTAATTTTCTTATCTAATGCATATTTGAGAGTTTCACCGTCGATAACAAGAGCATGTTTACTATTTTTATTTTCCGCATCAGGCCCAAAAAATTTATCCAAGGCATCACCTAATTGACGTTTCGCACTCTCTTTATCAGATGCTGAAATAACGATCAAAATCATATCTTTCTGTAACAGGTTACATGCAAAACCAATATTAATGGCAGTTTCTGTTTTGTCACCGGTAAGTACCCAAATTTTAATTCCTGCTTTAGCTAAAGTTGCTATACATTCAGGAACACCTTCCTGAAGACGATCTTCAATAGCAGTACCACCCATTAGAGTTAAAGAATGTTCAATCATTTCACACGCTTGTTCAATCTTTTCCTCACGATCATAGATACTTGAAGCAGCTTCTTCATAAGTTTTAGCCCATGCATTATATTCCTCGTCTGATATGACTCGATAAGCAATACAAAGTGTACGAAGACCTTCATTTGCAAAAATTTCCAAATCAGCCAAAGTGTCCTCTCTTAATTTTGTTTGACGACCTTTTTCAAGTCGTTCATAAATCACACTATCAGCACCTTTACATAACAAGACCACACCACCTTCAGGAGGTCTTAAAATTACTGACATTCTTTTACGCGTACTATTAAATTCCAACACGTTTAACAAAGTAAATTCTTTGCGTTGACCCATTAATTCTATAACCAAAGTATCTTGATAACGTTCAAGAAACGCGAAACCAACATCTCTAGCACAACCTACAAGAGCTGCTTCATCAGGAGATTGTGCTTTATATTCAATTTTAAAAGGATTATTTTCATCAGGATGTTCTACAAGAACGGTATGACATAAGGCAAGAGCTGAAAAAAAATCTTGTATGGCTTTCGCTTGTCGATCTGCCGCTCTTAAATCCTGATATATCTTAGAATCAATGAATGTGAGATTTGATGAAATATATTGATTATCGAATAGCTTAGCCATCTCGGATAACATTAATTGTTTTTCAGCTTCAAGATCAACATCATCTGATTTTTGGTCTGGATTTCCTGCAAGTTTAGCACCACGTGTAGTATCGGTTTCACCTAATCCATAAGCTATTCCGTTAATAGTACATTTACGGAACTCCATAACATTTTGAGTTAAAGTTCCAGTTTTATCAGAAAATATGTACTCAATTTGACCTAAATCATCAGAAATATTCCATGTTTTTGGTGTACATGGATAATCAAGCTTTTCATGATACATTTCAACGTCAGAATAGATAAAATAAGCTTGAACTGTTTTTACCATTTCAATGGTAATATATAATGAAATCGGTACAATATTTTGAAATAAGATTAAGCTCACCCTATATTAGTAATAAGAGAAGATGTGTTTAACTAAAGTAAATAATAACAAAATAATAAACAACAGGATTTCATGAAACATACCAAAAAGTAAAGAAGGCACTTGAGTCTGCAGAATCACCATTACCACCTCCATTTTCAAAGAAATCTGCAGAACTTTTAGGTTTAAGATAATAAATACCATCAGCAATTGCAGAACCTAAACATAATAAGAACAAAATTATGAAATTCATGGTAACCTAAGTTAGAAAATAAATGAATTAATTAGTTAATTTGACTTTTTATTTATTATTATTATTATTATTATTTTTTAATAGTAATTAAAGATTATTTAAATACATACGTGAAAATTCGTCTCTATTTCAATGCGACTTCTCTTACTGGGCGTGTCTCCGGAATTTAACATAATTTTTGTATCTGTACCAGTAAAAACAACTAATCCTATTGCGTATTCAGTATTACGTAATATACAACCTCTCAGTAAAACGTTATTAATAGATACTGGATCTATTTTTTGATCATTTTCAATCCCCGATTGGTCGGACCAGCGTAACACACCAGTATAAGAATATAAATTTGAATGTGGCGGTTCAGACTCCACATAAAATGAAACACGTTCACAATCAAGCTCTGATTTTATCGAAGCAGTGGAAGAAATACAATGACGGATTTTAAGATTCGTTTCACCATCTAGTTCTTTAGTTTCTACATAACAAAGACCATCTGGCTCACTTGTGGATAAAATTATTATATCAGCTGGGATAGATTCATCGTTCTCTAACCGAACAATATCTCCTACTTTTACATCTTGCCAACGACTCGCTGTCCATTTTGCACTATTTTTTAAGTTTGTTCCAATACCAGCACTATTGTTGTTCCCCTTATTCTTATTACCAAACCAGTATCCTAAAAGTTTACTCAATCGACTATTTTGTCCATGTGGTATATTAACATTGACCCAATTTTCCAACCGAATTGTTTTTGATTTATTTAAAGAATTGTCTTGTGAATGACGCTTCCAATCTTCAAAAGCATCTTTGATAGCAGTCATTGCAATAATTGAGATAAGTGGTAACGCAGCTATAAAAGGGTCAGTCTGTCCACCAACCATTGGAGCTAGTTGTAGAAGAACTACAAAAAGGAAATAAATATTCGCTACCCTACGAAATTGTTCAAAAAGATTTTTTGGTAGAAAGGTTAGTAAGGTATACTTTGAGGTTCGAATTTTATTCGCCGCATATTGCGTTTTTGGTTCCCCATACTGATCTAAATCAGCTTGTGGAAGTGACATGTTCACATATACGCAACGTTTTGGAAGGACTTGCGTAGCTGACACCGTGGACACATTTCTCTTGTGTCTTGAATCTGAATTATTCTCAATGTCCTCATTGTCTTGTCCTTTCTTTCGACCAAAAAAAGTCATATTTGACTTTTTTTAAGGATTTTTTTTTTTTTTTTTTTTTTTTTTTCTTTTAAAAAAAAAAAAATTTGGGTAAAGTCACAATTTCAACGGACTTTGTGACTTGGGTAATGGGTAATAAAAAAATCTCTGCCGTTAGATGGCGCGAGAAATAAACGAAGGTGTAGAATATTGAGGTAGTCAAAAGGAGAGTGAATGTATGAAAAATAAATGGTTTATTTTTTGTTGAGGCTTTGCAATTATCGAGTTTGCGGGTTTTGAATACAAAAAAAAACGTGATAATACCCCAAGAAGGTAACTGGTAATATTTAATGCATTAATTATAGTTGCATGTTCATTCCCTGATCCGTATAAAAAAAAATAATTTAAAAATTAATATTAAATTGCTGTTACATTATTCCTTTATATAGACAAAGCATTGATAACTCGTTTTACACCTGGGGAAGACGATCAAATGTCATTGCCGACAATCCGGAAGCGCACAATTAATATATAAAAAAAGGGCACAATACCTTTCTTTGATCGGACCTTTAATCTGTCAAAGCCAATAGTCTAAGCCAGAATAAATTTTTTTTTTTTTTTTTCGGGCCGTTAAGACAAGCCTCGTTTAATTGCGATAACAAACATATAATATAATTTCTAGACAACATAAATTATTTCTAGACGAATGTGTGAAAAAAATAATAATTCATCAAAATGGAAATAATCACTATCCGACCTCTTTCCCCTTTGTGATATTTTCTCCTTTCTCCTTTCCCCTTTCCCCTTTCCCCTAGTAAAAATTTTTAATTTTATAAATATTGTTTCTAAAAATAAATTCTCCTGAAATCCCTGAAACTTATCGACAAGGGCTGAGTTTATCTGTTATACAGTATATATCATTGTTTTCAGATGTAATCCGCTTTAATTACGATATCAAATTTTTCCTTTTTAATTGCTCGGATATACGTATACATACTGCATGGAAATCTAAACAAAGAGAACAGGGATTAAAAATATATTATTTATATATAAAATATGATCCTATTTAGTAAATTTTCTTTTTATCATATATTCATTTTTAGACTTTATTTAACCTATTTGGATTTGCTAAAACGTCAAAATTTTCAACATCTAATATGTTTCATGTTTCACTGATTCTTTGATGATATTTCAGAAACACATTTATTACATGCATAATTAGAAAATTCCAATGAATGCTACGAGGATAAATTATAAATATTTAGGAAATTTCTTAAAAACACAAAATTTTTTATTTTTAAATTTTTTATTTTATAAAAAAGAAAATAAGTAATGAATGTTATAATTTTAAGCCCACTCTAATTAATTATAATTTAGGCTGGAATTATAAATTGCCCAGAATTATAACAGACACATTCATTGCCCAGTTGGG
This sequence comes from Rhizophagus clarus, assembly GCA_015698045.1. Lineage (NCBI taxonomy): Eukaryota > Fungi > Glomeromycota > Glomeromycetes > Glomerales > Glomeraceae > Rhizophagus > Rhizophagus clarus. Next base: position 1,545,807 of record BLAL01000034.1, read on the forward strand.
ATAAAGTAAGGGTGTAAAAATGATGTGACGTAATACTAAATTAAATCGCGCAATCTTGAAAAAAGAAGATTAGAAGAATTATATAAAGCGACATGACGTAATGATAAGTTTTGTCATAGACGTATTTAACTATAAGGAGCAATTAAGTTTGTAAATAGTAACAGTTAGGAACAGCTTAAAGTCAATTATTTTTATGGAGTATAATGATATCTGATAATTACATCAGGATTGTATAAAATACAAAATGTAATGTAATGATAAAACTAAGATAAGGCTACTGCACAGGGGTATGCAAATGAGCCAATCTCTACTCAAAAATACTAAAACTCTACGCGCTAGAAAAAAAACTACAGAACTTACATAATAAAGAATTTTGATATAACGAATTATACAATACAGCGAATTTTTATAAAGAAAAATTTTGTTGTACCGAATTTACTAATTAAATGCTGCATGCTGTTTAACGAAGTAAATTCATAAACTGCATATATTAATTGTATAACGAAAATATTTTGTGTGACATCGTTTTTTCATATAAATACCAAAATATATCGTAATATACCCACTTTTAACGAATTCCTCCCGGACGCCTATTCGTTATAGCAAGAGTTGACTGTATGAGAGAGGGATTCACTATCTACAAGAACAAAAATTAAAGTTAAAGCTAATGTTTTTATTTCATAAATGTTACCTGTTATAAGTCACGTGCAAGATGAAAATCACTTGCGTCGTAAAAAACATAAAGGTGATATCAATCAAACGGTCGAGTGTAATCCGCGAAGTAATAATAAATTTTATTGTTCGGCTTGCTTCTTGGAACATGTCATCACGACTTTCCGATGTTCCAAAATAATACGGACATAATTCTAAAAGCAATATTACAAAAATAAATTCCTGTGATGTGACACGTGTATCATACGTGCCGGGCGATAAAAATTAATCGTAGTGGTAAGTTTGAATTGATAATCTTTTTTGTCTCAGTTGATCTCCCGATTTATACTGTAGATTTGAAATTATTCAATCCCGAGAAACTTTTCTGGATTTAGGTTGGCAGAGATTGTGTAAATATATTTTATTTTGAGTGTGTAGAAAAAGTGTATTAGTGTGAGAATCGCAATCGACATAGAATTAAATAAATTAGCTGTAGAAATTTATCAGAAAATATGATGCTGAGACTTTGATAGCATTGTAATGATCGTATAGATATCCCTGAATTACTAATTGCATCAAAAAAATTTCGCTCCCATTTCGGACTTTTGAACTTTTAATTATAGGATCATAACAGATAAGTGTAGGTGATTCTTATTTGGACGTGCGGGATAATATATTATTATCCGTTGAATTTTTTTAAGATATTTTTCAGGATCCTATAACAATTTTATCATATATCTCCACGGATGATAAGTAATTTGGAGTCCCCATCATGCACTATAATCTCCTCTGTAACCTTATCATTCTAATGTTTCCTTAACAGATCATGTGCTTCTTTATCTAGTCGATAAATTAACTGATATTTCTTTTGCTCTATCCATGCATTAATATTAAAATAAATATATTCCTTATACGTTGTGGCCATTTTGGCTAGATTATAATTTTCAATAAGGTATGGATATTTGTTTGCTTTTTTAAATATATCAACAAATTTATCTAAATTTAAAGCATACTCCTCTTGCATCACAGGATTTATAACTAGGTATCAGGAGTATTGTTATAGGGATATTTGGCTCGGTTAAAAAAAATATGTTACATTTGAAGTGATATCAATGTAAAATAAAATTTTATATTACACAAATATGTCAGATGATTGCATAATTACATGTAACCCATTTTTTCATTTTTTTTTTTTTTTATTTTCTAAGCTAACAATACATTAAAAAGAAGAAGAATTATCTATTTATTACTTAGAAAAATCTCTCATATTTAAAATTTCTTGATAATTTTACCAGAAAGGCTTTAAAACCATTTTAGCTGATATAAATGATTATCTTTCATCAATTTTATTACATATTCTTTTAATACTTCATTTATTGAAAGTTTATGTAGATTACACATCAACATTTATATTATAAAAATCTTTAAAATTATTGGAATTTATTTAAGTGTTAAATGCTGAATGCAGGATATTTGGTATCTTTAAAATTGATAATAAACTAAATATTATAATTAATATATTTCAATATATTTTTCCATTAATATCCTAATAAAAATATTTTATTTTGTAAAAATCCTAAAAATAGGATATTTTTATATATATAATTTAAAAAAAATAAAATAATAGATAAATGAAGACATAATTCTTTCCTCTAGCTCATCAGACCAAATTTTTTGCAAAAAATAATTTTTTTTTTATTTGTCATGTTTTTGGATACAAAACTTTATAGTCATGACTTCTACACAAGAAATACGTATATATAATATATACAAACAATTTTCAACTATATTTATAAATGTTTTCTATCACTGTTTAACTTCTTTGTCCTTGATAAATCCACACTTTTTACTAAACAAAACTGGAGTAACTAAGTGGAAGAAAGCCATTCAGTCAGGATGATTTCAAACACAGAAGCTAACGCTCATTTAATACAACAAACAGTTAAACAACATAAGCTCTCTAATAAACCAGTAATACTACTTTTTTTCTATATTATTACAACTCTCACTTTCCTGCAGTCTGCATATTTTTAAAAGTCTGAGCTCCAAAAAATGAAAACATAAACAACATATTATCCTACCTCTGAACTGAATGGCTATTGCATAAAAGATGGATTTAAATAATTCACTTTGTGATCAGTACCAATCAAATCTTATTATACTAATAAACTCAATCAAATCTAAGTTCAAAGGTAAAAGCAAGAAGAAGAATAAAAACAAAAAGATTTATATAGTAGATCCAGCCTTTGCAAGTACATGGGATGATATATTTGTACAAGATGCTTTTTTTTTATTTTCACTATTCTCTTTACCTGAGGATATAATTGATATCAAGGCTATTACTTCCTTTATGTTCATACCAGAGTTCTTTGGTAAAGAAAAAAAATAAAAGATATAGAAAAAGAATGTAACTCACATAATCATTAGATATCAGGCATCTTCTAAATACACCTTCATTTGAAATATCCTTATATATAATGTGTCTGTAAAATTAGACAATTATATCCTTTTAAATTATCTATTCATTTAAGAAAATATTATATCAATTAATATTAAGCATATAGATACCACCTAAATCCAAAATAATTTGGGATTATAGCAGTCTAAATGTACAAATCCAAATTAATTTACAAATTACATACATAAATTTTGCAATTTATATATTTGGGATTTAAGAATTATGGCTGTCAAAATGTACAAATTAATTTAGGATTTACTTAAAATAATTTGGGTGATATCTATAGTCAAGTATTAGTATAAATATATAACTGTTTGATGTAAACTTATCATTTTAGAATTTTTTAGGAAGTACAAATCACAATAAATGGCTCCCCTTATAGGTATTCCAGTTTAATAGTTTCTCACATCATAGTTGTTCAAAGAACGAAAAAAATATGAGTGATTTCAGGCAGTTATCTTTGATCCACTTAAATCTATGATAACATGAAGCTTTCTTAAAAAAATTAAACATTAAAATATTCAAAAAAATTAAATTTGTAGATAGTAAATGAAAAATTGTTAGTTATTTTAAATTTTGGAATTATTTATATAAGTGCATAAATAGTCTGACCTTCTAGTTTAATGTAAATATTTTATGATACAAATATCTTCTGTTAGCCATCCTTAATAAGAAAAAAAAAAAAGACTTTACTTTAACATTAACTAAGCGACCCAAGAAGAAAAAAGTTCTTACTCGTAACTCTTTCTTTAATAAACTATGATCTACTACTCCTACTTCTAAATTCAACAAGATCTAAATAAGAAATTCACAGTTAAAAAATTTGATTACCCCCTAGTTAACAACTCTGTTTATCTCATTGTCATAATATAAATTGACGCAAAATAATCATAATAGCTCTAAGATCTCTAAATAACAGTTATATGTAAAAATCATTAAAATGCAAGAGATTTTAGGGTATTTAGTTGTGAGTGATTTACAAACTTAGAGTAATTTATAATTTGTTAATTAGATTTTCATCCAGTTGTTGTATTATATTTCTTTTTTTTTTTTACATTCTTTACTTTATTTATTAATATAATAATTTAGTTAATTTTATTTAGTAGATATTCAGACTGGTCCTCAGGTTGAAAGCATATATTCATTATGCAAATGTATTTAGCAAACCTACTAACCAAATAAAATATTATATATTTTTAATGTCATTAAACTTAAAAAAAAAAAATAAATAAATAAATATAAATGTCTTTAGAATTAATAAAATATAATATAAAGCAATTATTATTAGTTATTTTATTAAATTTGATATATATATTATTTTCTTTAAAAAAAAAGTAATATATAAAGAATTTGTTTATTATTTATTTTATTAAATAAATATTTGAACTAACTTGTAGCTGAAAATACTTTATATAAAATAAAAGAAATTATATCTTATTTAATAAATATATATATATTTTCAATACTAAAAAAAAAAAATTTATTATTTATTTTATAATAAATTTTCTTAAATTTTATAAAAAAATTGCTTTACTAAAGTAGTATTTTATTACTATATTTTGCATTAGTTAATTCAATAATTTTTTTAAAATTTGGTTAATAAATTAATTCTAAATATTACTAAAAAAAATTCAGATTTGAATTTATTAAACTTTATAATTAATTTTTATTTTAAATGTATAAAATTATATATAAATTTTAGCTTTAAAATTTGCTATTTTGGAAATCAATAATTGGATTTTAATAATCATTATTTTATTAGTTTTGTCATAATGAGATAAATATTTTAATATATAAATCATCTTTTGAATGTAATATTAACTAAAATATTCTATTTTGAAATTTAAATCTAATTTATCTTAGTAATATTTAGAATTCACAAACTCTTTCTCACTCTGTGCAGTTCACAACGTAATAAAAATAAGTTTTTTTTATTTTTTCAAAAACTGTATATAATGGAACGAATATGACTTTAGAACTTATAATCAATAAAAACATAGACTTTAATACCATTTACAAACAAGTTCAACGAATTACATTAATGAATGACTTTTTTGATACCTTTGAACTAATACTAGATGATAAGAACTTTAGGTGGGCTTTATAACACTCTTCATTATTTGCCAAGAATGCGAGCAAAGAGGAGTACCAAAACTACCTAGGATATTTTGTACCAAACATAGTGAAAGAACAACTTAGTAAGATAGTTGACAAATAGAAATATAGCAAAAACCTCCTCTATATTCTCTACAGGGCCACTTTTCTTGTACATGAAGATGCTTTCAAGACTGCCGCAGCTTTGTATAAGGACAATGAATTACTCAAGAATATACTGGATAATGCATATGATCCTAACTGGTTATCAGATGAATTTATGGATATGGAAATCTCTATAAATAAAAAGTACTAATCACAATCTAGTATTGCATCAACAAGTACATCAGAATGAAGATGGAATATCATGGAAGCATGACAAATAAAAGGCTAAGGTTGTGGAATAAGTTATCCCTGACATACCCGCACCAGATCCTGAACCTATTGTAATACCTCAGCCACAAATTGTATTCCAATCTGCCTTCAGTTCCTCTTTAAAACCAATGGTCAAGCCTTTTGTATCTAGGATAAAGAGTGAAAAAACTGAAAAAAAGTCTAAAGCTCTAGAGGATGATATAGCACAAATTTTGATCCTAACCCAAGTTTAGGTCAATATGTTCATGATATCCTTATTTATGATGTCCCTGCCAAGTAAAAGAATATTACAATATTAAACTATCTAAAGGCCTGGTATAATGTAATCTCTCTGTGACAGTTAAAAAGCAGAAGAAGTATAAAACTGTATAGTGTAAGTTAAAGATTATGCATGAATTTAGTACTTAAGAACATAATTGTCTTTGGATAGCTCCCCTTGGACCAGTGATAGTCTGATGATTTTCTACTTCCTGATTCCTTAAAAAGCGTAAAGAAAGAGAAAGGTTCTAGGCTGTTGTTAAAGGTCTTCCGAAGTCTTTAATGGCTGATGCTTTGGCAGTTAAGGAATACCTAACAAATTTTATTCATCCCTTACACATTAAAGCTTTTAAAAAAGTTAAGAATCCAGATGGTACGTGCAGGATGATTGCCTACTTTGAAAGTTGGAAGGATTTGCAAAATATCATTAGTAAGGAATCATTTTGGAATGGAATAAAACTTAATTGGTGTCACTATACTGTGCCATCTTTTATTACGCGAAGGAAGAATAGTCAGCAGTCCCTTTTCACTAGGCAAGATAAACCTAACAAGTTGAATCAGGATCCACCTTCCAAACATACCAATGTTAGCTCAGAATTTAAGACAGGTTCTCCTGTGATTATGTCTAATCACGTTTTCATAAGGAATCTGCAAAAAGATTTATCCCAATCTTTATTTAGAGATAAACCTGAAGTGAAGAACAAGTAAAGTCAGAAGACAAAGAATAAGAGTACAGGCACTTCCCTTTCAAAAAAGCTGTTAAAATGATAATTACATGCTGAGATTGTAAAATTGAAGACAGTTTTGATAAATTTTATTCAAAAACAGTTCTAGAATTAGTAATAATTAGTAGGATTTTTATTTTGTTTCCCTAGATAAGATAGAATTTTTTCTTTTTTGTTTTTTTTCCCATTTATTCTTTTACATGTATTTAGTTTTAATTGTTCTAGCAGATGATAAGACTGATTCTTAGACTGGAAATATACTTTCAATATCTTATACTAAGTGCATAGCACCTTACACTTATTAATAAAGTTTATGTGAATTCAACGTTTTAAAAAAAAATAATATTTAGAATTCTATAATAATTAACCAATATTTCTTTATTTACAGTATATGCTTAAGTAATATTTAAGATTACAAGTAATTAAACCTTTTTAATATATTTAACCATTTTTATTATATTATATAAATATATAATAATAAGTAATATTAAAATATAATTATTATAGTAACTAAATTATAAGAATAAGATTTATATATTTATATTAACTTTAATATTAATTTTTCTATTGAATTATTATTATCAATATTTAAATCTTTTCTTTTTTTTTTACAAAATAAGTATCATTTAATATATGTGAAAAATTAGAATATAAATTTTTTATGGATATATAAAAAAACAAATTTTCTATTAGAATATACAAAATTAATAGATTTTATAATAAAAGAGTTTTTGATATTACCAGTTCATTAATATTACTTATAATTTTCAACTTTTTATATCATTAGTTTTCATAGCATTAGTTGATAGATATACTATATAAAACACAACTTGTATAGATTATTAATGAAAATATATAATATACTTGTGAATTAAATAATATATAAATAGTTTTAAGAAAGCTTAAAAAAAAAAATTAAAGAAAGTTTAAAAAAGAAAAATATAAAAAAAAATCTTTAAATATTTATAGTAATTATTGACTATCGTCACAATCCAAAATTTTAAATATGCAGTTATTTATATTATGTAATTTTATTTTACAGGATTTTATTAATTACTATATATTTTTTTACTATAAATCTATATTTTTATAATTTTTTATAAAATTTTTGCAAAATTCATAAAAGTTTCATGAAAATAAATCTAAAATTTTATGTTTTTACTATTATTACTTCAATTTTTAAATATTAATATTACTTAAATTTCTTAATAAATTTTGTAAAATAAATAATAAAAATATATAATTTATTTTACTTTATCATTTTATTAATTAAAATTTTCTTCTATATTATTTAGTTTATAATTTGTAAAAGTTTGAAATTATCTTATTGTGATTTATAGGTAACAGCTATTATAGTACATCTCAAAATACTTTTGACTTCTGTATCTAAGATTTTATCTATATAGTTGGTAAAGTCAAAACAAATGTTTTACCCATCAAGTTAAATAAAAGTAAAATTCTGTTTAATTAAAAAATACTACCTTTAGGATTAAATAATAATATTGAAAATGATACTAAAATATTAGCTTATTTTAAGATATCCATATTCTTTTTATAACTAAAAATAAACATATATTTGAAATATTATTTTTTGATACAAAGTTTATAAAAAAAATATTTGCAAGTAAAGTAAGTGAATATCTTGAAAAAAAATATTAAAATATTATTATTACATCTAAAATATAAACCTAATTTTAGAAAATTAATATCTCTAATAGTTTTACTTTGATATTTTTAAAATTATTATATTTAAAGTTTTCAAAATTAATAACTGAAAAGAGAGTTTATTAGATTTTGAAATATTACTCTTTTTTCTATTATTATAATTAATTATATTATATTGAAAAATAATAATAAAGCAATTTAAATAAATTTTTTATTCTTATTTTTTTTTAAAGACATTAATACTGCATATTTTATTTACGTAAAAAATAGAATGAGCTACCATTACCTCAAATACAAAAAAGATGCTTTCAATCCAAAAAGTCCAGTCCAGCCATATTGTTTAAGTTTTTTATTAAAATAAGAATATTACATTTTTTATATAGTTAATTTAATTAAAAATTCTGTTGTATTTTGGTTATATTTTATAAATATTTCTATTTTACAGTATATATTGTTAAATAGTTTGTTTAATTGATATCTTTAATAATAATCAGATTTTCAATTTTTGTATTAACTGAGCTTTCTTAATTTCCCATATCTTACTTATTTATCACTTTTATTATCTGAAAAAAATAGTTATTTTGTTAGCTAAAACTAAAGATAATTTTTATATTATTTATAAATTTTACAAAAAAAAATATTTCAGATTTTTACTTTTTTTTTAATTTTTGATCTGTAAAAGAAAAGTTATTATTTTGATTAACTTTCATAAAAGAAAAAAATATTTTTAAAGTCTAATATAAAAATCATTTTAGAATTAATAAATCCTTTTAAGACCACATATTTATCACTAAATCTTATATATAAAATAAAAATTGCCAGAATAAATATCTATAATCAAATATTAATTTATTAAAAATGCTTCCAGTTAAAATTTATTATCACTAGTTAAGATTAGATACAATATTAAAAAGCTTTTATTTTGTAATACATTTTACAAATATAAAATTTAGATATATAGCTAGAAGATATGATTCTATTTTTTGCAATATAGATAATAAGTTTTTTATTAATATGTTTATAACTGCTTCTCTTTCAATTTTATGATTTTTTTTTCTAAGTTTAAGCTTAACTTTCTCAAACTTGAGTTCAGTTATTTTAATTATAAGTCTGATATTTTTTTTTTTAAATAAGTTAAAACTCAGATTTTATTTCTAATAACACTTTTTATATAAATATTCAAAATAAATGAAAACTAACTTTTAGGAAAAATATATATATACAGTCATCTCTCTTTACAGCAAACCTTAATATAACAAAGAACACTATATAACAAATTATTAATGTGGGATATTAACATATGAAAAAACCCTCAATTAACCAAATTTTATTAATTATAGGCTGTATGCTATTATATGAAGTAAAGTTACAAAACAGCATATATAAAAATGATTTTTTTTATAACAAATTTTTTTTATACCAATTTTTTTTTCCAGTAAAATGAAGATAACTGATATACTAATGGCCTTATGGTCATTTAATAAAATGATAATTTTTTTTTTAAATACACAATATATGAAGGGCATAGAATGCTTTTATAAAAATTATTTTAATAATGTCAAAATATTAAGTTATGTCATCGATTTTATTAGCTTTATATTTGCACATCAGAGTTAACTCCATCTGCATGATATCTATCTATTATCTATATTTCATTTAATATCTCTATAAAAATAAAAGTAAGAAATTTTTTAAAGAAAATAATAATAACGCCTCCCCCAGCCTTTCCTTACCTTAATTCTAAAAGTCTAATCGTGTTTTTCATTTGATAACACTACAAAAAAAAAAATTAATAATTTAATTACATAATTAAAAAAAATAATAAAAAAGAACAAAAAACATCTTCCTAACTCTTTTTTACTTTAATTCTAAAAGTCCAGTTATGTTTTTAATCTGGCAATACTATAAAAAAGAAAAAAAAATTAATAATTTAATTAATTAAAAAAAAATAATGAAAAACACCTTCCCAACCCTTCTTTACCTTAATTTTAAAAGTCTGGTTATATTTTTCATCTAGCAATACTATAAAAAAGAAAAAAAAAGTTAATAACTTTAATTAAAAAAAATTAATGAAAAATACTTTCCTAACCTTTTTTTATCTTAATTTCAAAAGTCTGGTCATAATTTTTATTCAGCAACATTACAAAAAAAGAAAATTTTTTTTTCTAAATCAGATATTCAGATTATCTGATTAGTTCGATAAGTTACATGACCCTATCTTTATACTGAATAATTCTATCACTATACTATACCAAATAATTTATTATAATATTAACAAATTTTTTATAACAAAGATCTGATTAATCTGGACACTAACTTCATTATATTAAGATGTGACTATATATAAATTTTATATCATATAACCTGCTTAGTAAAAGTTTTTTTGGTACATAATAATTGAAAAAATTAAACTACTTCAAAAGTATCCCAAAAAATTCTGCAATTATATAATCATTTTCTCTGAAAAAAATGGCTAAATGATCTGCAAATAAGAAATATAGTCAATTCCCCTTATATTATACTTAAAGTTTTTTATTTAATAATTTATTTATTTATTTATTTATTAATATTACAACCAATAGTTATATTATAAAAAATATAATACAAAATATTAAATACAACTAAAGTAAAATTTAAAATTAAAAATATGAAACTTTTTTATTTAAAGAAAATCATCAGCTGTAAATAAAATATCTATGACTTTTAAAATCTTTAAGACTTCCAATCAATCAAAATTTAAAGAAACATAAAATAAATAAAAGTTAATATTAATATTCTTTTAGTTTTTTAATGTAATAATAATTAATAATATTAATAATATTTCATATATTTTATAAATTATATTTGATAAGTGAAAAAACTCTTTCTGGTCGATCTGTGAACCAAATTTTCACGAAAGAAAATATTTTTATTTTGTCTATAGGACGTTTATTTTGTTAAGAAACACTGCAAATAAATTACAAAAATGGACTCCTCGACCCAAGAAACACTACACAGCGATCCAGAGTGGTTTTTTAGACACCGTAAAGAAGATATTTTTAAAACTATACGGATAGCAACAAAAGGCATAATAATACAGAGTAGTAAGATTTTTAGTGAGTTAGAACTAGATGAGCAACTTATAAAGACCTTCCTTAACAGAAATAAAGATGTTATGCAACTAGTGGAGTTACCAGAAGTTATAAAACCTCGTCCAAGGTCTCCGCTATTACCTTCTTTTATCGTGACTCTTCTTGGTCGTTTTGTCAAAGATTGCAAATATCATGACTGGGAGGACTGCGCAGCCAATTTGGAAATTCAGCCCCCTGTGCAACCACAATATATTACTCCCGATATAGCAATTTCTTGACCTATACAACACCAATCAGATTCTATGAATCTTGATGACACAACTGGGAATACAATTGATCTGGTACCTAGTATCCCTCGTCGTCCCACCCAATCACACTACCTGCTACGCCTTTGTCTAGGGCTCAGAAAAAGTCTGCTAGGAAGAAGTTGAAGAAACTTTAACAACAACAGCAAACACCAGATAACAATCCTTTTATTGTTCCTAGCAACCAGTTACCTGAGCACACACCCTCTAGTTCAAAGGTGGTTATGTTCAGTAATGTTCCTCCTCAGCCAGTGACTCCTTCGAAGAGTAGTGATAGTAAAAAACCTTTGGAGCAGCCACAGAATACTCAGGATAAAAAGAGAAAGCAAGAATATTTAGCAGATAACTTTAACAATTCAAACCTTATCCTTACCGGTTACTGTCCTCAGCAAGAAGAACAGGCACAGCTTTTGGACCTAATTGTATATGATATACCGGCCAAATGGGATAGTTATACTCTCCTTGGAAACTTAAGTTTCTGGGGGAAGATTGTATCAATCAGCACTAGGGTGCACAAGAAATATCTTTCAGCAAGGGTAAGATTGATACCTAATCACGCGTGCATTAAAGCTTACAATGGAGGCGAATGGTCTGTCGGACTAGAAGGTATTCCAGTTAGATGGTTTTCAGCGTCGTGGAATCTTTCAGAATGTAAACAAAGAGAAAAATTCCAAGCGGTCATTACTGACATTCTGGCAGATATGACTGAATCCTCCCTATTTCCCAACTGCACTCCCAGCAAATTTTTAGCTGAGAGTGGAATGAAATCTTTTAAAATAATTAAAGAATCTTCAGGGCAGAGAAAGTTAATTGGATACTTCGCAACGTGGGATCAAGCTTCTAAATGTATAAGTACTCCACAATTTTGGAATGATGTTAGTCTTTCGTGGTGTCGTTATTCCTCCCCCAAACTTGGATTCAAGAAATGTCCTCCAGCTAGATTTGGTAACGCTGGTAACAAAAACACAAGGCAATTAAAGCCTTCTCGTCAACAATATATTAATTCCAATTCTTCAGACAACCATAGGCGTTACAACCAGCACAAAAAAAAAAACTCTTCCTTGAATTCTGGTCCGACTTACAAGAAGAACTCTCGCTCCAAGTCCAACCAGTCCAATCGGCCAGTCGTGAATTATTTAGTAGTAGGACTGAAGGCCCTTTTGGAACAATTTATATAATTTAGTTAATTAGGTTTATCGGCTTTTAACTTAGGAGTCATTTTGATTTAGTTATATAGTTGTTTTATTTTTGTTTTCTTTTTAGAATATTTCTTTTTATTTTTCAATTCCCTTATTCCTTAAATCTATTTCTAGACTTCCTGTTATATTTTATGAGAACAGGTTAGGATAGTTAGTCATGTCATGTACTTGTCACTTGTAGTTGCAACTCCTGTAGATGAGATGGTATATTACTTTATTTGTATTTTGATTCTTGGATCAACTTTAATAAAATTATGCACTTGATTTGACTAAAAAAAAAAAAAAAAAAAAAAAAAAAAAAATATTTGATAAGTATTAAGTATTAATAAACTTGATTTGATTTTAAGATAAAAAATTAAAGATTAAAATCCAGAATTAGAATCTGGAATTACTTAATATGAAGGTCATCTAAAGCAGAAGGTCATCTGATTTATACAGATTTTTGGCCTACATTATGGTATTAGAAATTACAAATAGGGATGTGACATATAGTATTTTATTAACTGAAAAATTTCTGTTGCCAGAATACTTAATAAAAATGAAAGAGTAGAGGGATATTGCAGGAATGACAAATATTTTACTATTATCACGTGACTTGCACCTTCTTTAGACATCCCCTTAATATGGAAATTATAGTGCTGATTAATAATAATTCTACCCAAAAATTGTTCCAGTTTTGCTTTTTTAAAGACCGGTCAAAACCGAGTGATATATCATACCCGCAGTAATTAAAAATGCAGTCTGACATTGGAAACCTGTCGCGTGTTTATTTGTTGCATTTTTTTTACCTGCGCCTTGAAAGTATTTTAACCAACCAACCACTAACATCAAGCCAAATCTTCTTTTGTTAGGCTTTATAAACCTGTGTTCCCTTTCTACTTCAACTCGCAAACTCTTTCTTGGAATTTCATAACCGCGAAAGCTTTAAGAGCATCACGTCCTGTTGTTATTACTTTTAGACTTTTTTCAATAGAATAATATTTCTTATTTTCAGATTCATACTTTATCATATATAATAAACAACAATGGGTTTGTCAATCTCTAAACTTCTTGCTGGTTTATTCGGCAAGAAAGAGATGCGAATTCTGATGGTTGGTTTGGATGCTGCTGGTAAAACCACCATCTTGTATAAACTTAAATTAGGTGAAATTGTTACAACCATTCCTACTATTGGTGAGTTATATATTTATATTTATTTGCAGTGAAGTTTGACAATCTTTTTTTTTATTACACGTTGGAATAATATTTATATAAACAAAACTTTTTTTGTAGGGTTTAACGTTGAGACTGTGGAGTATAAAAACATTTCTTTTACTGTTTGGGACGTAGGCGGTCAAGATAAGATCCGACCATTATGGCGTCATTGTAAGTTAACGAAAACGGAATATGTATTATTATTTATTAATTTTGTAAATTTTTTATTTAGATTTCCAAAATACTCAGGGTATCATTTTTGTTGTTGATTCAAATGATCGTGAACGTATTTCAGAGGCTAGAGAGGAACTTCAACGTATGCTTAATGAAGATGAACTTCGTGATGCACTTCTTTTAGTATTTGCCAACAAACAAGATTTGCCAAATGCTATGAATGCTGCGGAAATTACTGATAAACTTGGACTTCATTCTCTTCGACAACGTCATTGGTATATTCAAGCAACTTGTGCCACAAGTGGGGATGGTCTTTATGAAGGGTTAGAATGGTTGAGCACCAACTTGAAACGAAAAGTTTAGAGTAATGATATTTTTAATTTAATTATATTATAATTATTATAATAAAATCAGAGATCTTTAAGAATTTATTTTGTACGATTTCTATTATTAAATTTGACTAAATAATTTTTTTTCAGCCTCAAACAAAATAAGGTGCATAATTTGTTCTTATTTGTCCTATTACCGATCCAGGAAAATTTGGTTAGTGGGAGGGTTGGAGTTATTATTAATGGAGTTATAAATTTATTACAAGATTTAGTTTAGGTAGCAATGCTTCCAAATTTTTTTATATAATATTCTTTTTTTTTTTTTTTTTTTGGTTTGGGAGAATCTATTTGGAATTGGACAAAGCATGTAATGTGAATATATAATATATATAATTTTTATCCAAGCTTCTTCACTAAAACTTATGTATGCAGCTTATTTTTATGCAAGGCACAAAGATTACTTTTTGACATTTCCCTGACTAATGGAAAAAATAATAAAAATTAAGCTAAAAAATCAAACCATTTCTTGTTTGTATTTCTTCACTTTTAGTAGTCTGTAATAGGTTTTTTTTAATATCATATACATTATATACAAATAATTAATTTAATAAACTTCATCATTTTTCTTTTTATTAAAGATAACAAATTGATTTACCTGAATGACAATACTGATCATCTCATTTCATGAGGAAGATCACGTGTTCGTTTTAAGATTCGAAAAGAAAAAATTTTTGTTAGAACTGCTAAGAAAAGACTTATAATAGTATTTTTATTTTGATAGCTGATCAAATAAGATCAAGTAAAAACGGTCATCTTTCTTAAGTCAAACCACTTCCTTCCCTTTCTATAATATTTTATCTTACAAGTCCAAAACTCAAGCAAACTTAACCCTTCTCCGAAAAGAAAAGCTCGTTTGCGAATATCGAACAAGAAGACCAAGTATTATAACGAAAGTTGAAGAAGATTTGGTTTGAAAACCATCACTTAATATAATGTAGTTCATAGTGAAGGGAAATTCCGTTATGATTTCTTCTCATTTCAGCTCTTAAATAAATTCCTTTCATTTGTTTAAAAAAATAGATTTGATTCCAACTGATCATTGTATTAAATACTCACATTAAATCCTCTTGAGGTATATATTTCATTTGGTCTCCAATTGGGGAACTCAAACTTGCCTATATGTTTGTTGGTCGATGTCAAATCTATATAGCAAAAATGAAGCAAGCTGATTTTTAGTCATCTTTTTATTAATAATAATCATCGTATTACGTAATATCACATGATTTAGAATTTTTAAACATTTGATGCTAATTTTTGACGCGTCAAAGATTTTTGCAAATTGTGGGAACTATGGATGAAGAAAGCGGAGTTTCCACATTTCCGATTGAAGGTTCAACATCTGACATGTACTTTACCAAATTAAATATGAACTTTTTTTGTTAACT
This sequence comes from Rhizophagus clarus, assembly GCA_015698045.1. Classification (NCBI taxonomy): domain Eukaryota; kingdom Fungi; phylum Glomeromycota; class Glomeromycetes; order Glomerales; family Glomeraceae; genus Rhizophagus; species Rhizophagus clarus. The sequence goes on from BLAL01000034.1 coordinate 1,561,750, forward strand.
TTTACAGTCAAAGTATATGTATAATTATATTATTTTTTAATTAAAATAGTCCCGTAGAACACCTATTATCATTATCAAGAACTGCTAATGAAAAAGCTGTTGAAATAAGTCGTGCAGAAACAAATTATGATGATATGCCAGAATATCGTAAAAAATTACTCGTTAAGAAAAACTCGTATACGCATTTTGCTAGCATTTATTTTATTCGATATACTGAATTAAGTCGTATTATCAGAAGTAAATGGAAGGATTGTGAAGGTAATATTCTACTAGTTCCAAATTATGACGATTGTTGTGTATTAAAACGACCGAATTTTTTTGACAGCAAAACATGTTAATAAAATATTGAATGTCAAACCTGATGAATTGTGCTATCTTGTCGGAACCGTTTATATGGAAATGCAAAATAAACCTAATATTCTTGCTGAACTATCTAGAAATGTGAGTTTAATTTATCAAATTTGATTCCTGATTCGTGAAATGAGTATATTAACGCAGTTGATCTCAATTTTTAGAATTGGGAGCCTGCTCCTGTTTTAAAAGAAAAATATTGTAGCCCTATGGATGAATTTTGGTTAGATGATGATTCTGGTAGAATAAAGATTGTAGGTGATAGATTGAAGGAAGAAATAATTGTTTCAGGAATTATTATGTCAGTTTTAGGAAAAGAAAATTCTCAAGGAGAATTTGAAGTATCAGACATTTTTATTGCCGGACTTCCTGAACAAATTTATCCAATGATACGAATGGATATAGGTTTGTTTCATATTGGCCTATCTTTACTTTTTATTTTGTTTGCTCGTATTTAAAGTTGTTATAACATAATAAGATGGAGATGATGATAAATATGTGGCATTGATAAGTGGATTAAACATTGATACAAGTGATGTTTCGGAAACAAGATTACAAATAATGTTGGAATACTTTACTGGTGAACTAGGTTGCTTTCCGGTAAACTTTATTAAAAAACTCCTTAAAATTTATTAGGAAAAATTTTCCAATGTTAAGAATCTTTTTTTTTTTTTTTTACCTAAATTTGTAGGAACAACAAAATATATCTTCAAAAATTGCACGGATAATAATTGCTGGTAATAGCTTGGCGACTGTTAAAATGGTTCCTGATGAAAGGAAGCAGGTAAATTTATAATATTTATTCTGTATATTGTACATGTACTAAATTGAAAATTATAATTATATATATTTATGTAGAAAAAGTATGGGTACGATAACTCATTATATGACGCGGAACCACTCAATAAACTGGACAATTTCCTAGAAAAATTGTGTTCATTATTACCCGTTCATATTATGCCGGGCCAAAATGATCCAGCTGATTCAACATTACCTCAACAGCCAATTCTTTCTAATTTACTTCCAAAAGCTGGGAAAAATCCAAATTTTCATTCCGCTACTAATCCTTATTGGTGTAAATTTGATGATGTCACGTACGTTTAAAATTTCTTTATCTACTTTTTAAGTGAAATATTAATTAAAATTTTTCTATATATATATATATATATATAGGTTTCTTGGTACATCTGGTCAAAATGTTGATGATATATACAAGTATATAGAAATTGAAGATAGACTTATTCTTGCGGAGCGTACATTACATTGGAGGCATATGGCACCTACCGCTCCTGACACACTCTGTAAGTCTAATCTTTAATTTATATAACGAAAACTCTCTTAGTAATATATAACCAATTTTGTTAAATGTTTTAGGGTGTTATCCATTTAAAGATGTTGATCCTTTTATAATCGATCAAATGCCTCATGTATATTTTATCGGTAATCAAAAAGAATTTGCCACAAAATTAGTAAAAGGTGAAAAAAATTATATTTATTTATTTTAACATTTTCATTTTAAATAATTTTTTTTTTTGTTATAAATTTAGGAGTTGACCAACAATGTACGCGAATCATTTTATTGCCATCATTTGCAGAAAGTGGAATTGTGGCTTTTTTAAATTTGAATAATCTAAAATGTCATACTACATATTTTCCTTCAACGTTCTTTTAGATTTTATTATAATCGTGTGCAATTTTGTTGATCTCGGCGATCAAAGCAAAAAAGCAATTTGTAAATATTTAACATCTAACTAAAAAAGGCTATATTAGTTTTCACGTGATTTTATCAAATACAAAACTATAGCACACAAGAAAATTCATTATCGAATATTCCCATGTAAAAAGAATAGGATCGTTTAGTCGTTCGGGCTATTAAACGCGAAAATAATTTTCTCGTTAAACATTCTTTTATTAAGAATTATATTTATATTATTAATTATATTATTATAATGAAACACAGAGTTAAAAGAAAACAGGCTGAAAAACAAAAGTCACCGGAAGTTGAAGAGACAACACTGGTTCGTAAGTCTCCAAAAAATCGTAGTGAAAAAGAAGTTAACGTGGTAATAGAACATAAAACTCGTGGGAAAGAGGTTAATGATAAATCCATAGCAGAAAGTAATAGTTCTGTCCTTAAAACTCGTGAAAAAACAAGTCGACCAAAGAAAAATGATACTGGTACTGATAATGTTCAAAAAATGACTTACGATGGTAATGACATGGATATAGAAGCTGGTTCTTCAAATTTAGAAGTAATATTAATGTTTTCTAATTTTTTCTTTTTTTTAAAAAAAAAAAAAAACCTAAGAAATTAAACAATTCTATCCATTTCATATAAATTACGTATACATAGGATGAAAGAGATGAAGATGATGAAGAATATCAATTTGAGGACGAAAAAGAGAGAGATGGTGAAAATGAGACGTCCGATTATAATTCTTCGTCGTCAGAATTAATCGAACATGAAAAACCATATTATGGAGGTCGTAAGAAACTTCCACCACGAACCGCAGCTACACAAAAAATCGATTATTCTGAGAATCGTTACTATCATGAATTTCAAGATTATTTTTTCTCAAGGTTAGATGATGATGATGAACCAGAAAGAAAAAAATCTATGTCTACACCAACAAGAAAAAGATCATCAAGGAAATTACGTAGCGATGATGATTATTCAAATATTTCATCAGATTCTCAAGACGATCGTAGCAACAAAAGACCTCGTAGAAAAAGATTACCTAATCGTGAATCAAAAGAAAAAAGGATTGATTATTCTGAAAATAAATATTATAGGCAATTCGATTCCGCTTTGAACGCTAAATTATGGACGGATAAATTACCAGATGACGATGATGACGATGATGGCGAAAATGAAGAAAATGAAACAAATGATGAGCAGGATATCAATAACAAAGGAAAAAACAAAAAATCAGCTACCGCTAGTACGTCACTCAGGAAACCTGTTAGTACACCGCAAAAAACAAAGACATCAAATAAATCTAATCGAACTACTTGATTTGCATTGAATTCAACTATATTTAAGCGAATATGAACAAGTATCCGACCAGGAAAATTGATAACGAAGATAGTGGTTCAAGATGATGAAATAAAGGCGAAAAAGGTTCGTGAACGTAACACTGTTGGGTAAATATGTATCAAATGTGAAATTCGTTTAATTATAATCATTAATAAATCTATTAAATATTCAATATATTTACAATGTTATTTTTATAATATGCTGCAGTTATTCGGTCTTTATTTGCTTGTAAATAATAATATCTAAGAATAATAGGGATAATTTTTTTTTTTTAAAAATAAATAAATACACAAAAAAAGGCAATTATCGATTGAGTATTATGTAATAAATTTGATTTTTCTTTACAAATAATATAAATAATATTTTTTTTGTAAGATAATATTATACATAAAATGAATAAATTTGGTAATTTCCAAATTTGATTCTAGATAAAACCAAAATTACTTAAATGTCTAAATATTTTCTACACATCTAATCAAAAACTACGGTCTTATCCACTATAGAATACCATTAGAATAATATTGAAAAGTGTCATATAATCTGGTAAACACATTACAACAACTAGACATAATTAATCTTTCAAGATATTCTTCAAATTGTGGTTCAGTTAGTGAAAGCTGAAATCTATCCTTTAAGTGTGTAGCCGTTAAATCTCCAGAAACGAAGCAAGGTAACTTTGAATCTAATAATTTAATGTTAAGAGCATAATACTGTAAATATATATATAAATATATATATATATATATATATATTTTTAATTATAAAAATGTAAATAAATAATTACCTTTAGACATCATTTCGACCAGTAAAACAAAATTATCGGCATGTTTCCGTAGAGCAAAAAAAGCCTGTCTTAACAACATTTTGAATTCTAAAAATTTCTCACTAGCAATACCACCAAGAATATCTAGATATTCTTGTGACAATTTAAATGGTGCCAATTCAAATCCGACTGAGCCCGGAGAATTTGACAGCATAAACCCGAAATCGATATCTATTAAGAAATTGTAAATATTATGAGTCACTACTAAACAATTTAGTTATAAATTCTCATGAATAAGATTACTTACGTATTAAATGGCCTTCAGTGTCCAATAATAGATTGCCATTGTGACTAACAATATAGTAAATGCTAACGCATGAATTTAAGAATCATGATTTATGATGAGAAACCACCACCAATCTTACCGATCTTTGACTTGAAGAATATAACAGACGAGCGAGTAAGCCGCTAAACTACGCATAAAATTGTCCTGAGCACGTAAGAAAGCATCGGATGAAACGTCACCATACGTCTTTTAAAGTAACAAAATTAAATATAAATTCAGGAAATTGAATTGCAAATGATTATTAATATTAAAAGAATAACTTTAAACCTTGACAAAATAATCGAATAAAGTGAACATGAATCCTTTTTCATTCAACTTCTTAGCATAAGCGTCTTTTTTGATAGAATGTATTGATATTGAATTTTCAATTGTTTCTATTAAACCTGAATTATCAGATGTGACTAACACACGATAACTGATTTATAATAACTTCAATAAGCATAAAATGTTAAAAGCAAAGATTGAAGGGTTGAAAATAAAATATTTAACTCACTATCGAACCCAAACATCGACTTTTTCCAGTTGCCATATTCGTTGCATTTCTCTTATTAATTGACAGGCCAATTGTTCCTGTCGTAAATCAGCACCAGTCTTCACAATCACAGACAAGAGTCGCCAATTTGGGTAATGACCGTAAGGAGATGCTTTACGAATTCGTTCTCTTTTAGTTTCCCAATCTTCGCTAAATACAGCCGCTGATTAATGAATTGTTCATATGGAATTGAACAAATGTTAACATATCATTTGATAAAATTTGAAGATATAATCTGGAACAAATAAATTATCTTTTTATACCACTAGGATCATCTTTATTTACGGCAAGCAAAATCTTTTTCTCATCTTCCAACATTTCTCCGCCTCCACCTTCTCCGCCATTAGCTCCGGCACTATTAGTAACCCCTTGGGTTTTCATTTTCATCATTCTCTCCTCCTCCAAACACATCATTTCCTTGATTATTTTTTGCCTTATTGCTTCGGTGTCAGCTTTTGTCTTCTGAATGGGTTCGCCAGTAGATGATGTGCGCGCTTGATTTGCAACGTTAAGTTGAGCAAGCATTACAGCAGCAGTACGCATCCTTTCAGCAAACTCATCCGCAGAATTGGACTGACGACGATTAATTACTTGTTTAAAATATTCACTATTTGATTCTGGCAATGTCGGTGTTGTGGGTGTATACGGAGCAGGCACGACAGGGGAAGTAACAAGAGCAGAAACAACGGGAGCAGAAACAGCGGGAGCAGAAAGTGCAGAAGGAACATGTGGAGCATGTGGAGTGTGTGTGGCGTGTGAAGTATTTGAAGTATTTGAAGAATGTGAAGTATGTGTATGTGAAGTATTCGGGACAGGTGAAGGAATTCTATTATCTTTTGGTGGTTGCAACATTGAATCTGTTGAACGTACTACAGTATCAGTTGCTAATTCCTGTAATCCTGTTTCATTAACAGGAGCTAAAGGCGCTGATATTATTGACGGGAGTTTATCGATGGATGCCGTCCGTTTTGAAGAACGTGAAGAAGTAGACAAACTACGAGGAATTGGTGTTATTATATTTGAAGTGTCCGATAATGATAACGGGGATACAGGTCTTTCACTATCACTTTCAGTTTTACTGTTTTTGTCCTCGTCAACTGATTTACCAGCATCATTTTCTTCTTGCTTGTCATTGGCATTCTCTTTCTCGGTCTTTCCACTTTCCGAAACTTCTATGACCGGATTATCCGTATTACCACTGCCGTCTTCAGATTGTTCCCTAAATTCCTCAGTATTTTTAGATACATCGTTTACATTCTTATTTGAATCTGAAGACATTGGAATATTAATAGATCCCTTCCTCTTTTTTTCATCATGAAGACGCTTTAACGATTTTTGAGTTTGTAATTTGGACATATCAAACATTATTTCTCCTTCAAGAACTTCCACCATTAATAAATAGGGTACCTAAATATAAAAAGATAACACCATATAAACCCATCATTATTTGAAAATATTATTCTTATTTTTAATTGCAATTAAAAAAAAAAAAAATCGGTACCCGATCTGCTGAGTTTAACACAACTGCATCAGCCGGAGATATTCTAACAACTCGATGATGATGTGGTTTCTCAGTTGTTGCTGGACACCAAAGAGGAATACAGATTTCCGCAGGCAGGTTATGATTTAATAAAGTCAACTCTGCTCTGAGCGTACTTTGCCTCGCTTCTCTGGGAACTATAATTAACCTTGTAGAAATATCCTGTAAAGCCAGTAGGAATTGCATTTCCGAATGAAAATAATTTCCTTTCAAAAGACGTTTTTGTCGTTCTGGGCCATATTCTTCCAATTCATCTAATAGAGTATTATCTGAGACTTCAGTTGAATTACGATAAATAGAAATATCATCATAGTCATCATCGTGGTTTACGCTCGATGGTGAACAATCAGCTGATTGCGGTCGAGGTTTTGAACCCTTTGAAATATACTTTTTTAATGAAGACGCACTGCCTTTATGTAAATCATCAAGAGACGGCGATGTGAATGCAGTCGTTGTATTTACGCCATTACGGCGATGAGGATAAGATGAAGATGAAGATCTGGATAAACTTTTCCTATGACCTTTAATAAAATCAGGTATTGATTGTCCATTAATTTTTGGAGACTCTGACGACGATATCTGTTCATGTTCTATCTCTTGAATATTTTGTGAATCCAACACAATTTGAATATCTGGAGGTTCAATCTCTACCGCTAATGTTTTATTTGGAGTCTTTTCATTCTTATTACTTTCATCATCTATAAAATTTTGGTTATTTTCTAAATCAGGCGGTGTTGCGGAATTTTCGGATTGATCATTAGATGAATCTTCGTCTTTAGAAAATTCTGATTGCTTTGGAGTTCGTACATTCCCAGTATGGGTCCTTCTCCTGGTTAATCCATTATTTCCTGTAATATTAAAAGCTCTAGCACGCCTACCCTGCGCTATAGCGATTTGCCCAGCACTTTTTGTTAACATTGGTGCGGCAATACCTGCAAGCATTGCACCTATGCCAACGAGAGCAGGAAAAGTATTTTCTTTTACTTGCCGTGGAGACATACCACGATTTAAAGATGTTTTATCATCTTCAATTAGATTTTCACCAAATACTATTGCTTGACATTTATTCAAGACACGCTTACAAACTGTAAAGGCAGGAGAAAAAGGATCGGAGGATAATTCTGAACGATACGCTTGAAAATACCACAATGTCTAAAAATAGAAAATGAATCACCATTTAAATCATTTCAATTTTTCTTTATTTAATAAATTATCAATCACACAATACCAGAATAGCCATATGTGTTGATTTTTCGCAATTTTCTAATATAAAACATTCCAAAGCAACTGACTCGGTAGTTCGGCTAATGAGCAAGTGACTTCAAAAGGAATTTATAAAAGATTAGAACTTATAATCAATACAAATTTCTATCATTGCTGTCTACTTATAAGTCAATACTTTGCAACTAAGTACCCCACAATCAATAGCATACACCAAAAATTCTTCTGAAGCAATTTTTAACTGAAAAGCTTCACACGTATTATACGTTCGAAACCTCTTAAAGCCTAGAAATAACTATTTGAAATTAAAGTCTTTACCATAATTGCGGCAAAAAAAACTCTATTTCTGTCATTGGAAATTTTTTGAGTTCATTGCATAAGTAATGCTGGATCCCAACCGAATCAGGATATCTAAATAAATATTCGATAGCCATCCAACTATTAAAGTGTTCACTTTGGAACAGCCGAAGGAGTAGTTGCGACATTGTCTGACTGAGTTATATTAAACTGTATTACAAACGAATTTCTCCAAAATTATTAGAGCGAAAACATTAATACGTTCAGCGAGCCGTCTTTTTCTGTACCCGGAAAAAAATTATGCCAATTTTAAGTCACATGACTTTACTTGATCTTTTTAAAAACTTTATTTTCCAACTTCATTATTGGAAAAAAAAAATTATTCGAGATGGATTCCACTAATGAACATCCTGATGTTTTAATAGATTCTTTGCCATGTATTTATTCTTTTTTTATAAAGTTCAAATTTTTCTTCTTTTTACTTGTATTTAATTAATTATCTTTCTTTGTTTCAAGACTTTGACCAAGAAATTGATTATGAAGGTACATTACATACAGCGTGATTAAATATTTATTATTTATTTCATTGCTTATCTTATTTACACGCGTTTTCTTATTATCATAAAAGGAATGCGATCAAAAGTTGATAAACTTGTTGAACAGGAGATGAAGAAACGTCCAGTTAGCGTAAAACGTGATCAAGCGTTGAATTTTCCAGCAAATTTTGAATTCTTTAAGGTACGTATTATGTTAAGATAACGTTTTAATTTATGATTAGAGACGACTATTAAATTCTATATTTTCTCTTCTAACTGCTAAGATAAGTTTAAATTATATCGCTCTTAATTTAGGATTCAACCATTCTTGCAACAGAATATCAACGTGTTCAACAAGGTAAACCAATTGTCGAAATGGATACAAGTAGATATAAATTAGCGGAACCTGAAAATAAAGATGATCAAGAAGCATGGAATGATGCCGTAAATAATTCTAAAGCACAATTACAACATCAAAATTTACGGTAACAATATGAAGCGAAATTGCTCATCTTTAAATAAATAAGAAAATAACCAATTTGATTTCTCTTAGAATGTTCAATTTGGAATTACTACAAAAGTTCGGAGCTAATTCTTGGAGACTTCATAATTATCAATTAGAAAATGAATTGCAACAATATCAAAAAACTCTGGAGGAATATAAACAGAATATCTTAGAGTTGAATAAACAGAGAAAAGCTGATCAGGTAGATAAATATTAGGAAAGGATAAAAAAAATTGAATCATCTTTCTAATATTTTTTTATTTTGAAATATGAATATTAAATAGCTTCAAGCAGGGAATACAATTGAGGCATTGAATAATAGATGGACAGAAATGATCGGTCAAACTCTTCAAGTAGAAGTTGCTTGTGCTTCATTAGAAGTTGAAGTAGAACAGTTGAAATTATATGAAAACCAACTTAGAGCATCATTGGACGCGAACAATGAAAAACAAGTTTCTGAAGATGAAAACCACCAAGAAGATGATTAAATATTTTTGAAGCTTAAAGGCAGAACAAAGATCCGCTAAAATACATAATGATTTTAGCCGTAAATTTAATTAAACTTAGATTAGAGGATTTGTTTTAGAACATAGAGGTTAATTTTGTCATTTATTAATTTTCAATAGTTAATTAATTGTAATGTATACTTTATTTTGATACCAAAAATGGGAACAATCAAACAAATTCTATGGTAGTACGATAAAGTATAATATTATTTTTGCATCATTCTGAACACTTCAATCCTGTTGGAAAGTTAAAATGTCTTGAATAATGATGCATAATTCTATGATATACTTTTTAATTACCCTATGAAGATATTGCTATTCCAATATTAAAACTTTAGTAAAGTGCATGAAATGTAAAATATTAGTAATACAAAAAGCTAAAATACATATGTTATCGAAGAAACTAGAAAAAAATCTTATTTATAAATTAGAAAGATCAACCAAATATTTGACAATCATTTGCTGCTTTAGTATTCAATATTAAACCAACAATTAAACCATAAAGACCTAATACTTCCGCAAAGATTAATATTAAGACCATAGATACAAAGAGTCTTGGTTGTTGCGCATGAGCTCTTACACACTTCAAAGGAAATTTTCTTTTAGAAAAGAATTGACTTACAAAGAAGAATTGAATTTAGGGAAAAACAAACTTACAGCGTCACCGACCGCACCAATAGTATACCCTGCTGCTAATCCGGAAAGTCCAACACCAAGTCCAGAACCCATATGAAGAAATCCACTTCATTTTCAAAATAATAATAAAAAAAATTAAACTCCATTACATCAACTACGAAACATTATTATAATACTTACGTAAATAATGAATAGTCAGCTGTCGGTGACACTAAAAAGTAAAATTTCAATATTAAAAAGCGAAGAGTAAATAACTTAAACAACTTTAAATACATACTAGATCCTGTTATTAAAACCGACATCACAAGACCATAAACAGCAATAATACCAGCCATAATAATAGGTAAAAGTGACTAAAATTATTATTAAATGATGAATACTTTGAATAACTTAAATGAAAGAAAAAGATTAAATATGTACAGTATAAAATTACCTTCATGATAAGATCTGGTCGAAATGTTCCGGCACCAGCAATACCAATTCCTGCTTTTGCAGTTCCATAAGCAGCTCCGATTGCTTTGATATTAGAATTATATTAATGAAAAAAAATAAATCTCGAGGTCGAATAATATAAAAATTACTATTTTGAACTTACAGCTGATTATCATCTTATTTGTGACGAAAAGGTAAAGTTAAAAAGAATGTAAAAATACTAAAAATACTTAAAAATTTTATTTAATAACTTACTGCAGCTGCGACTCCTCCAAAACCAAAAAATGGCGCAAAAACTGGACAAGCATTTGTTGCCATTGTAAAAAAAAAAAAGGAAGATTTAAGATTGTTTGAGATGATTTATTAGAAATAAATATTTATACGATTTTTATGGTTACTCAAGTCAGCCAATAAATCTAAAGATCTTATCAATCAGAGGACCTTTTTTTATTATACGCGTTTTCGAAATGTCCAATGATACACATTAAGTGCAAACACCTTGATTTGCGCCATCAGAAACTTCAAACTTTTCCAAGGTCGAAAAATAGAAAATTTTACAGCAATGGAATTATCAGAAAATATTAATTCTGCTATTCCTTTATTGTCTGAAGGTTTTTTAGCTCATTTCATACCAACTTTAACGCAAGTTGAAGATCAATTACAAGAATTAGAGTAAGTTATTAAACTATAGGGTCATTTTAAATTTATATTTTCTTTCTCATGATTAATTTTATATAGAAGGAGACAAAAACTTCTCTTGGAAGAAATGAAAACAACAAACACAAGAATGGAAAATCAAGATAATTACGAATATATAGCACTAAGTGTCTGTGTCCTAGTTTGTTATATAATTTAAGTAAACCTAATAAAAAAATCATATATTAATTTATCCTTTTATATGAATTAATAAAAGTTCTCAAAAATTCCACAATATCACGAAAAGCTTCAATATATACGTAATACGATGTTATCGACGTTGTCACGTTCTAAAAATTTAAATCAGCGAGTTGCTCAACTTAAAATGATGAAGGAGCAGCAATTGGCTCAAATTGCTGAAATACAAAGACGGGAAAGAAATTTCGATCAAACAGTTTTGGCTGCTAAAATTGTAGAGCATAATCCTTCTCCTCCTGTTCCTAAAACTGTTGTTGTTTCAACAAAAATATCCAAGAAAAAGAAAAAAGATAAAACAAAAGATAAAGGAAAAGGAAAGGAAAAAGTTGTTAGAAGAGAAATTGAATTTAGCTCGTCATCGACTACTTCAGTTGTTGAGAGTAAAATTGAAATCACAAAAGATACATCTTTTGAAAAAACTGAAGAATAGAAGATAGTTATTAAAATAATTTATTCATTTAAAATTTTAAATAAATGTCTAATAATAATTATAATTATATCTATAATAAATTATATTAAGTATCTATTTATAAATTAAATTATGCGCCATTGATATTTGTTTTCGAGGATGTATGATTTCCAATACCCAAATCTTCTTTCCTTACGTCATTGTATAAAGTCATTTGCACATCTTTTACAGTTAGTCCACATTTTTCATAAAAAGGAATATTTTTTTCGTTACAATCCAAGATTAGCTTATAACATCCAAGTTCTTTGCCAATATGTTTAAGCTGATCAATGATTCTAGAATTGAAAAGTATTTAGTAAGTCAAATAGCAAAATATAGATTATCAAATTTCCTTACCTTCTCCCGAGACTTTTTCCTCTTTGTGAATCGTGTACAACGATATCTTCGATATGTCCTGCCTTTGTTAATTATGAAAAAAATAAATATTAAACTAAATGAAATTATATAACCAAAAAGTAAACACATCCTTTTACCTTTCCGCAGCTCCTCAAAAATTTCATTTCCACAAATAAAGTTCCTAAACCTACGATCTTTCCTTGATCTTCGTCTTCAATAGCAATTGTATAGTATCCACCAGCTTTTTTCATTTCTTCAAATCGTTCTATTAAATAATAACGAAAAAAAATTTTATTTAAAAATTGATTAAATCAAAATTTGAATTAAACATAAGAAGCATTACCAACAAATTTTTTTTGTGAAATGTCTCCCGTAATCGAAAGTTGTTCTAAACAATCAAATACTCCTATTCATTAAAAGAGAATATAATTGAAGTTACTGCTTCATTAGGGTCCAATCTTTCTTTAATCTTTTACAACTCTTTAAGTGAGTCTGAACTTTTTATTTTATTCGAGAAATAATACAAACCTTTATCAAAATCATCCTTTGCGAGTGGTCTTAACTTTAAATTAGGCGGTAACGCGTCTTGTACCTCGGTTGAAATTAATGTTTCATCAAAAATGTACTCTGGCATTTTCAAATTTTCGCGGAAATTTTCATTGACTATTATTGAAATGAAATTTACGAGCAAAACAATTTAAACATTGCTACCTTTATAATTCTATATTTAGTCTTGGCATTTATCATTGGTTTATCTAAATATAGGCTCTAAAAAATTCAAATGGTTAACATATATATATGCGCTATAGCCTATATGCATCAGGAATCAAAGGGATCAGGAGAATCGATAAATTATCCAGCATAATCTGATCACCCGCCGCAGTAAATCGGTATTTTAAGTCCGTAATAATTTAATTCAATTTTTTTTTTAATTTTTTTTTACCTTTCAATTTGCTTATAAAGTTTTATAGTTGCTAACTTCGTATGAAAGAAAATGTTGTTAGACGGTTTTCGTTTAGAAATTTTGGTAAATAATATACCACTACCAGAAGTTACCGAACAAGTCGACCCACAAAAGGTAGTTAATTACTTCATTAGTGTTATCTTGACTTTTTGTTTGACTAATTTTTTAATATAAAAAACTTTTTAAGAAAATACTTCCAAGTCCTTCTTATACTTGTAATGAGAATTCTGAAATACAGCATAAAAGGTTTGCATATCAATTAAGCCGCTTTCTTTGATTTTCTTTCTATTCTCATAAATAATATAAATTATTTTCTTAATTGTAATATTTATTACTTTGCAATGAATTAGTCCAGTCATAAACTTCGCAGCCGTTCACGAATTTGGGGAAAGATATGCTATACGATTTTCTGCACCAGCATTCAAATGTAGTAATACTAGCCCAATAAAAGTTTTTTTATATGTGGATGGAGAGTATGATTACTCTTATACTGACATCAATCCTAATAAACTTGTTGATACACGAACGTGCTTTTGGAGCAAAAATCGGGACAAGATTTATTTTTTTAAATTTGACCCTACCATTTGGAAAGGAGAAGCCGATAGTTATAATTCGACTAAGAATTATTCTTTCGGTGGGCCAGGCGCCGTATCTGTATATTTTTATCGTGCCAAACGCGTTCCATGGAATGTAAATCCCCCGCCTGACTATGATGTTGAACCAGCTGTCATTCCAGAGAGCAAGGATACAAGATCTATCAAAATTGCAACACAATATGATGTTCAATCTGTACCGAATCCATCAATTACGAAATTTGACACGTATTTACAAGAACAAGGACCTCCTTTAGCAGTTTTACATCTACACTATCGTCCAGCTGCTTACTTAATCGCTCGTGGGCACAACATTCCTAATCCGCGCTTATCAATCCAACCTTCTTCACTAAATGGAAGGAATTGTATATCAACACCAAATCATAATAACCAAATGTTAGATGTTAAAATTAAGGAAGAGCCAATTGTTATCAAAGAAGAACCAGAAGACACAAGTCCTACGAATAGAAAAAGAAAAATTGAAATAATCACTATTAGTGATGATGATGATGATGATGATATTAATAATAATAATCAAACAACGACAGTAATGATGAACTTACAACAACAACCTCTTTCCCAACGTTCAACAAAACGTGATACCCCTCCAAGACCTTTAAATTCTTTCATGATATACAGAAGAGAATATCAAAAAAAGATCAAAGAACACGACGACAACGACGAATGACTCACATAGAGCTAAAAAATTATGTCCTTAGAAATCTTGAATTGTTTAGTGTAGAATGAATTACGCGTCATATCTTTTAACTTAGAATGATGTCGGGTAAAGTTTATTTATATGTCTTGTTAAATTGTTTTTATTTATACTCGTTTTTTTATTTCACCTTCTGTTAATGTATATAAAGTTTTTCAACATTTTATTGTACTTTTAATGATTTTATACAATTTAGACTAATATGAAATGTTACAAGCTTTAAATTTTGTAAATTTACTTTATCCAAAAATGTAATAGAATTTGAATAAATTGAGTTTAATCCGAATCACGTGTTCTATAATTTTATCATGTGAGTCATAAATTTACGTAGGTAATTCATAATATAAATTCACTTAACCAGAACATTCGCGAAACTGTTGACGTCACTAAATTAAAATCTTTATCAAAGATCTCGTTTCTTTTCATTGTTCAGAAAACGTTTCGGATACTTTTCTTTTAAAGGTTCCAATAATGTCTCTTAAGTAAGTAAAAAAAAAAGAGAGAGATTTTTGTATTTATTCTTTAATACTCTCATTACACGTAAACTTTTTACCAACTCTGTTTATCTTTCACTTCTTTGACTGAATTTATTTGAAATATTTTGTATTCTATCATATTAGTAAAATTCCTCACCCCGAAGTACTTTGGGCACAACGCAGCAACGAACTTTATATCACAATAAATGTGACTGACTGTAAAGAACCGAAAATTAACGTGACTGGAAACAAGATCTCCTTCGAAGGAAAATCCGGTCCGGAGCAGAGTTTATATGGATTCGAGTTGGAATTTTACAAAGAAATTAAGCCCGAGGTTTGTAATACGGAAAAAAATAATTTTCGTAAATTTAGAGAGATTTAGTACGTCAATTTCTCAATATGTTAAAAGGTTGACATTTATTTGTAAAATACAACATCTAATTATTTATTCTCTTTCATATAGACTGCAAAACGTTCCACAACTGCACGATATATTTTTTTAGTTCTTGAAAAGGCTGAACAAAAACAGGATTACTGGCCACGTTTACAAAAAGATAAAAGTAGGATCCCATTTATCAAGACTGACTTTTCTAGATGGAAAGATGAAGACGAAGATGAGGATGAAGGAGGTTCAGATCCTATAGGAGGAATGGATTTCTCTAATCTAATGGGAGAAGGCGCGGACGCTGCACTCGTAAGTTTATTAAAGTTATTGATATTTATTATTAGTTATTTTTACTCACTTTATATTTTAGGATGACTCGGATGAGGAAATGCCTGGTTTGGAAACAGTTGACGATGCTACCAAGATCAATGACTCGACAAAGGAAGAATCAACTGAAATTAGTGAAGAGAGTAAGAGTGAAGAGAAGGAGATTAAGAATGAAGAATCAGAATCGACTAAATAAAATAAGATTTAAAGTTTCAATAAAACCGCGTTTTTTATACGCAAAAAAAATTTGTAAGGAATTAATTTAGTTATTCAAGGTACTTATGATCAAATAATTTACATTCGGTTATTATTTAGTTGGTAATGGCATTATTTCGATTGAAAGATCTTTATGTATATTGTTTATTTTCGGCATCACTTTGATAATGATATTCTTTGTATGTCCCGGAGATTAATAAAATTCTTGCTTCGTAATTAATATTCGAAAACGAATTTAATTGTTCAAGTCATATCAATGCAAACTTATATAAGAGCAAATGATACAAGTATTTTGTAACTCTATACTGAACTTGGGAAGTGGTGTTATAATTTATACATTGTTTGTTGTCATAAAACAATCTATTTTGAAAAGTAAACAGTATATTGAGGAATTTGAATATATAAAAGGTACTACATTAGGGTAATAGTATAAATAACATGCACTGGGAAGTTGAAAGCATGTTCGAACTTTCAAATCTTCTAATGTTATGTGTTGTCTATAAGTCTATAAAATTTAAATCGCTTCAAATAAATAATATAATATTTCTATTTTGATTTTTTTTATAAATTTATTAATTATATCAATAAATGTATTAAATTTTTAATTCATCAATTCAAATATATATTATTCTAAAAAATATAGTTAACATTCAATATATTATTATTCCATTATATTAGTAATTTATTATTAATTAAATAAACAAGGTTCTTTTAAATTAAAAATTATATAATTTATTATATATAATAAATAGTAAAACTTTAATAAAAATATGGCTAAACCTTTTCCAATTTTTACAATTTTACAGTTTAGAAATAACTATTTAAACTTTTAAAATTTCACAAAATTTTTATAATTATTAATTCCAATTAAATTTATAAATCTAGTTAGAATTAAAAATTATAAAAATTAAAATTTACAGTTTAATTTTAATATACTGATATCTAAAAATCTAATATACCAATACATATAATTTTGATATAATGATAAATTTTATATAAATCCCAATGTAAAAATTTCAGAAATATTTTTAATTATATAATTTATTATATTTGCTTAAATTTAAAAAGTAAGAATTTAATTAGAATTTTAAATAATGCTAAAATAAGTACTATATTAAAATTAGTTAATTATACTTTTTAATAAATCTATAAATACATTGCAAAAAAAATACTAAAATAAATACTATATAAAACAAGCCAAAATAATTATAAAAATCTTTATAAATTTTAATTTAATAATTGATTAATATTATTATAATTTTAACCCTAAAGTAATTTTATTAAAATTTTATTACCTACTTATATATTATTTAAATTCTATTTAATTATTATTAATTATATAATTAATAAAACTGTATTATTTGTAATGACTAATATCTTTATTTAAAATTTTTTAAAAAAAAACTATATTATTTGTATTTATTATTTTTTATTTAATATATAATAAATATATTAATATATTTTTTTAAAAATAAATATTTAAAATAATAAATAAGTTGTAAAATTTGTTGAATATTTTTTATAAAATTAATTATATATTAATTAATATAAGTAAAATAATATATATAATATAATTATTAAAGAAAAAAAAGAATGACTAAAAAACTTATATTATGTTTATAAAAATTAAATAATATAATTAATTAATTATAGTAAATAAGAGAACTCTTCCTGCAGATCTGTAAAACCAAATTTTTGCGGAAGAACAAAATTTATTTTTCAATATGAAAAAAGGATTTCTACTAATAAAACCAGCCAAGAAAGTAGAAAAACTAGACTTGATACCTTTGGTTATTATAGACTATGACTCGAAAACTTTACTCTCTGACCGTTTTCATGACATTATTACAGACTTTTTATCAGACCTTGTCATTAAAAACTCACCCTTTTTTAACTCCATAGTATTTTTAGACTCATATGGTTTTGATAGATTTCTTGAGAAATATAAGGATCAACAAGTTTCTGATACCAAGTTGTTAGAAAAAGTAGATACTGACAACTATTACCCTCAAACTGCTTGCTTTTTGGCTTGCTTTCTCAATATTTTTTTCTTGGATGATGAACTCATAGGAATATTATTCCTGGATTTCAAAATTCGCTGAGAGATGGAAAATTACAAAGCACAAAATCCAGATATGGAAAATCTAAGGAATCCTATGCACTAATTAGACATGTCAATCAATATTGATAAGATTGATGAAGATTTAAAAGGATTATTGGATGATGAGTTAAGCACCATATCCCTGCATAATAACACACCTTTACCTGTCACGCTCTTATCCAAATCTCAGAAAAAGAACGCTAAAAAAAAGGTCTGTAAGGAGAAGAAGAAGACATTGCAATTACAAACTCCTTTTAGACTGGATGAAAAAGTAGTGTTCACTTTTAGCGCTGAATCTTCTGAGTATATACCCTCTAAACCTTCTGGTTTAAGGATGGTTACTTTTAATCAAAGTTTGCTTTCTCCTCCTTCCATATCCTTTAAGCAGTTGAAGTGAGATTTTAAGTCAAGTTCAACATCTAATGACAATGAAAAAAAGTTAAAACAAAAAGAGATAATCAATACTTTTAAGAATGGAAATGTTATTATTACTAGTTATTATTTTCAAGAAGAAAAATAAGCACAATTATTGAATCTTATAGTGTATGATATACTGGCAAAATGGGATAACTATATCCTTTTGGCCAATTTAAGATAATGGAGTAAGGTCATTTCAGTCAGCATAAGGGTGCACAAGAAGTATCTATCTACAAGGGTTCGACTGATTTCTGATCACGAGTGCTTGAAATGTTATAATGGAGGGGACTGGACTTTTAATTTGAAAGAAATTCCTGTTCAATAGTTCCCTGCTTCCTGAAGTCTTTCTGAAAGGAAACAATGTGAGAAATTTCAAGCTATTGTATATAACATTCCAGATGATATGACAGATGCTACTTTATTTTCAAATAGATGCCCATACCAATTTTTGTTAGATAGTGGCATAAAATCATTCAAAATCGTTAAAGAAGTTGATGGGTTTAGAAAGATGATAGGTTATTTTGACATTTGGGATAATGTTTCCACTCACATTCATAACCCTTAACTTTGGAATAACACTCAAATCTCTTGGTGCCATTATTCCACTCCCAACTTCAAGAATTTACACAAATCTGCTCAATTTGACAATGCAGACAAGTCCTCAAAGATAACTCATGGGTCTAACTTTCTTTTTCAGGTTCTAATACTAATAACCATAAGAATGATCAACATAAACTCCCAAATCTGGCTACTCTACCAAGAAGATCAATCAATCAAGAAATGACCAGTTCTTCAAGTCAGATGTAAAACATTTAATAGCTGACTAAAGGTGTTATTGAAACATTATATTTAGTTTAGTTGGGAGGAATAGATAGAAAATTCTACACTAACTTTTTGTCATGCTTTGCACTCACTTTATGTAATGTTTTTGTTTTATCAGATCATAGAATTTTTCTTTTTATTTTTTGTTTCCCTTATTCCTTGTATAATTCTATAACTAGACTTCCTATTACCTTAAAAAGAATAAGTTATTAGGGGTATAGTAATCATGAGATATATCTGTAACCCTAATATAAGGAACAGGTAGGCTTTATTATCCTGATCTTTTGTATACTTTTCTATCTTTTTTCAGTGAATAAATGCACTTCTTTTGACTAAAAAAAAAAAAAAAAAATTATAGTAAATAAAAAAATATATATAATATAATTAATAATAAAAAAAATACTATATAATAAATATTTATTAATTGGTGGATGGTTAGACTGACTCTTAGGTTGGAAGTATACTTTCAATTTTTTGTACTAGGTACATAGCACCTTATAATCAATTAAATAAAGTTATGTAACTTTAACATCATAAAACTTAAAAAAAAAAAAATAAATATTTATTAAATAAGGACCCCAGACATTACTGATACAATTCATAATCATAAAAAAGAGCAAATTGATGTGAAATTTAGAAGCTAAAAAACATGTTTTTTGCAATTTTCTTGTCGACCAGTGATCCAAATTGGATGAGCTTTTTTTTAAAATGTAGCTCTCAATGAGATCTACAAAATAAAAAATAGTTTGTCAAAATTGGTTGAATAGATGGCGAGATATCCTTAAAAAACTAAAAGAGCAAATTGGTTTAATTTTGAGAAAAATGGGTAAAAAAAAAATGTGAGTTATTTTAGTAATGTCTGGGATCCTATTAAATATTAATTTTTAAAATTTATAAATTTTATTTAATTTATTTTATTTTATTTATATTATAGTTTAATTTGATTATTAGATTTATATTAGTTTAATTTTTAAATTTATTTTTATTTTTATTTTTATTATTATATTAACATTTAATTTATATTATAATTTTTGGATGGATATTCAAATTAGCTATGGCTGAAAGTATTATATATAGAATAAAAATGATTATAATCTAGTCTTATCTAATCTAATAAATATATATATGTTTTCAACACTTTAATAAAAAAAAATTTTATTTATCGCCATTTTTGAATTACTATGATTAGGTAATTTATTGATCAATTAAAATTAAATACCAAAAACAATAAAAATAACTGAAAACAATAGAAAATAACAAAATACTATTATAAAAAACGCAATAAAAATTGATTTTAAAACTCTTTTTTAAAAAGAAATAACACCTGCTCTCTTTTTATTTATTTTTAAGCTACTTTAATTTAAAATATACATTAAGTAAAAATTTTTTAAATGTTTCTTTATTAATTAACTGCTGTATTTCTAACTTTTTTTAGAATCTTTAGAATTTTAAGAATACTTCTATCTAAATAGTATTTAAATATTAATGTAAGTATCTTTAAAGAAATACTAACTAACTTTTTCAAATCCTTTGCCTAAGAACAAAAGATCTAAAAAAAAATAGTTAATGAGCGAAAAAATAGTTAGAAACAAAAAAAATAGTTAGAAATAATAATATAAAATAAAAAATTATTACCTTTTACTTAGTAGAAGTTAGTATAAACCTTAGGAATCTTTAGGAATCAGTTTTAGAAATCAGTTTGTAGAAATTAGGTCTTAGGAATCTGTTTATAAGCTACAACAAAAATCAAAAGATGAACAATAAAACTATCAATAATGTTATATAATGGTGGTTTGGCATTGTATAGATCAAGTGATATTTATAGTATTTATAGCATAAATATGATTTATTTTTATTTTCATAAAATTAATTACAAACTTAATCACCAATTACAGTAATTCAAAAATGGTGATAATAATTAAAAATATTAAATTTCATTATTAAAGCAAAAATAAATTTTACTTTAAATTAATAAATTAAATATTTATTACAAATTAAAAATTTTAGAATTGTTTAAAATATTAATTATTAAGTTAAAAAAGAAATACAGTCATAATTATTTCCTGTATAAAAACACTTTTTTATAAGTATTTTATTTTTGTTAATTTATATTATTTTTATTAGTAAATTAGACTTTTATATAGTCACATCTCTATACAATTATAGATTTTAGAAGAACTGATTGGATGATTATATGGAGGTCTGACTGTAATTGTGAATAATTGGTTATTTTTCCTATATAATTATTTTTTATTGATTATATATAATATTTATCTAATCATATTCCATTTATAAAAAGTGTCTACTACTGAATTATCATATTTTATTATATTCTCATAAAGTATATAACTAATATAAGTAATATTAAATTGTATAATTCATAAAAATTCTGATATTCTATATTGATTTGGACCGGCTTAAATCAGCTTCGGCCAGAATTATGTGTTAACTCCTGTCGCGAACTATATAATTTTCCAAAAAGGAAATTTAGTGTTACATAAGATTGGGAAATCTTACCGCACTACCCTCAGAGAGATGTGATGTCTAACCGTCACCGTTCACGTGATGGCCGTGTTCGCGTTGTTTATATTTATCTCAGCGACTCCATTTTTTTTGACTAGTCTGATCTCTATTTGTCACAACCCCTCCTCGGATGTTACCTGTACTACCCAAAACATATAGCCGAGGGCAGTGATGTGCATTTTATGCTTCCAATGAAATAAAATTCGATTGGAAGCTTCCAATCCAAATGAATTTATTAAGGAATTATGCTTCCAAACCTTCCAAAAGTGCTTCCAAGAGTGCTTCCAATCTTCCAAGTGCACATCACTGGCCGAGGGTAGTGTGGTAAGATGCCCCCATAAGATTCCAGGTTCATCTTACCAAAATCGGATTTTGTGGAATGAATATCTCCAAAAAAGGAAATGATCTTCGGCTCTATAAATTGTTAAACACAAATATGAAAATTTATCAAATAAAAAAAATATGTAAACTAAAATTATAACAAATTTGAGTTGTAAAACAGCAGATATAAAGACATTATGCTAGATTTATATAATTGCGAACATATAGAGTTATAAATTAAATTGCAAATATTTTTTTTTCATTATCTCTAAATTATTTTAGCCGAATGAAAGAGAATTCTAATGATATTATTGTTTAATTAATATTTTCTTCTAATTTTGGATAAAGAGAATATGACAGCCAAAGCTTTTCAACCGAATTGAATATGTCAATTATATGCATTTTTTCTGCAGAGATAGAGATATCACTAAACAATCTTATTAAAATAAATAATTATTTATGGGAATTCTACAAATCATTATTTTTACTTAGAAATATCCCAATTAGGCTGTTCAGATAATTTTTATGCATATTTATTTGGCAATATCACAAAATAGTCCTAATGGTAAAAAATTAATTACGACTCCAAATATATGCTAGCAAATACTTGAATATATATATATATATTTTTAAATAATAAACTTATAATCGAATATTCAACAAAATATATTTCTTCAAATATAAAGACTCTCATTAACACTTGAATTACTTTGATCTCCAATATTTGGTTTTTCTTCGATTGGTTTCATAGCAGGGAAAAGTAACACCTCTTTAATATTTGAACTATCGGTTAGGAACATGGTAAGTCGATCTATACCCATTCCCCAACCTCCACTACGTATAAGAAAAATTTATGTTAGCACTAAGAATAACCAAAGCTCTTTTTTTCCGTGAAAAATATTTCTTACGTTGGTGCTAAACCATATTCCAAACTTGTACAAAATGTCTCGTCAATAAGTTGAGCTTCATCATCACCTTGTTCCTTTTGACGAGCTTGTTCTTCAAATCTTTCACGTTGATCATAAGGATCATTTAATTCAGTATAAGCATTACAAACTTCTTTGGTAGCTACAAATAATTCAAAACGTTCACATAATCCTTCAATGTCTCTGTGAGCTTTAGCTAGCGGCGACATCATTTGTGGGTGTCCAATAATAAATGTTGGTGATACACAATCAACTTCAATAAATTCACCCACAAGCTATATCAAAATAAAATGAATAAATGAATAAATTAACAAATAAATAATAAATAAATAAAAACATAAGTTAATCACTTTATCTAGTAATCTTGCACAAGTTCTTGGGGGAGAGCATTCTATTTCATATTTCTCACAAAGTTCTTGAAGAAATTTAGCGGTCTTTTCTGTATGAAGTTCAGATGCTGGTGGAAATTTAACGCCTAATTTTTCTTCTAGAGTGCTAATCATATTAACTCTCTTAAATGGTGGTGTAAAATCTATATTCATAACAGGTCCATCAGGTCCTTGAGGGTGATAAACAATCTTATAATCTCCCGTTATATATTTAACCATACTTGAAAGCATGCTTTCGGTAATATCCATTAAATCATACATATCAGCAAATGCCATATAAAATTCACATGTAGTGAATTCAGGATTATGCGTAAGATCAATAGATTCATTGCGGAATTGTCTGCCAATTTCATAAACACGATCCAGCCCACCAACTACAAGCATCTTTAGATACAATTCTGGTGCAACTCTCATAAAAAGGTCAAGTTTGAGATCATTGTGATGAGTGATAAATGGTTTAGCTGTAGCTCCACCGGCAATCATATTCATCATTGGAGTTTCAACCTAAATATAAAAAAAATTTTAAATTTAAAAATATATATATATATATATATTTGATATTTGATTTGAGAAGTGATCACCTCAAGGAACCCAAGGTTATCCAAAAATCTTCTAACATAGTTTACAATTTTAGCTCTAATTATGAATTTATCTCGAACATAATTATTCATAATCAGATCAAGATAACGTTGACGGAAACGTGTCTCTTGATCCTTCAACCCATAATGTGCTTTGGGCAACATATGCAAGCAAGGTGAAAGTAAAATAACATCTTTAGGAAAGATTGATAATTCACCGTGCTTGGATTTTCCTGGACAGCCGCGGACTCCTACAATATCGCCACGTCGAAGTATGTCATGAACTTCGAAAAAATCTCGTTCAGAATCTCTACATAAACATTAAATTAACATAAAATATTATAATCTTAGATAAAATTAGAATTAATGTCTCTTACTGTGCTTGAGCCATAATTTGAATCTTGACACCTTCTCCATGTAAATCATAGAACTTTAGCTTGGCTCCACCGATTCTTATATTATGAACTCTACCAGCAACTTGAACGACTTCATCTAAACGTTGACCAGGTTCAAGGTTACCGTATTTTTTAATATAATCTGGAATGGAAATAGTCACATGAAATTTATGTGGATAAGGATTAGGTTGACGAGATTCTCGGAGTTTTTGAATACGCTTGGATCTAATTTCAAAATATTGCTATAAAAAAATAAGATAATTAGTCAGAAAAGAACACATAAATAGTAATTTGATTTGACAATATGTTTACAAGTCAATATTGTCTATGTAACTTACATTAGGGTTTAAATTTTCCTCGTCAGTTTTTTCAGGCTTTTCGGATTTTTCAACAGTTGATTCTGCAGCCTTAGAAGCCTATTACGATTAACCAAAATAGATAATGTTTTTAATACAATTATCTAAAGAAAAAATTTTCGGTTAATCAAATATTAACCTTCTTGGCTTCTTTTTCCCGTTGCTTTTGACGTCTCTTCAATTCACTAAAATGTATTTAAAGACCCAAGCATATGAGCATAAGTAATCTGAACAGATCAACTTGAAAATTTCATACCTCTTGGATACCATCTCTCCTGTGACTTCATCTAAATGTTCGACAGCACTCATTTTGAATTCTTAAAAAATCGGTATAATTTTATATCATTTATTGATGTCAAAGGTAATAAGGAAAATACAAGAAACTGTAAAGCAAAAAAAATTACTTTTTAATACGCACTCTTTATAGAAAAAATTTTTTTGATCATCTTATCGGTTGTGATACATGATTGTGACACGTAAGAATTGTCATTAAATGTCATTTGGACTAAGCCATACTATGATCTGATTGTTTCCATTTTAATGGAAGTAAGTACAGCACGTTTGCCATAAAAGATTTAAAAGAAAAAGAAGCTGTAAACTTTGGTCCTTTCATTGCATTATCCTAACCGACCTAACGCAAGAAATGTATTCTTTTTATAAAAATTATGTACCGTTTAACTTTGTCTAGGAAATGATCATTTGGCGCTAATCCAAATGACATTCTAAATGACTTTCAAAATGATTGAATTCATTTATCATTTAAAAAACGAATTGATTTATTTCAATACATCATTTGTACAATTTATAAATGAAGATGTAGATGTATTTGATTGGGTAAAGTTCACGTGATTGACAAATCGCTTTATCTGAATCGACTGTTGTACAGACCACATGACAATCAGCTTTATTTTCGGTGCTGGATCAAAAAAAAAAAAAAATTTGCTCTCTCACCATCATAACTTAATATTACGGCAAAAATGGCCACTTATCAACAAGACACGAAAATGGATTTAGATCAAAATCCCATAGAAGTTTTGAATGAACTTCGCAAACAATGTCCACCTGATTTACAGGAATATCTAAACACGTTTGAAGACCTTTATGACCGCAAGTTATGGCATCAACTTACCTTAAAGATTGAAGAATTTTTTTCGATACCAGCCTCGGGGCCATTTCAAGTACCTTTATTTCAACATTTTATATCTGATTGGGAGAATAGGATGAACAAGCTTAAATTAGTAACATTGGGTCTTTCTGTTGTGAAACAATTTAGTGGTAACCTTCTTAGCTGTCAATAATATATACTATATTGCTCTTGAATTATCATATCAACTCCTTATATTTTTACTTAATACTTATAGATAACCATCAAGCATTAGTTTTCTTAACGTCTCTGGTGGAGAAAGTTAATACACCTGACACAAGTGATGCATATGTCCATGCTGTTATGGAAACAGCTTATACAAAACTCCTGTTAGGCGATTTTGAAGGAACAAAGAATGCCATTGACGAATGTGAAAAAATTCTTGACAAGTTTGATTCAGTAGAAACAGTCATTCATGCAAGTTTTTATAGAGTTTGTGCTGAATATTTTAAGGTAAAATAATATTAATTTAATTGACAGATCTTAGTAATACAGCTAAAAATATTTTTTGCTAAAATTTAGGCAAAAGCAAATTTTCCAGAATTTTACAAAAGTGCTCTGCTTTATCTAGCGTGCATTAATCTTGATGTTTTAACACCAGATGAAAAAACTAATAGAGCGTATGATTTGGCGATTAGTGCTCTTTTAGGAGAGACTATTTATAATTTTGGTGAGCTGGTAAGTTGAAATTATTTCGGCTCGAGGATTACAGCACGTGTAACTGATTTCTTAAATTCTCTGATTATATAGTTAATGCATCCTATCTTGGATGCTTTAATAGGAACTCCTCATGAATGGCTTAGAACTCTACTGTTCGCGTACAATGTGGGAGATCTTGCAAAATACGAAACGTTATCGGTGAATTTTGCTCAAATGGTAAGAAGTTAATAAACGAAGTAGTCTTCTTCACAACGCAAGAAATTTTTTATCTCTGTGATACTCATCTTTACATTTCTTAATAGCAATTATTACAAGATAATATCGTATTTTTGCGCCAAAAGATTTGTTTGATGTCATTGATCGAAGCTGTATTTCAGAGAAATTCGGATAACAGAACAATTTCATTTTCAACTATTTGTTCTGTAACTTTATTACCACCCGAAGAGGTATTTTAGTTATTTCATATATCTTTAAACGCGTATATAAATAATTGTTTAAATTTTTTATTCTTTAATAAAATAGGTGGAATATTTAATTATGAAAGCTCTCTCACTTAAACTAATTCGTGGATCAATTGATCAAGTTAGAGAAGTTGTTATGGTTACATGGGTTCAACCACGTGTATTAGATTTAGTTCAAATTGATGGTATGAGACAAAGATTGCAAGAATGGGACGAGAATGTAAAGAAAACCGCTGTTATCGTAGAAAATGAAACTCCCGAATTATTTGTCCAATAAATGCAATCTTATAATAAGCTTATTTAAAATATATATGATAAACTTTTTAGAATATTATTTATTTTGAAAATTTTTATATTCTAAAGTAATTATCAAAATTACTATGACTTAAGGGCATTTCTATATTTTTAGAAAATATTTCGATATGTGACAGTTTTTTTTTTTTTTTTGAAGAAAAAAAAATTTTCTTAAACGGGTTCGAAGTCTCGGCTACGTTTCATCGAATTATATGAATGTTAAATATCGTAATAGTAATTACGCTTCACGTATTACATGTGAACATGAACACTGAACACAAATACTGTAAACAAATTGATGTTATTGGAATAAATGTAAATTTTTATTTATTAGTGTCTATCATTGCAAAATAAAAAAAAAAATATTACAAGAAAAGACAAAAGAAAAAAAGTATTTATTTGACAAAAAGAAGAAAAAAAATTTACAAAGAAAAAGTAAGAGTATAAAACTTTTTGCAACAAAGTACTAATTAATGAATATAGTCAGTCGATTGCATGAATTATTGATGTCGAATTTGACAGATAAACATAAGGGAAATGAAAGCAGGATTTAGTGAACAAGAAATCACCTTTTGAGTGACAAACCATTGTTATAATTATGTCCCCCCATATTTTTTTAAAAATTCCATCAAAGTGATTCAGTTGATGTTTTGTCAAGTGTTTTTTCAGATGATATGCCAATATCCAAAAATACATCATCTTCTTCTTCACCAATATCTCCAGGTATTATACCACAACAATCTTTATATATGGTCTCGAATGTCCTACATAAATTTTTTAATCCTAGTAAATATCCTTTATCAAACCCTTTTTTCGGTGGATATCTACATTCACTATAATCTTTGCCCGTTGTACAATGAGCAAAATCGATTATTCTAATGTCTATATCGCGTGGATTGTTCTCATCGCCGTCATATATCAATAGTAAACTACTCGCATAAAATCGGTAGTCTTCTAAACCTTTTATGATTTTAGCCAGCCTTCGAAGTTTACGTAGGATAATAGGAATATGATGAACCAGTAGCTTGTGCCCATTATGAATAAAGTCTTTTAACGCGCTTTGGAAAGTATCTTGATCCAAAGATCGACCGTAGTATTTGCTCTGGAATTTAAATTTGCGAGTGGTAGTTTTATAAACCTACATTTTTTTTTAAAAAAAAAAATTCACTTTTTAATAACTGAATATTAAAAGACTAAAAGACGAGGATTCTTTTTAAAGATTTTTAATTTACCTGCATACCACAAATCCTTACTCCCAAGGTTTTACTAGTAGTCTCTGCACATTTCTTCCTTTGACTTTCACGTTTTTCTGGTGAGGCATCAATTCCGTATTGGCGAGTACCCATCTTAAGGTCTAAGACGCAAGGATATTTCAATCCCGCAGTGAGATCCTCAAGTAATACAAACTGTTGAACTTCATTTCGAAATTTTTGCTTAGCATTGTAACAATGTAAGGACCATAAATTACTTGTCTCTGATGATGGCGTCAACGTCTGTGTGTGTTTTTCTGTCCCTTCATTTAAAGTTTCTATAAGACGTCTCTTAGAGGGTCTACATTGAAGATTTGTTGCAGAATTTCTTGTTGAAGTAGTACATCCAAATTCAAATATCGCTGGAGATTCTATTAGGATCTGAGGTGTGATCTTTGGAGACGTAGCAGATTGAGCTTTTAAGTGCTGAATAGGAGCAGAACGATCTTCTTTTCTCGTTGAAGTCGATTCTTTATAATAGTTATCCACTTCGTAAGTTTCTAAAGGATTACTAGATAAAGCATCATAAGACATTTTCGGATTCTGATCATCAATATGTCCAATATCAGTTAAACTTCTTGACATTTCTGATGTATTGCTAATAGGCTTCTCTGACTCCGAAATGTTTACCATTGAATGCCTCCTAGTTATATAGGATCGTAGAGCTTTTGGTGAAAATACTTCATGAAGTACTTCCTCCTTTAATTGTTTGTTCACTTTTGTACATAAACCCTGAGAACTTGCATTATCAAAATAATTTTTATCAATGTTTTCTTTATTAAAATTGTGATCATGGTCAACATAAGAATTTACTTTATTAAGCATCCATTCTGGTAGCAAATGCTTATTTTGTTCAAATACTACTTCGGGCATTGACCCTGATTCACCTTTATGAGTAACATTAAGAACTCCCAAATATTGAGATACAAAAGGTAAAAGATCAGGGTGTAGCGTCTCTAAAATTTCATAAAATTGGTGCTCTCTAGGTACTAAAGGTTTACAAACTGCCTTTTTTGAAAACCTGAAAAACGATGTATGACCTCCAACTTGATTGTCAAATGGTGTCAATTCAACTGAAGGTGGAGATAAAGGATCATTAAAAAAATTGTAAAATTCTTCATCGTCTGCGACATCATCACCTTCGTCACCCTCCAAAAAATCTTTTTCCGAATCGGGAACATTAATTTTCTCAATTTTAACGTTCTTTGATAATTTGTAAGAGTTCTGTGGAGAATTATAATAATCAGTTACGATTGATAATGATTGTGTCGAAGTTTCTGAACTTGTTGGCGATACGGTCGAAGTATTATCTTCAACATCTGATATACCGAGCTTAAAAAGATTTAAGGTCAATGAATTCTTTCGTCCACTAGATGATGTTAATTTTGATGTTGTGGATGGTTTAATTCCGTTAACGTCAGCAGCGGATGAACCAATTGAACGACGTTTGTGACTTTTATTTGATACATTAACAGTAAAAATGATTAGAAGGTTTAATTAAATGACAAAATAAAAAAAAAGTTTACAAACTTGGATAGCATTCATTCGGTAACTGTTGCTGTATACGAATGACAGCTATTCAGTCTGGAATATCCAAATTATAATAAATAATACATGCACAATTACAAGAAGAATTAACAAAATTTATCAATAAATACCTTGATAAATTTTCTGAACGTGACATATTTGTTTGGTCATTTTTTTGAAGAGTAATATTTGATATTGGGGCCATATCTGTTAGGAGCGACCCATCGAAGGAATCAGGAATAGTCGTCAAGCGGTGTTCAGTGAAAACGGTCGAATTAAAGACAGAAGGTGCAGTTTCAATTATAGTAAGCATGAGGTTCTATTATTTCAAAGATTTGTAATAATTAAATGTTTTTATATTGAAAAAGAATAGACTGAAATGGAAAAAAAAATATACTCTATATATTTTTTTTTCCTTTTTTTTTATGAAGTTAGAGTCTATATATATTTGAAAAAAAACCAACGCACGAGTTCTTTTCCAGTTGAATAAGGTAAAATAATAAATATATATCGGAACAATAAGTAACTAAAGTGTAATGTTACACGCGGTCATACAAAATAAAAAAAATTCGGATATATATATATTTACTAATGCAGTCATGCCCCGATTGTTAGTTTATACAATAGTCTTATCGCGGGTATTCATAATTATGATATAATAAATAATATACAGTAATAGCCGGGAACATAAATTAAATCTCCGCAAAAAAAAAAAACCACAAAAAAAAAAAAAAAAAAATAAAATAAAATAAATAAAATAAAAAATAATCCTTTTTTTTTTTTTTTTTAAACTACTAATATTTCCTGACATTTGGAAATAGGGCATCGAAAAATCCAGGTAGATAAATTTTTCACGCTCTAATTCCATTTAGAAAAAGAGAATAAACAAATAAGCAAAAGGATTCATCACAAGACTTTTTCTTTTCATAATTCCTTCTTTTTATAGTAAAGTTACATTCCATTAATGGCAAAGAGAAAATTGATAAGGTAACATATAAACGTAAGATCAAACCTTGATTTTATTCGAGGCAATTATCTTTTCTCACACAGTAATATACCGTCTCCGGGTTCCTTTTTATTTACTGTGCAAAGCGCCCACGTGTTCATAACGAAGCAATTTTTTTTCCAGTATGCAACATTATCGACACTCTACATCAAAATTCATTCTACATTCCAATTCCATACGCATCGATATACGTCATATCTTTTTGGTTTGTCACATCGCGTCTCTCAGAATTTTTTCATTTTTTTTTACCATAATAATACTAATATTTCTCCTTTTTATTATGCAAAGAAATGTATGATAATATTCAATTTCAGGAAAATAAATAAATAATATGCAGTTATCAGATTACGAATGAAACATCAGGATTAACATATTCCTTTTAAAAAATTTTTAATTCACCAAAGCTAATATCTTAGTCTTAAATTGACGGATTTCATGAGAATTGATTATGATTGGACGAAAATATTCAACAATGATAAAAATTATTTATTTATTTGTTGAAAATCATTTTTTATATTTTGTCCAACAAATTATTTGGTATTAAAAATGTGGGTTTATTCATTCTCATTATGAGTTTTTTTCATTGTTGCTCAAAAGATTCATGAGGTTAGTATGGTCAATTATTTAAAATTCCCCTTCATCTTTCAATTCTCCCACTCTAATATCAAAAATAGTGAACGTGTTCGAATATAATTAATAACTCGTTCTTTTTATTAACATCATAAAAAAAATTTCTTGAATTTTTAATTTATTATATTTATTATAACCGAGTACAACATATCCTTAAAGCCTGAATGGCGTTGTCACGCCAACTTGCATTTATGATTCTAGTAACCTTGTCAGGATTAGATTTTCAAAAAGAATTCCCATTTTTATTATAATTAATCATGTAAATATTTTGAAGTTAAATTACAGTAAATTAATAAATTTTGTTAATTGTTCGGTTAAAAAACTCATTAGAAGACTCGTTAGTTAAGTTAACCTTTCCATACCCTTTTTTTTTATACAGAAGGTAGATTTAAAGCATCTACTCATCCAACCAAATAGCTTCCTTATTTATCCTAGTCAATCTTTTGTTCATAATGTTATTCCGTACTTAAAAAAAAAATTTCAAATAAACATTACGAGATCAAATCATCATATTGCTAATAACCTGATAACAAATTGGGATGAGGCGTTTGAAAATCAATAAATTGTGGGAAAATAAATACAATCTAATGTTCTATATTCTTTTTAAAGAAGACCTTGTGATAAAACGGATGTAGCTAAACACTAAACTTTTTTAAGAAATTTTTAATAAAGGTTCGATACATATGTGTATGTCATTTTAATGAAACTAAATATATATATCCCTAAATAATTTTAATCACAGTATTATAAACTGTTTAATTCTAACCCGCGCAGAGGTAAATTGCATGTGTGACATAAGATTTCAAAAAAAACAAATGCTGACTATGGCAACTAACTACGGTTCTTCTTTTCTTTCATTATTCTTTTTTCAGATTCCTTGTTAATAAATTCGAAATGATTCTTATTTTAGATGAAAAAATCTTAATTGGCTCCAACTTCTTTCTTTTCAGGTTTTTTATAAATAAACAGACCGTTTCCAAATTGTTTTGATTGCTCACTTCAGAGAATCATGTTCCGAGTATCGTTATCGTTTGCGTGGAGCCTTAAATATATTTGTTAAATCTGCATGTTAAAGTAGAGGATATTGTCATCCATTTTTTCCAGAATTCACTGGAATTTTTCTTATTATTGCTCAAATAATATTCCCAATCTGACTATCAAAAGTTCTTTTCTTATAGTCCTTGCTTTTAATGACTAGTCTTTGTTCCATACAATTCTCTGATTTGCCTATTCTGAGGTAGGTCGCCATCTTCGTTAAGCATACTCATATATATATATATATGTATTACTAGTAGAAGCTTTATGAACCATTAGACATTAGTATCAATCAAATTCCAAGGATCTAAATCTAAGATTCAAATTACAGAATTTTAAAATATAAATATTTGATAGCCAATATCACCAGATCTCCATAACTTTTTTTTTTTACATTTTGCACAAAAATTAAATTACTCGCGACGTCCTTGTTTGTTAAGTTTATTGAACTAAAAATAGTCTTGAAATATTAGTTCTATAGCAAAATAGAGTATGTTAGTAAAGGTAAAGACAACTAATGTGTGATAATTAAAAATTCAACCATAATTTGGAGAATGCAAGTCGTATTTTAAACATACGTTATCTATTCTTTCGTAATATTATATTTTACCTTCTGATTACTCCAGATTGATTGACAATTAGCACCTTGCGTAAACTTCGTTCGATATTTTTAATATTCCAGGAAAAAGCTAACAAATACAAAAATCCGGATTGAACCTTTTTTTTTCTTGATAAGATGGAGTTCACGTGAGATTTATTGTTACACGGCACTAATATAACTTTTTTACAGTTGAAATTTTTTTTTTTTATTAAAAATGACTAACACTATTGAAGACCCAGTATACACTGAAGACGATAAGAAAGATAATTGCAGTCTAGTACAGGCATTTGATCAATATGTATTATGTTGCAGTATATATCTTTATACCTTAAAAATATCCTTGTATAATTATTATATAAAAAATTCCATTAACTAATAAAGAATTTCCTTATCCGCTCATTAGCTATTGGGGGACAAGCAGTAAATTACTATAGATATGGAGAACGTAAAAGGTGCAAGTCAAAATGGGAAGACTTGAAATTTTGTTTGCAAATTAAATCTAAACCCATTGACATTCGTAAGGTGAGTATTCCCTTATTTGTAGAGAAAATGTATGAATTCAATTTAAATTTTTGTCATGTGTAGAAATTGATATTGGAAAGGGAATCTCTTAAGGCAGAACAAAAAAGTAGAGAGAAAAATTCTTTAAATGTTTGGGAACTTAGAGAGTAAGTAAAATTTAAGATCAGCCTTTTTTCTATAGTTTTTTTTTTTTTTTTTAATTTACTCTTTTTTATGGATTTACAGTAAACCTCCACAAAATTTTCCTCCAAACATATCCTAAATTTTATAAAATTGAAGTTTTTAAAGTAAATAATATTCCATAAATTCCATAATTAATGAGATTCGCTAGTACACCATTCATCATAATTTTGTTTATCTAATAATTCTTCTAATTGTTCAGGATTAGACAATTTTATTTTACAGAGCCATCCTGAAATAAAAAAAAAAAAAAAAGAATATTTACTAAAATAACTAAATGCATATTTTTAGTAGAAGTTATACTTACCATCATTTTCAGGACTACTGTTTATTAAACTAGGTTTATCTGCAAGTTTAGAATTAGATTCAATTATTTCACCACTAACGGGTGCATAAATATCACTTGCAGCTTTAACACTTTCAACTGCACCAATATTATCTATCGAAAATACAAAAAAAAAAATCTCGTTAAATATTTTTACAACTTACTTTAAAAAGAAATTTCTTAGAAAACATTTACCAGACTTATCAACATTCCCCTGTTCAAGTATTTCTACGAAAACTACGTCTCCAAGAGCTGTTTGAGCATAGTCAGTAATGCCGACTGTACCAACCCCATCATCATCAACATCAACCCATTCATGTTCTTTGGTGTATTTTTCTAAGTATATTTTAACACAATGAATACATTATTTCATTAATTATAATTTATGAATTAATTTTCTATAACAACTTACTGCTACTATATTGCCTCAAAAATAATGAGCTTCGAAACCTAGTATTACTGATAATTATCGGTGGTCGAATATGTGCTCTTTTATTACTAAAACCACCTAATACTGCTATCTTTGAAGAAAAATTACGTAAAGTTGTAAATGTCATTTCTAAATAAAAACGAGATTCGAAAAAAGTGCGTGTGCAGGTCTCTCATTTGCATATCAGTCACGTGATATCAAAATTTACATTCCTTGTTCATGAGTGACGTAAAAATTTTATTACAATTGTCGTAACAAAAAGATGCCAAAGTAAATATTAAATATTTTTACCGTTTTTATATTTTTAATATACGCTAAATTGATAATGTTTTAATTGTGCAGAGACATAAATATAGGTAAAAATGCAGTTGTTTGCAAGGACATTGAAGTTAAGGGAGAAGTACATATCGGTAAGAAATGTTCTAGACAAAATTTATAGAAAACCGTAGCTCACTATTTGTTTTTTTTATCGTCTTCACCTTTTCTTGGTAAAACGTATTAATAGGGGCTGGTAAATATTTTTTATTTTACATTTTATTTTATAATATTACAAATTATTATCTAACAATATAAGAATACTAGGTACGATTTTGCATCCTCAATGTAAAATTCTTGCCGTAGGGGGTCCAATTATCTTTGGACAGAATAATATCGTTGAGGAAAATGTGACGATAATCAACAAGTAGACAATACTTTTTTTTTTCTTTTCTTTTTTTTTTTATTTCGTAATCTTGATTTATAATGAATTTTAGATCACAAACAACTTTGACTATTGGAAACGAAAATGTTTTTGAAGTAGGATGCTGTAAGTCAATTTGATTTTCGCGAATTTGAAATTTATTTTCAAGTCATTCCTATTAAACTTTTGTTTAGATGTTGAGGGAACGAAAATTGGAAACAGGAATATAGTAGAAGCAAAAGGTAATTATACATTTTTTCCTTTATACAATTTGTCGACAAATCTAATAAACTTTTTTTTTTTTTTTGGCGTACTAAATAGCAAGAGTTTTAGGCAGTACATCTCTAGGTGACAATTGTGTTATTGGAGCAGTATGTTCGACAAAGAAGGATGAGGTCATTCCAGACAATACTGTTATATTCGGCGATCATCACAACAGACGAACTCAAACGGCATCAGCTAATGTAAATTCTTTTTTTTTGTTTTTTTTTCAGTTTGAACATTCTTGTTTTTATTTTATGAAACTTATATCTTTGTCAGCAGCAGTCTAGCTTGCACACACGTCATTTGGAATATCTTCGAGAAGTTTTACCTAAATTTAACCATGTCGCGTCTGATTCACAGGAAGCTGCCACTCATTCTTCTCCTACTCATCCGAGAAAAGTAAAACAAACAGCTTCCCATTAGATACATACTGTAGACTCTATTTATTCTTAGCATTTGCATTTTAAAAGAACAAATTCAAACATCCAACTTTTTACGAATTTCATTTTTTTTTTTTTTTATGCCTTCAATTGTTTTTATATAGCCATTAATAATTTCTTCCTTTGTTATTAAGGAACAATTAGACAGTATTAAAGAAACAATCAAATAATAAATAAGTAACACAAGAATAAAGTTTTCTCTTGACGGAATTTCTTTCCAGAGATTTCATGAAAGGATAGATTTACAAAGAAAGGTTATGATTTGGTTACATACATTTAGATCATTTGCAACCAACAATAATGTTATCTCCATTTTATCGTTTGCTATTAAAATTATAACTATAGTTTAGGCCAAATTACAAGATAATGCTGGTAAAGCATTATGAAAGCTACATAGTTACAACTTACAAGTAAAACATAGTCATCATCATATCACACCCCTCAAATACTTTTTTAATGGTAACATGCACAAATTCTAAAGGCAATTTATCTAATCCAGCACCAATTCTCGGTAAACATAAATGTTTTACATTTAATTCTTCACAAACTCTTCTTAAATCGGATAAAGCTAATTCAAAATTTTCTCTTGTAGGTGTATGATAATATTTTTGTTTTGTAATAATGTAAAAAATATATCGATTATTTCTTTGAAGTATAGCAACCTGACCAATATTTTTATGCTGATTAAGTAATTCTTTTACGCCATTGTATTTTTGTTTGAATATTGTAGCTATGCCTTTACCCATTTTAAAATCTGCAGATACACAATGAGCTAAACTTGAATTTTCTGGTGCATCAATAAATAAATTTCCTTGAACCTCTTTAAATATAAATTTGTTACCTTGAGTATTTGGTATGTCGATAAGATTTAGTTCATTTGCGTTAGTTTGAAATGATTGATCAGTAAACATATTTGATATTTTAAAAGAATGTTTCGGTCTCTTGTGAAAAATAAATTTTTTTGTTAATTTGTCTTTACAAGATAATGTTGTAATTTTTTTTTTCTTTAAAAATATATAGTCGAATATTTTTTTTTTTTCACTTTGATGGTCAAAATTAAGCAAAATTAAGCCTAAAGTAGAAAAGTTTCTGAATTAATTACAGAACACGCAGTAAGCTAGCAAAACTGCGGTTGAATCACGAAATACCTCATCTAATGAGTCATTTTCAATCAAGTTACACGATCTCATAAGAAAAAAAAATATATATATAAACGAAAGAATTCATATATCGAATTTTTCCTTCAAATTTGTTGTTAATAAATCGCAAAATTTAAAGGGAAAAAAATGTTGGACCTTAACCTTTTTCAAACTGATAAGGGTGGTGACCCTGGACTTATTCGAGAATCTCAACGAAAAAGGGGAGCCCCTGTTGAATTAGTTGACAAAGTCATTGAAATGTATGATAATTGGAGGAAAGGTTATTGTTCTTTTATAATTAATTTATATCATTTTTTATCGCAACTGAAAATAATTCTGTTATTTTATTAATTTGTGAGTAAAAAAAAATGATCTTATTTCTTTTTTGATAGAATTCAACTAACACTTTCTTTTTTATTTATTTATTGTGTTAAAATCTGGAAATTAAAGTAAGATTTGAATTAGATCAGATTCTCAAAAAACAAAATTCCATACAAAAAGAAATTGGTCTAAAAAAGAAGGTAAGTTTAATTGATATTGTAAAAATCGCGTTTTTTGTTCAATTAATTACATATCTATAATCTTTATTTTCTTTCATTAAAGAATAAAGAAGATGCATCAACACTGATTGCAGAAAAGGACTCCCTTAATTCTGAAAAAGAGCGTCTTACCGCTCTGGCAAAAGAAAAAGAAGAGTCTCTTAAAGTAACAGCAGCTACTATTGGTAACATTGTCCATAATTCAGTTCCCACTTCATTAGATGAAGCAGATAATGAAATTATTAGAAAATGGGAACCACCAGCAGACACGGAAAGTGGAGATGGTGGGAGAAAACCTATTAAATTAACAGGCATCCTTTCACACCATGAAGTTTTATATAGAATTGATGGGTATGATCCTGAAAGAGGTAAAATTTCATCTACTATTACATATTTATACAATATTGTAAATTATCATCTTACTCTTCACATTTAAATAGGAACAAATATTGCTGGTCATCGAGGTTATTTTTTGACAAATGATGGTGTAGATCTTAATATGGCACTTATACAATACGGACTTTCATTTTTGAGAAAAAGAGGTTATAAAAAATTGCAGACGCCATTTTTTATGAGAAGAGAATATATGGCAAAAACTGCTCAATTAGATCAATTTGATGAAGAGTTATATAAAGTAATATCCAATATTATTTGTTAATTTATATTAAGTTACAGTTAGAATAATTATTATTAATTTATTTAGGTTCTTGGAGAAAAAAGTGAAGAGAAAGATGAAAAATATTTAATTGCAACATCAGAACAACCTATTTCGGCCTTTCATGCTAATGAATGGTTTGAACGACCATCGGAACAATTGCCATTAAAGTAAGTATATTAAGTTATGCGTTTATTCACAGTTTTGTTAAAGTATTATTTTTTTGATATATTTATAAGATACGCCGGATATTCTACATGCTTCCGTAAAGAAGCTGGAGCACATGGAAAAGATACATGGGGAATTTTTAGAGTTCATCAATTTGAAAAAGTTGAGCAATTCGTTATTACGGAACCAGAAAAATCTTGGGAACAATTTGACAAAATGATTGACATTTCAGAAGGTTTTTACCAATCACTTGGATTACCTTATCAAATAGTTTCAATTGTCTCTGGAGCACTTAATAATGCTGCAGCAAAAAAATATGATTTAGAAGCTTGGTTTCCTTATCAAGGAGAATATAAAGAATTAGTTAGTTGTTCAAATTGTACTGATTATCAATCTAGAAGATTAGAAATTAGATGCGGTGTAAAAAAAATGGGAGATCGTGAAAAGAAATATGTACACTGTTTAAACGCCACTTTATGCGCTACTGAAAGAGCTTTGTGTTGTATTCTGGAAAATTATCAAACACCTGAGGTATGAAATATTGAAAATTTATTTTAATGTATTTTAAAATAATTTGACTAAATTTTCGTTTCTTTTCTTAGGGGGTTGTTATACCAGAAGTACTTCGTCCATACATGGATGGAAGGGATTTCTTACCATTCGTTAAAGCTTTACCAAAGAAAAAATAAAGTCATGTTATTAATTAGTTTATAGTTACTTTTTATACCTGATGACTAGATCAATAATTAATTCATATTGTAATAATGTTAATTATTATATATAATACGTGATAATTTTGGTGTTCATACTGTCTAGAATTGTTAGATTTTTTAATTTGAATAAAATTAAATTAAATCAAAATTTTAAATCATTTACGCACAAACGAAACGAATTTTAAATCTATTTATCACGACATTGCAATCTCATAATTCACACAAGATACGAGACGTTTATAAACATTTTTTTTTTTTTTTATAAAATCATTTATTTATTTTGCTTAGGCATAGTTTATATTAATAAACTTATGGCCTAAATATTGAAAGGCCTTTTACATACGAACTATCTGAAAATTGGAGTAAAGATTTTTTTTTTTACAAAAGGTAGGCTAAAATAAGCTAGA
Source organism: Rhizophagus clarus (assembly GCA_015698045.1). Classification (NCBI taxonomy): domain Eukaryota; kingdom Fungi; phylum Glomeromycota; class Glomeromycetes; order Glomerales; family Glomeraceae; genus Rhizophagus; species Rhizophagus clarus. Next base: position 1,601,724 of record BLAL01000034.1, read on the forward strand.
TAAAAAAAAAATAATAACAAATTTTTTTAAAAAAAAATAAATTGAATTTCCTCTAAAACCTCTCAGCACCAAGTGGAGAGAGAGATGTGAGGATTTTTATTAAAAAAAGAAATTAAAAAAAAGTGACATTTTTTTGGTGGCAAACAAAAACAAAGAAAAAAAAAAAAATGTTTTAAAAATCATTTGTTTGGCCACCAAGTCACGAAAATTGTTAATTGTTATTTATGAAATTTTAAAAGGACATAATAATTATTGAATTATAAATTTACTCCAAATTTTTTTTTTTTGAAAAATAAAAAAATAAAAGAACTATATATATAATAGAGCTTAAAAATTACAAAGAGGTAAAAGGGATTCTTATGGTTAATTTAATACCATATAAAAAAAAATATATATTAATTGCATGATGTCCCAAATTAACAACTTTGTAATTTCGAGCTTAATATTCTTCAGCTTCCTCTTCTTCTCCTTCAAGTGAATCAGTTCCCACTTCCTCGTAATCCTTTTCCAACGCGGCCAAATCTTCACGTGCTTCGGAGAATTCACCTTCTTCCATACCTTCACCGACATACCAATGGACGAAAGCACGTTTGGCGTACATTAAGTCAAATTTGTGGTCTAGGCGTGCCCACGCTTCAGCGATAGCGGTTGTATTTGATAACATGCAAACAGCACGTTGAACTTTGGCAAGATCACCACCAGGAACAACTGTTGGAGGTTGGTAATTAATACCAACTTTAAAACCGGTTGGACACCAGTCTACAAATTGAATGGTACGTTTGGTCTTGATGGTGGCAATGGCGGCGTTGACGTCTTTTGGAACGACATCACCACGATACAACAAACAACAAGCCATATATTTGCCGTGGCGTGGATCACATTTGACCATTTGATTATTTGGCTCGAAGCAGGAATAGGTAATTTCGGCCACAGTAAGTTGTTCGTGATAAGCCTTTTCGGCGGAAATAACAGGCGCGTATGTGACCAATGGGAAATGGATACGAGGATATGGGACCAAATTTGTTTGGAATTCAGTCAAGTCGACGTTGAGTGATCCATCGAAACGAAGTGAAGCCGTAATAGAAGAAACCACTTGAGCAATTAATCTGTTCAAATTAGTATAGGTTGGACGTTCAATGTCAAGATTTCTCCTGCAGATATCATAAATAGCCTCATTATCGACCATAAAAGCGCAATCTGAATGTTCCAAAGTAGTATGAGTTGTCAAAATAGAATTATAAGGTTCGACGACGGCAGTAGAGACCTGTGGTGCAGGATATACAGAGAATTCCAATTTGGATTTCTTTCCGTAATCAACGGATAAACGTTCTAAAAGTAAAGCACCAAAACCAGATCCGGTACCACCACCGAAGGAATGAAAAACTAAAAATCCTTGGAGGCCAGTGCAGTTATCGGCGAGTTTGCGAATACGATCAAGGACGAGGTCGACAATTTCTTTACCAATAGTATAGTGACCACGAGCATAATTATTTGCTGCGTCTTCCTTTCCGGTGATCAATTGCTCAGGGTGAAATAACTGGCGGTAAGTACCAGTACGGACTTCATCGACGACGGTTGGTTCCAAATCAACAAAAACGGTGCGGGGAACGTGTTTGCCAGCTCCGGTTTCAGAAAAAAAAGTATTAAAAGAGTCGTCGCAAATACCGACAGATTTATCAGATGGCATTTGACCATCGGGCTAGAAACAGAAAGATAAATCAATGAGTATATCGTAAATAAAATTATGACTTTAAAATCAACGCGTTCTTCTCCCAGATGAAAGAAAGTTACACAAGAAAAAAATTGTGAAAAAACCAGAAGACTAATTGGAAGTATCAAAACAACAGTAACTACTTTTAGGACGCGTGGTAGTGCCAGATGAGGCATTTAGGGTAACATATATTTTACTCTATTTACGTTTTATTCCATTTTATTTTCTTTTTGTTCGCGTTTTGTATTATTATTGACAAAAACTCGCTCTTTTTTCTTACTTTTAAAAAAGTTATATACTCACTTGAATACCGTGTTCAAGGCAATAAAGTTCCCAGCAGGCGTTACCAATTTGGACACCGGCTTGACCAACGTGGATAGAAATACACTCACGCATGATGTTAAAGTTTTGAAAAAAAAAAAAAAAAGTTTTAAAAGAGATTAAAAAGAAGAGGAAGCGAGTTTTCTTTTGATAGATGTAATAAAATACACTAGGGGTTGGTTACGCTCACTTAAGTTATGGAAAGTAAGCTAAAGAACCTTGAGTTTTTTTTTTTCGGAGTGAGCTCTATATAAATGAAAATTGGGACAATACTGATCCGGTATAACCCGTTTCTTACAGGTGATACAAGTTTACAAGGTGATACAGAAAGTGATCAACAACAATTAAACGCCAGCCCCCTCCTTTGTACTAATGAAAAGTGTTACTAATTCTAGAATACAGGGACCCATAAATAATCAAAACTGACTAGTACTATTTTAAAGTTAAAATAAGAGACGAACAATCCAATCAATTTTTTCAAGAAGTGATCACAATATACTTCTTTTGGTTTTGACTTTTGACATACAAAACAAATAATCCTTTTCGTACAATGTTTCAAGGAGACCGTTAATGGTTAATAATTACAAAAACTAAAGAGCTTTAATCAATCTAAACCTTATTTTTATTCGCGTCAAGTTAAAAAACGAAGAGTCAATGCTTATTCTCTGATTATTATATTACAAGTCTAGCAGTTGGCACTTGGCTGACTTGATAATTTAACCAGTTAGGTACTTTGTTGAAATCAACAATACAGTTTATTGTGTTATCAAATCAAAAATAATAATAAACAAAAAATTCAGGGATGTTAAGTTTGTCGGTTTTTTTTTTCTTTGTGCCATAACGGTATAGCTGCGTGAAGCACACGAAAATTATTTCCAATTTTGACAAATCTATATATCTTAACGTAAAATAAATGAAAGAATTCCTAATTTAAAAGTATAAATTAGCGTGCCATGCGCATTTAATTTAATATGATTGATTTTTAGATAAACAAAAGCACGCGAATCTAAAATAAACAATTAAACAGGTGATTTTAATGATAATATCGCATTTTATACCTGTTGTGTTCACTTTGAAATTAAATTCTTTAACTCTTTAAAGAAATTAAATTCAGTGGTATTTAATAATTTTTTTCCATATCAGTTCAATCACATGACAGTGGCGCATTTACTGCTTCAGTACTTTTGCTAAAACTAATTTCAAAAAAATCATAATATTAATAATTCCTATACTATTATAAAATATATAATCTTATTTCTATAGCATTTATTTCCCTAACTTTTATTCCATATTATTAATAAACTGGTTAAATTGATAATACTATTAATATAATAAATAATATTACAGTTTTTACTTATTATCTTTTTAAATTATTTGTTTTGCAATATTTGCAGTATAAAAAAAATAAAATTATACTAATAAGCAATTTTAATTAGTAACTTTTATAAAAATATATCTGATATATTATATATAATATTAAATACTAGTGATATGTTTTTTAACAAAATTAATATAAATATTTAAGTTTTAAATTAGTTCATAATTTGGTTTATATATACATTTAACACCAATATATTATAATATATAATTGGCCTGCTATTTATTAAATAATTTTTTCACATAATTTTTTACTTTTATTTGACATTATTACAGATTTCCATTTATTACAAATCCTTCTAATCACAAATTAAATTAGTTTTATTTTTTAATCTAATTCTACTATTTCTTATTTCTTTTGAAAGCCAAGTAAAATAAAAGAATAGCAGAATCAGATCAAAAGACAGCTGATTTATAAGTAGATTTTTTAAATTTTTAAAATTTTTAATTTTAAAATTTTAATTTATTATATAAATAATCTTATAAATTAGTACATTTTATTTTATCTTACAAGTTTATTTAAAAAGGTATTAATTAATTTAAAATGATCAGCAAAATTTATTTGTTCATATATAAAGTTAAAACCAAATGTTTAAAAATCCTCTTTCATATCTTTCATAATAAAATTTATAAATGATCACATGATGCTACTCTACACTTTAGATGCCTCCCTAAAAACAGAGATAAGGGGATGTTTTGAAATTACGGAATGAATACCCGTATTAGGTAAAGGTAATCAATTTGTTTGGTGGACAAAGAAGAAAGATACGATAAGAAAAAGTAGCCTGGACAAAATGAATCAAAGGGTTTGTGTAAAAAGTTTCGAAGTTATTGAAGAGATATCACGCTATTATACAGCTGAATAAAATGGAACAGAAAGGATATATTTCTAAATTGAAAGTTTATGTTAAAGAAATAAAGGAAATAAAAGAGAAATGCGATCAGTTAGAGATAAAAATTGAAGAAGAAGAAAAGGAATTCAACGTGTATTTTGAAAAATCACAGAATTTAAGAACAGTATCGGATGACTTGAGATATAATGGCGAATTAAGAAAATGTTTTAAATCTCTTTGGACATGCGTTGACCAACAACAAAAACACGAAGAAGATATAAAAAAATTACAAGATTATATAATTAAAATGGCAACTGAAAGAATTCGTTACTGGAAAGATGTGAAGGAACATGCCAAAAAAGGAGATTTTTGGTCGATTGCAGACAATAATTGATAAATGGAATGCAAGAATTATATAGGGAAAATAACACGAAAATTTATTGCAAAATTGAGAAAAATTTTTGAATGAGGATTGGAGAAATGACGAAAAATAGCGGTGAATATTGAATATTTGAAATTATAAAATGGTTGATTTGTTTGAGATTTAATTTATGAAATTCATTTAAGATTTGATCATGGGTAATTCGGAAACAAATATCGATCAAATGTATAAAATACTCAATAAGGGAAAGGGAAATGAAGAATACATAGAACATTATTGAAGGATTGGTAATTATACTGTGATTGGAGAAATTGGAAAACCAATAGTCTGTGAAACGAAAGAAAATTTATGCAGAAATATAAAACCAACGTGTGAACATAGGAAAGATTACTTTATTATTTACGATCTAAATATCGTTGAGTGAAACTTGATTTGTGGAAATTATAATCAAGTCACAAAGAAGAAAGAAATTATAAGTATGATTATTGGATCATCAGAGAAGATTATTTAAAAAATGTACTATTTACACATACGAGTATCGAGATAAAGTTTTCCCAAAAAAAAGGTAGTTAACGAAGAAAATCAACGTCGTGGCAATGAGAAAACATTTTGATAGTTTAAGAGGAATAGTTAAGAATTTTATTGAAATAGATGTACGAACGTTCAACGACTAATCAGTGAGCCGCACTAGCAATAATCCGAACACGAACTACTTCGAGAATATTCTAACGGAGGAAGAGTAGTAGTCTAATGAAGGGGCATGTACCGGAATCTTTAGGGTTAAAGTTGTATCCTAACAAAGTTCATCTTATGTTTTGGAGGGATTTACTATTAATTAAGAACCTGTCAAAGACAATGAGATTTCCATCTTAAGAGATCTTAGATTCTTTATTGGAGAAATTTAAATTATGCAAAAAAATTACTTGCTATCAATTAATAATTTGTTTAATAATTTTATTAAATATTTGTAATAAATATAATATTGGTGATTTAATATGATTAATGATCTTTATTTATCTTTTTTAATTACTAAAAGTCAAATTATTTTAATTAAGTTTACTTTATAAAATTCTATTTATTTATTTATACCTTATTGCTGAAAATTTTAGAATTAAAACAATTCTTTGGTTTTATCATACTTATCATGTGAAACTCAAATGTAATTACAAAAAAATAATAATTTTTACACAGACATATCGGTTAACCATATGCGAATTTAAACTTAAATTTTAAACTTTACTGATATTTTAATACATAACCTTATATTTCTTAGAACATTTCAGTCACTTCGTGCCTTGTCGCTTTAAGAAAAAATTAAGCAAACAAGCAGAGTTGCAAATTTTCAATTTATATAAGCATTTCTTATATTTCTAAAAGTTAATATATATATTATAAAAATGGAAGTAAATAAATCTATTTTTCCAATCCTGACTAAAAATGAATATTTATATGGTGAAACACAAATAATTTTATTTAATTAATTTTTCATATTGTACAAGTTTCAATAGCTGGAGCTAATAAATGAATGGATAGTAATTTTTTTCAAGAGAGGAATGAAGTCGTATGCTTCTATAATTCCATATTCTTTCCTATATTTAACGTTCATCATTTCGTTTCTATAGATATAAATCAAATAAAAGATACCAATTCCTGGAATTTGCATATTTCGATCCAAAGATATTTGGAGAGAAAGAATAATACTATTTTTTCTCCATCACGAACACTAAATCACATGGTACTATGTTCGACTGTGGATTATATTTTTTCAAGATATTCTCAGAGGTTCATCTACGCACATCTTATTCTTTTAATGCAGAATAAACTATAAACTATTACAAACAAAAATTCTTTAATATCCTTACACAAAAAGGTTTCTTGAAGAGCGGATTTCATTCAGAAAATACATGGATGAATCGGACATTTTATAAATCATGTAATAGGATAGAATCGAAATCTCATAGTTCCTTTTTCCTATAACACACCAAGAAAAAAAATTTTACCTTTTATGAGATACTCAGTGACTTTTTCCCTTTTATTTCATGAAGTCTCCATGAGATTTTTGTGCCTCTTTCGACAACCGTACAACTACCAAGGCCAATTTTAATTTGTGTTTTATCATGGCTCTAATAGTTGGCTCTTTAAAAGTAAACTAGTAAACTACCATTCAATCATGTCAAAAATCTTGTCCACATCTTTTTCATTATAACTTTGCGTTTTCAAGCTGCAAGGTTGATCGAAACCTAAGCGAAACCTTCCTTCTTGACCTACTTTGAGTTTCCTAAAGTTATTATTATCAACAATCACTCGTTTATACCAACAATTCTACCGCCCTAAAGAATAAAAAACTCATTAATTCTATCAAAATTTACTTTGGATTATATATGATTGAGATTTTAGGAATAAAGGAAGCAAAGGGAACCAGATATTTTTTTTATTATTTTTGACAATGCTTTAAGATCGAATAGATCAATAATACAGCGATTGTTTCATTCACTTTAGGCCATTAGTAAGTGAATAGATTTAAACACGCAGACCATTAGACATGAAAAAAAGGGGGATTTCGGATTATCCTGTAATTCATCAAATACTAGAATTAATGTCTTTATTAAGTTTTGACATTTTTTATCCAAAGCAGTGAAACCAATAGCGAGCCTAAAATTATGGTATTTTTTATTTATAGAAATAGTATTTAAAATTGCTGAAACCAGAAATGCAATCACAAAAGAATCATGTTTCAATTTCAGCTAGCATAATCCGATGAATCAACCTAGCATGTAACGAGGAGTTGAAAGATCCTTTCAAATATATAGTACATGTATTAAAAAGTAGGATATTCATTCGTAATAGCCGAATGGTTTATAAAAAGGGTTAATGGGATTTTAAGAGAATAAATATTAATAATAATTTATATTAAATTTCATTTATTAGATAGGAAGTAATTGTTTGAGAATGTTTTTTTTTATTCGAAATACAAATAATAAATAAAGGGGTTCTCTACAACATAAAAACTTTAAATTTCAAAAACAATCAAAAACGGAGAACTGAATGTAAATTATTACGCAATGTTACCTTTAAATGTTGCATCATAGAAAAAGAATTTACCAAAAATAAATTGGTTTTATGTAATAATACATTAATTATATTAATTATTTTAAATTTCTAACTTTAATTGGTTAAAATACAAAGTATATTTTTTTTATATATTATTTAAATTATTTTGATCATCAATCATCACTAAGGGCTCTTGTTATATGTGAATACGCAGTGGTTACGCCAAAAATCTGTATTATTATGCATTTGAAAGAAGAAATTTACCGGGATAAATTTTTTTTTTTGAAAAAGAATTTACAGAATTTAACAAATAATCCTCCTTGTTTGAAAGAATATTCTAGGATTACTAGCGGAATTACCGGATTCGTTATTAAGTTTATGCAGGTTCACTAAAATCAAATGAAATTAAAGAAAATTGATTTTTTTTTTACCAAAACACTCGAAAATGGTTTGTAAAAGATTCACAATAGTATAATGATATTGGTCCCTTATCAAAAACTAATTAAAGTAATACAATTTATATTTGTGTTTTGGATGGACAAATTAAAAAAAAAAAATTTCTCAAGTGTTACATTTAACGCATGCAAAGAAAAAATTTTTATACGTGTATTTATTATATATTATATTCAATGGTCAATTGATTAGTTGATTAATTGATTAAACCCTATAACCATTCATTGTTTAATTCATTATATGTGTGTGACGCGTCAGTACGTTTTAATTATTAATGTTGTATTTAAAGAGGAAAATTGATTTAGTTTCACCCTTTTCTTTTTTTTTCTGGAGTCCTTCTTGTAAAAAGCTCTTTTTTATACGAAAATTTTAAAAGAAAAGTAAGTTTTACTAAATATGTTTAAATATTGATTTATTTAGAAAGGTTACTATGGTCGAATGTTGATCCAAAATGATTTTCACGATTTATGGAGTGTCGAGAGAATTAGTAGTGTTAGTGTTTAAAAAATTCTTTGAGAAGAATTTTCATTCATCACGCGTACAAATTCTTTTTGGAATCAAATCAATTTACGTGATAAAAAACGCGAATTTATTATTCTAATTTAAATTTTTTTTTTTTTTTTTTTTTTTTATAAAGACTTTTAGGTACATACTCTCCTTTATAAAAAAAAAAAAAAATTTTTAAATTGCTTGGGCCTATAAAGATTTCTAAAAAAAAAAAAATTCGTTTTAAAAATGGGCACCTTGTTGGAATTAGGATTTTTATCATTTAGTGTTGCATTTACATCCATATCATTCATATTCTTGTTATACCAATGTGTAATAAATTTTACAAAGTTACGACTTGCATGGTAAGATTAATAAGTTTTCTCTTTTTTTCCTCTCTTTTTAATATTTAAAGATTAACATTATTTATTTATTTATTTATTTATTATAGTTTATTATCCACATTTACAATAATTATAATTAGTATAAGTAATTTTTACTGGGATCAGGATCCAACAAAATTATTTATACCAAGAAGTGTTTATTGGATATTATTTGCATTCATTAGAGCAACATATACGACTATAATAGTTGTATGTATGTTAGATATGGGTAGAAAATTTTATGAAAAATATCGGTGGAATACTACGCTTTTTAAAGCTACTGTATTACATTTAATAATTTTTGACTGTATAAATGTTGCTGATGCCGTTTTGATTCTCGCTCATCTAAGCGAAACATCTAATTTACCTTTATTTATCGGTCAGGTATGTATTAAGTTCTTATTTAAAAATATTGAAAAAAATTATGATTATATGTATCCTAAAATCTTTCTTTCATCCATATAGTTGATTGTAGGAGTTATAACAATATTATCATCCTTTCTCTATTCCTTCTTACCGGTTATATCATTACGTATATGTTTTAATAATAGACGACAATCATCTATCATTAGAAGAAAAAGAATGAACAATATAAGCGCTCAATCTGCTGCTGTAGGTGCTTGGTATATGAGTGTAACTGGTATATTATCAATTTGTTATTTAATACTTTATTTGATCACTTTTGCTTTCACGGATAAATTAAATTACAATGCAATTGGTAATTCTTTTGATTCAATAATAAGAACGTGTATTTCTTTAGCTGTAGCTTTACCCCCTCCTGCTAAACTTATTCAATTAATGAAATCAAAAATTATTATATCTATTCCTAATGATTCTAATGATGTTGGAGAAAGTTGCAAAGTTTTAAAAGTTGATGATCAAGAATTTGAAGAAACTGCGTAGGAAAAAAAAAAAATAATAATAAATAAATAAATAAATAAATAATATTAATTTCTTTTAAGAACTTTTTAATATATTTAATATATATATGTAAAAAAAAAAAAAAAAAAAAAAAAAAAAAAAAAATTATTTTTTATATATTGTTACATTGCAAATTAAGTTTGCACAAATTAAATATGTATAGGCGACAGTCGATTTTTTTTTTTTTTTTTTTTTATCATCATTTATCATTAGAATTAATTTTTTTCCATTTGTATATAATTTATAGTTTATTCAACATTTATTTATTTCTCATTTACATTGAAATAAAATTAATAAAATAAATTAAATAAATTTCAATTGCAAAATGAATGTGATTATAATATTTATGATTTCACAAAGTCATGTATCAAACCATCAGTATAATTATATTTTTTATTGCCCTTTCCCTAGTAATAGTACAAAACTTATTATAATTAAAATTACAAAAAACTACGAGCATACAAAAAAATTTACGGTTCAATTCTATTTTTAGGCAAAAATAAAAAGGTTATTTTATTCGTCTGTCACCAACTTCTGAAAAACTCTCTCTAATACAGAAAATGCGTCATCATTTAATCCAAGAAATATTACATTTCGGCATACCTAAATAATATATCCAATAATTAAATAAATTTTTCGAGAACCATGTTACATAAATTCAATTACCTGCTCAAAATTTCTAGACGTTATTGTATCCATCCACGCTTTATCATCGTGATTATATAACCATGTTAAAATTGGTTCAATCGTGGAAATCGAAGGTATAGGAATGGTCATTCTTGTTACATATCTTCCATAAGAAATTGGACGAAGAAATATTGTTGTCGAAAAATAATGAAACATTTTTGAAAATAATTCACTTTGTGGAGACAAATATTGTAATTGTACAACAATCTCTAATGTTAACGGTCTTTTTTGTTGTTGTGTAGATTGACTTGAGGATGATGAACTTGATAAAGTTGGTGAATAATAATATGATGTTGTAGCCGAAGAATAAGAAGGTTCATCATTAGTTTTTTGTTCAATATCATCATCACAAATTTCTTCATCATCGATAAATTGTTCTTTTAAAAGTTCATCTAGTGCTTCACCAGGTTCAACTTCTTTTATATCAAATTGTTCTGAATCAGATAATGATATCCGAATTGATTTATTATCAGCAAAAGAATATTTTCTATTCCATTCGGTAAAACTTAATAAACGTACGATAGTACATTTATGAAAAATAGTAGAACCAAGTAATGTCATTTGACCAAGAAGTTGATAAAATGTTGATACTCCTAATTCCGTTGGAAAATCAACTTCAACAATTTCATTTATATGATCACTCGGTAAATTTGGCATATTATTCGTAATAGATTGAATAAATGAAAAAAACCATGGTGTTGCTGATTCCTTATTTACTGCGGACGGGTCACGGATAAACATTTCTGAAATATAGGATGTAATAACATCATCAACTAATTCTGTTTCTATTATCTCTTCTTTCGAAAATTCGAATTTCTTTTCTAAAATTTAATTTAAAAAGAAAATCGAATATAGTACTTTTTTTTTTTCTTAATAAAAAAATCGATGATTCATTTTAATACTTTACCATTATGTTTTCTCTTTTCTTGTTTTTCTTGTTCCAAGTTGTTGTTCTTTTTCGTAAGAGAATTAATTTTTGAATAATTAAACAGAAAACCCATGTGAAATATGGTCAACTTTTGGATCAGAACAAAAAAAAAAATAACCAAAAAAATTATATGGATATAAAAAATATAAATGTGAACAAATATCCAAGTAGTTTATTACTTACATAATAATAATTTTACTTTATTTGGTTCAAAAGATCCAAAAAAAAACTATAAAAATAAAAAATACCAAAATTGTAAATTCGCGAAAAACGAAAAAAAAATATTGCGTGATCTGATTCATGCAGTTTACGACAAAAGAAGTAGTCATTTATTATCATATGTTTATTATTACACGTTTGTTTTGATTTACTTGTTTATCCTAAAAAAAAAATTTTTAAATAATTTTACGTTTAAATATGTACTCCTTGAATAATGTGATTAATATAATTAAGTAACTTTGATATACCGTAATCAAATTTCCCTTGCTGATTTTACTTAAATAAACCACTTATATTTAGAATGATAGATGAGGAAATTGGAACACGCTTAAATGATTAGGTAAAAATTTAACGTAATCATTTCTTATCAGGTGACTTTGTTATTCCGCGATTCCGCGTGTACGTCATTTGCTAAAATACCGTATTTTTCCAATATTAGTCCCCCCCGAAATTAAGCACCACCCCAAACTTTTCAAGTTTCGTGAATACTAATAAAAAAACTTCTATAATTAAACACCCCCATGCAAAAATGGGGTGCTTAATTTTGGAAAAATATGGTAATTTGAAGCCCTAATAATCAAATTATAAATATCCTTCTTTATAATTATTCAAAAATTGAATTATAAAATAATTTATTTATAATATACTAATTAAGAAAAAGGCTTTTTAATAAGTTTATTAGTAAGTTTGATATTAAAACCACTTATTAAAATTTATTTTTATATTTTAATATGAAGTTACAGAAATTATATTAAATTTTTATCAAAATTGTATTAAATACTATAAATACTAAAATTACTATGATGGCTATCATCTATAAATGACAATAATATTATATAGCTTTTAAACTTTATAAATTATAAATTAAATCATAGTAAAAAGAAGAAATTAAACTGATAAAATGATAGAGCAATATGTACTGATCATTTCTATCAGTTTATTTTCAAGAATTTAGTAAAAATTTTAATTAATATTACAGGTCAAAGTTGACTAGTTTTCATAGAATTTTTATGACTTTTATGAAAAGTTCATAGAAATCCATAAAAATTTCACGTAATGTGACAAAAAAATTTTTGACACTTGCATGATAATTATTATACTTTAGCAAAATACTTTAAAAATTACTTTAAAAATTAAGCTACATAATATAAATAAATAAGATTTCAAATTTCAGACTATTGTTATTTATAAATGATAACCACCATAAATTAGATAAACCAGTCCTTAAAATCCAATATAAAAGGTATAATAGCAGGACTAAAGGTTTTATTAAAATAATTAGTTTAGTTTAATTTATAGATTGGTAGTAATTAATAGTTTAGAAACTAGTTTATTTGTAATTTAACTTTTTTAGTTATTTTAATATAATTTTATTTTTAAAATATTTTTTTTTTTTTATTCCTTTCTTAAAAATTTGAATATTAGATATTTTACTATACTGTTGAAAGCAAATCAAATTCAGTAGATAGATATTTAAACTGATCCTCAAATTGGAAATAATCAGAAGCAATTATAATATAATTCTTACTTTTTTAATAAAAATTATATGCTTTTAACACTCTTAAAAAAAAATAATTATAAATATAAAATATAAATTATATTGTTCTGTAATTTACAAATTAATTGTAAAAATTTATAAAAAATAGAAATCTAGTATAATATTAAATGAGAATAAAAAATCATATGAAAAATTATATTAAAAAATATACTATTTAAATTTTAAAATATATAATTTAAATTAAAATATATTAAATGAATACATAAAAAAAGTGGTATTATTTAATTAGATATCAAAAAAAAAAATTATTAGTAATTAATTTTATACTAAATTATCTATGAAATTTTTGTAATTAATTTATAAAAAATTAACTAATTATTATAATAAAAGTTTATAAATGAATTTTTTTATATAGTAATATTAAAATATAATAAAATAATATAAAAAATCTTTTTGTTAAAAAAGCTAGAATTAGAAATAGATATTTATTTCTTATTTTAGTAATGTTATTTAAAAAAATAGTATTGAAGCCAATTGCCTTATAAGACCAAGTAGAATTATTCATATTATTAAATTAAGCAAATTTTTTTCATTTTTTTCAGCTTCTTTTTGGTAGTCTTTTTTTAAGACTTGAATAATAATATAATAGGTCACATGATTGATATATAACAGTTATTTATATTATTTATAGTATTATTCAGATTCATAAAATCTGATTAGTGTTATATTTTCCACTATTATTTATCAGAATTTACAAAAAAAAAATGAAAATATTAGTAAAATATTTTTTAAAAAAAAAGAAAAAAAAAAGATTTGAAAATTCAAAACTTATATTAATAATTAACAAAGACCAAAAATAACTACTTATTTACTTTAATATTTCAGAAAATAAACTATTTTAGAAATATTTAATATTTCTTTAAAATTGCAATATTTTAATATATAAGATAATTTATTTTTTTATTTTTTATTTTTTTATTTAGGAAAATGTTTATTGACATTTGTATATATTTTTTATTTATAAATTTTATTTAATAGCTTCTTTATATAATAGTATTTCAATGGTATGTACTAATTTTTTTTATTATTTGTTTTTTATTTAAAGAAATATATATATTTTAATGATTACTTGTAAGAACAATGATATATATTAACTAATATTTTTTTACTATAAATACTTATTTCTTGTTCCTAAGTAAAATATCTTGGTTACATATAACCAATCATATTTTTTAAAAATTGTATAACCTAAAATTTTTGTTTATCCTCTACTTCCTAAAATATTAGCTAATATATATTATTATTCTAAATAAAATAAAAGAAAAAAATAAATGTAATAAAAAAAAAAAAAATTAATTAATCAATAAATAAATGATATAATTATATAGTTAACCAATTAAAAGTAATTGATAATCTAATATAAAATTAGCAAAGCTATATAAAAATCAGCAAAATTATATAAAAATTGGTAGAATTATATAAAAATTAATAAAAAAATATTAAAATCAATAAAGATTATTAAAATAAAGCAAAATCTGATTTTTTTTATTTAACTTATGAATAATTTATAAATTTTGCAGAATGTTTTTTCAAAAATCATTTTGCTTTAAAGTTTATTAAAGATTATTAAATTAGCATACTAAAAATTAATTATAATCTTGACTATAACAAAAAAACTTATATCAACTTTTTCTTTTGAATCTTTTGATTCAGGTAATGTCATTTTTTTTTCTAAATTGGATTCATCAATGGATTTAATTATATTATTTTTGTATGACTTATTAAATTAGAAATTTAATTCTTTCATTATTTTTTTTAATAATTTATCATCTATATTATTTATTTTTTTCTTTTTTTATTTATGAAAAACTTTTTTTTATATTGTTTATTTTTTGAAATTAATAACATTTATGATATTATCATAAGCTTTTTTGTTTATTTGTATTCATAATAAATTCTATTTTGGATTGCAAAAGTTATATATGTAAGTTTTCCATATAAATTGTACCTATAGATATTAGCACCATTAATTTACTAAGATTTTTACTTTGTTATATAATAATTTATATATATTAGTCTTATTTTTTTTTTAATTCTGGTAAGAAATCAAATATATAATATTTTCAAATTTATTTTTTTTTGATCTTAAAAAGTTATAAATGAATGAATACTATGTTATATACTATAGGTAAATGGTTGAAATCAATCAAGATTAAAAAGAAAGTCTAGATGAAATATTGCAGGTTTTAAAATAAAAAATTTATTATCATTAAATAAAAATAAATATTTGAATAGATATTTTTCTCTTTCTTTTGAATTCCTAATAATTTTAGTATATTTTCAAAATCAGATTGTTGATATAATATGTTTAATTGCTAACGAATATTTGGTTTAGAATAAAATATATAAGATATAGCAATTGACCAATTCAAAATAAAAGGTGAATTGTTATATTTACTATGATAACTAAATACTGGATTACTTGAAAATTCTTTATATAAATAATTTATTATAGTAGCTTTTTTTTCTTTCTTATCAATCAATAAAAATAATACATTTACTATAATTACTAATAAATTATAATTTTTAATTTTTTATATTAAATAATTTTCTTAAATTATATATTATAAAATTTAATATATTTTTATTTTTTAGACTTTATTTTATTTATTTAAATACTTTTTTTTAATATAATACTTGAGAGGAGGGATCGACTACATTTCTCATTTGCAGATCACTTAGCCATTTTTCTAGCAGAAGATCACTGAAAAAAAGCTTAAGCTTTTAGTTTTTTGGACTTTTTTCAAGTAATGTTTTCCTTTTTATAGGACCTAGCCACGTCTTTTGAAATTCATACAGTTTAAAAATACTAAGTTTTGGCTAAAGATGTTACCTGTAACTGTAATTATAATATACAGTATTGTAAGTAATAGGTTGCAACCTAGCTTCTTCAGAGTGCAAAGTTGTAATACTGTAATTGTGCTGTAATGTTGTAATTATGCCGTAATTATGATTGGCTTATTTTATATGAAATTATTAATAAAATCACGACTTTTTCTTATTAATAAAATCAGATTTTTTTTATTAACAAAATCACAGCTCTTTTTTTATTAACAAATTATTTTATTAACAAATATCGCGGCTTATTTTTTATTAATAAATCGCAGCTTATTTTTTATTAATAAATCGCAACTTATTTTTTATTAATAAATCGCAGCTTATTTTTTATTAATAAAATCGCGGCTTATTTTTATTAATAAAATTGCGGCTTATTTTTTATTATCGCCGTTTTCAGAAATATGTGTAATTCAAGTCACATGATGATCACTTGAAATTTAGTAAAAAATTTTTCTCGAATACAAAATTTTTATACTTTGCTAAGACAAACCGTGATTTTCTTTTTTCATATGAATATATTGCTTTATATAATACCTTAACATAAGTTTTATAACATATGAAAAGTTTTTTTGTCGCGAAACTTGCTAATATTTATAAGAATTTTTGCGAATTTTTAGCATTGAAAGTTTACGAGTATATTACAAGACAGTAAGTCGCTATAATAATACGCGATTTTTTTTCTTTCTATACAATATATTGCTTTATACAAGACTCTAATATAAGTTTTATAATATATAGTTAGTTATTTTATTGCGAAACTCATATATTTTGTTGAAATTCTTACAATTAGGGTATATTACATTGAAAATTTAAAGCTATTGCAGATTATTTTAGGGGTTTTATCGTATTTGATTTTATTTATTTATTATTCTTATTACTTTATTAAAATACTTAGCATTATTTCAAAAAAAAATGGTAAAAACTTTAAGTAATGATATAAGATGGCGTATCATTTATCATCAACTTGATGGATTTTCTGCAAAAGAGACTGCAAGTAGACTTTATATTGGTGTCTCTACTGTATATAAAATTAGAAGAATTTATGATCATTGGGGTTGTGTAACTCATCCATTTAAAGGTTGTCAAGGAAGAAAAAAAACTTTGAGTCTTGCTGACTTAAATGTATTAATTTAATTTTTATTTAATTATTATTGTAAATTTATTTATTGATTTAACTTTATTATTACAGATTCTAGATTCACTTGTAAAAGATAAAAAAGATTGGTATCTTGATGAAATGGTTGATGAAATGGAAAGGTTAACCGGCAAGCTCATATCTATACCTACTTTATGGAGAGCGCTCAAACATCTTGGAATGACGAGAAAAAAGGTTCTAAAAGATTTTAATCTATTCTTATTAAATTGTTTTAAATAAATAAATAATCAAATATTTTATTTTCCAGTTGCAAAAAGCTGCAAAAGAGAGGAGTGAGCTCTTACGCAGTGTTTTTATGTATAAAATAGGAAGTGAATTCAAGCCAGAACAACTTGTTTTTATTGATGAAACGTCAAAAGATGAAAGAAGTTTATCCAGGGCTTATGGATATAGTATAAAAAATGTAAGGGTTGAAAAAAGTATTGTTTTTGTGAGAGGTAAACGGTATACTATTTTACCGGCATTGACATTAGATGGATTCATAGCCGCCGATATCATAGAAGGAAGTTGTAATAAAGAAAGATTTCAGACATTTATTCTTACACAAGTGGTATGTTATTTATATATTTATTTTATTTATTTAAGATAATATATATTTATATTTAATTTTTTAGTTGCCTCAAATGAACGAATATCCAAATAAAAATAGCGTAATCGTGATGGATAATGCAAAAATCCATCATGATGAAAAATTAGTAGAATCAATTGAACAAATGGGATGTAAAGTACTTTATTTGCCACCGTACTCTCCAGATTATAATCCCATTGAAACAGCTTTTTCTGGAATTAAATCATGGCTAAAAAGAAATAGAATATTTGTAGAAAGTTGCACTGATCCCAAATATCCACTTTTTTTAGCATTGTCTTACGTAACACCTAGTATGGCAAAAGGTTATTTTAGCGAATCAATTTATTCATATTAAATAATTTGATTTAATTACAGATTAATAAACTGCTAAAAAACTTTATTAATTGACCAAAAAAAATACAAAAAATGCTATTGTATAAGTTTTTTTGCTTCTTTAATCAAATTTAATCTACGTCCCATTATTTCTATACCAAACTCATTTAATAAAATTTCAGGACTCATTTCTGCAATTTGTGATACAGTAATCTCCTCCTCTTCAAACTTTTGTAAAAAGTTTGTATATTTGCCTTCACCATATTGTTTATCAAGTTGTTCTAAAAATTCCTTCATAGACAATTCAGAAAATTCTGTATTATTATTATTATTTAAAGTATCAGACTGTAAAGTTAAAGTATTTGACGAATTTAACAATAATAAATGTTGTGATGATTGATGTAATGGTGGGTATGATGGCGGATGTTGTGGTGGGTAAGATGGCGGATGTTGTGATGGATGTTGTGATAGATGTTGTGGTGGATGTTGTGATGGATGTGGTGGTGGATATGGTGGCCATCCATAATAATAAGGATAAACATTCGGTGGAATATTATAATGTGAATAAGAGTTTGTAGAATCATTATTTACTAATGTTGATGATGATGAATGATTTGATGATGAAATCTTTAAAGAATTTCCCATTCCAAAATTAGGATGTGGTGGCGGAGTTTCATAATCACAGTGATTCTTATGCTGTAAATAAAATTACTCGTTAGATAATAATAAAAAAAAACAAAAAAAATTTAAAACTATTATTACAATTTCATCTGTCCACATGGATAAATGTAATGTAGTAAGTGGTAAATGTCTATTGTCTTTGACATAACAATATCCCGTTTTATGGATATCACATCCATGCTTTTCTTTAAGTTTCTTATGAATTTCTCCTTTTATAAGGTCAATTTCGTTCAAATTTGCTTCTTTAGGAATGGAAATTTTCTTTTTTTGTTTTGAAGGTGGCGTAATTTCATTTTCTTCGTCTATAGATTCTTCATCATCATCTAATGTTAAATTTTTCTAATAAAAAAATATAAATAAATTAATATTATTAAATAAGTAAATATATTTTTTAAGAAATATAAATACTTTTTTTCTTTTTGCCGTTTCTTTCTTTTGAATAGATGCAGTAATCAACAAAACCTTATTAGAGTTAGTTAATCTAGAATATTCTTTTATAAATTCTTCAAAATCTTCCTCTTCTTCTAAAATAGTACCAGCTCCTATACCTTTCTCTGATTTATATGATAATTCATAATCAGTACGAACTAATAAACCAACTGCTTCACAAACTCTTTGTGATATCAATTCTTCAAATTCGTAGTAATCAACTGGCTTTTTTTCTAAAGTAATTGCCTTTGCTGGCTTGGTTAAATCAGGCGTTTTAATTACAAGTTTAAAGCGAAAAAACGAATCTGCATTAAGTATAACATCATCTATAGAAAACTTATCAGATTGTTTTGTAATTATTTCACTTTTTCCATTTGTTGAAATCTGATTATTTTCTTGCGCAGGATCTTTATTTTTCTCATTTTTTTTATTATAAGTATTTTGATCTCTAGTTAGTTGACTATTACATTTGGAACATAAAGTAAAATTAAATTTTTTTGAAAAATTAGAATTATATCCGTATAATTGACTACTAGAATGTAATAAAGCAGCTAATATATAATGACATCTATGAGGATTATATACACCATTTCTAACACTCCCAACTTGAGCCGTTTCTTTTTTTTTACTATTCGTTGGTTTAATAGTTTTATTACAACTACAATATTCAATTACTAGATTAACGTTACAGTAAAGACATTTTTGACATGAATAACAAGTTCCTATTTGATATTCTCTATTTTTAACGTTTAAAGTTTCTGTTTTTTCATATTGTTCATAGTCTTTACAGTTACTCATTATAATATTTTTTGTGCGCGAAGCCGCGAAAAGTTAAATTTTTCGCGTTTGATAGTGATAATTGATAATCTAATAGCTGGCACGTGAAAATCTGGATAAATTTTATTGGATAATTTTAATTGTCACACAAAATTTCGAGTTTCGAATTTTTCACGTGGACTACTGATACAAAATAATAAATACACATATTTCTGAAAACGGCGATAATAAAATTGTGGTTTATTTTTTATTAATAAAATTGCAGCTTATTTTTTAATAAAATCGAGGTTTATTTTTTATTAATAAAATCATTTATTAACAAAAATGCAGCTTTTTTTATTAATAAATCTAATAAATCGTGACTTTCTTTATTAATAAAATCACGGCTTTTTTATTAATATGTATTTAAAAAAATGTTAATTAATCATTTTATTATTACTAATACGAATTAAAAAAACAACTGATTTTAACATTTTTTTTATTAATACGAATTAAAAAATGTTATCACACTAATACTATATATACTAAAACTATGCCGCGGCATTATGTAGGGAGTTTTAACTTTCGGCATTAGGCCAAATAACTTTTGGCAGGCAACCTTAGGCAGTATTAAGGCATTACAGCCTAATTACGGTATTACAGCCCAATTATGGCATTACGGTCTAATTACAGTATTACGAAAAGTATCATAACTGTAATGTCGTATGTTGTAATATTACAGCATCGTCTAATCAATTACGGTTAACATCTTTAGTTTTGGCAGAACTACTGGCTTGGTATAAACTTCATCAAAGAAATAGTTTATGACTGCAAACTCTAGGTTTCTTCGTATTTCTGAAGTCTTTTGTAAGGTTAGCGTCTGAACTACCTGGTCTTAAATATCCTAGAAGAGGGGGTTTCTCTTCAGTACTGCTTGTTTTGAAAGCGTTGAGATAGACAAAGCGAAGTCATTAGTTGAAGTTTTATTTATAATCAGGAATAGCGCTTGCTTTTTCTTGCTTAAGGATCATTTAAGGGGATGTAGTATGGTGGTTATGGTGTTTTACCTTTTTCACCAGTTTTTCTTTTGGATTTCTGGGAATATTAATGACTTTCCTTTAGTTTTTATTTCTTATCTGTCGATATTTTAGCCTTTAGTTTCTTTTCCTTATTTAGTTTTGGGAGGCTGGAGGTATTAGAATGTTGATTAATATTTTAGTAGTTTGGTATAACTTTTTTTAGGGTTTTGTATATCAATCTAATTAAGAGGAGAATTTAGTTAGATTATTTGTTTTAAATTTTGCTAACACATGTTGATTCCTAGTTGGGCTGGTCAAAATCACATGAGAGGTATTATACTAATTACTTTTATTCTTCTCTTGGTGTATCCATGCTGGTCAAAGGGCTAAAATAGGGTAATGCAAATTATATATAACTGAGGTCCTTTGTTTTTTATTAGCAAAAAAAAGGAATCTCTGTATTCTAGGTTCAGCCTTAACATAGTGTCTGTGCGCTACTTGTCTTAGAGTGGTGACTTCTCATAATGGCATGCCTTGTGAGGATCATGGGAGAGAGAAGAATTTTTTTATATGTGTATACTTTCACATTGATATATGATAATACTGGCTATTAGTTAAAAATTATGGGTCATATCTACCCTTGCTGGTCTTGGACAGGTGGGCTTGTTTTAATAGGTCTATCTGACTAATAGTGGGGGTGGGTGAATTTAGTTCAGTTATTAAATTAGCGATGTTTATTTCTTTGCCTTAGTTTATTTTTTTTTTAATAAACACACCAAGCACAGCCTTTAACTATAAAAAAAAAAAAAAAAAATATAATACTTATATAAAAATTTTATATTAAACTAATTTTTATAACTTCAGCTTTTTGATTAAACTTATTAATAAAATATAAGTATTACTTTTAAATGTATAAATATGATGTAATTTTTTATAAGGAATCAAAAAACATATTAAATAAAAAGTAATTTCTTAATAAAATTTATAATAAATCTAAAATTTGTAATATTTGCAAAATTAACCAATATTAAATTTACAAAATTTATATAAATAATTACTAATTTTTTATATGTAAATTATATATTATAGCAAAATTTTATTTTATTTTATTTTTTTTTTTTTGGTGTTGATAACGCAGAAATCTTTATTGAAAATTAATGGATTACAAATTAATCTATATAATTTATCCTAGAAACTGCTCCTATCCGGAGGAGGAAACCCTCGCGGACCATTCAATTATATCGCCAAGCAAAATAAAATTTTATATATTTACAATATTTATTAAATTTTATAATTTAACTAATTTTAAAAAGTTGTTAATAATAAAATTATTTTAACTATAATTATTTAATTTTAATAAAATTTAATATATAATCATTTTAAAAGATTGTAAAATAGTATAAAAATTTTTAGTATATATTATTAAGATTTTATTTTTTTTGCACCTATAATACATTACATTCTGAACACTCTAGACAAAATTACAGTAATGTCAGGTAAAATTAAACATGTGACATTTAATTAAGGGTGTGAAAAATAGATTTTTACAACTGAAAAAATTCTAAGCTTTCATAATATATATAAAAAAAATGAAAAGGGAAGGGTATGACACATGTAACAAAAAAGGGTGTGATGTATCACAGGTACATAAAATGATTAAACCCATATTATTATATAAAATATTTCAAAATATTAATTAATATTTTATATATTAATTAAATAATCTGTATTTTATGTAATAGTAATTTATTTACCAATTTTACATAAATAATATATTCTTAAATTTTCTATACAATTTTTTGAAATGATTATATATTAAATTTTATTAAAATTGGATGATTATTGAAATATTTTTATTATTAATAATTTTTTAAAATTAGTTAAATTATAAAATTTAATAAATATTATAAATATATAAAATTTTATTTTATTATAATATGTAATTTACAATTAAAATTTTATTTGCATAAAAAAATTAATAATTACTTATATAAATTTTATAAGTTTAATATTGATTAATTTTGCAAAAATTACAAATTTTAAATTTATTATAAATTTTAATAAAAAACTTGCCTTTTATTAATATATTTTCTAATTTTTTATAAAAAATTACATATATTTATACATTTAAAAATAATACTTATATTTTATTAACAAGTTCAATCAGAAAGCTAAAATTATGAAAATTAGCTTAATATAAAATTTTTATATAAGTATTATATTAAAAAAAAAAGGCATTTAAATAAGTAAAATAAAGTTTAAAAAATAAAAATATATTAAATTTTATAATATGTAATTTAAGAAAAATTATTTTAAATAAAAAATTAAAAATCATAATTTATTAATAATTATAATAGGTGTAACATTTCTATTAATTGCTATATTCAACAATATTTTTTAACATTATGCAATTTATAATAATTTTTTGCAATATATAAGGATTTAAAAAAATTTTTAAATTGTAATTTATTTAAATAAATAAATAATATACAAGAATTTTATTAATACTTTAAAAGCAATATCAGGAAATCTAAATTTTTGTTAAAATTTAAATACTCATAAATAATTTCATTTTTCATGGAATCATTTAAATTTTTCATTACAAATTTTTTTTTACTATTAATATTAAGATATGCAAAAAATTTTCTTATTATCATTTTTCTTTTTTTTTTTTTTATTTCATTATTATCATTATTCTCTTTTTTTTATTAATTTATATTATCCTTCTTTTTTTTTTCTACTTTTTAAAAAATATAATTTTTATTTATATTAATATTTTTATTATCAATTGTAAAGATCAGAATATGAAAGTTTGATAAAAATAATGTATTATTATTTGATTGAAAAAAGATTAAAGAAAAAATTATATAATAATATATCTTTGTTATTAGGTTTATTATTTAGTTAAAAAAAATCAAAATTATTTTTTTTACTTTTTTAATTTATTTAAATTTGTTTTTAGAAATTAAGGTTTAAATTTTATTTTCTTATCTTTATAGCATTTTTTTACTTTTTTTAATTAACTTATGACTTCTATAAACATTTATTTTTTATATATTTTTTTTTGAATATAAAAATTAATTTTTTTACTATTACAATAAATATAATGATATTCATATAAATAATTTTTTTTTGCTTTTATTAATTGGCAACAGAAATTTTAATTTTACATTTTTTTATTATTTATTTTATATAATTATATTTATAAAAAATATTTATTATCACGATATCAATTAAAAAAAGTTAAATAACTATTAAATGAAATTAATTAATTGAAAGAAAATTAAATAATTATTAAATAAAGTATAATTTTTAATTTTTTTAAATTTGCATATAATTCTTTCAAATCAAATTTATATGCAATAAAAATATTAAATATAATAATATCATTTTTATTTCTTATATTATAAAATATATTATACAAGTCTTATAAAACTTGTTATATAGGTTAAAATGAATATGTGCAACTTTTTTATATCAAATTTACATGTAATTATTTAGATTAAAATTATACAACTTATACAATTTTATCATTACATTTGTATAGTTTATATCTTTAAAATCTTTATAAATATACACAAATTTTTTTCACATTTTTTTTTTTTACTTTTAAAAAAATTTATATTTCAATTATATTTTAATTGAAACATATATAAGTTATAATAGATAGTAATCAAGAACCCTGAACAATACTAATATAACTCACAAATGATCAGTATGCATTTACTATTAACTCTACGCAACTTTTTTTTTATAGTAATATTATGCAAACTTATATCTTAATTAAAAAAATTTTGTAAAATTTATAAAAATTTGTTAATACTATAACAAATTATCCAGTATAAAGGCAGAGTCATGTAACTTGCCGATTTAATCAGATAATCTAAATATTTGATCTTTTTTTAATTATTTATCAGTTTATTTTTATAGTATTGTCAGACAAAAAATATGACCAGACTTTTGAATTAAAGTAAGAAAGGATGGGAAGGTATTTTTCATTGTTTTTTTTTTAACTAATTAAATTATTAATTTTTTTTTCTTTTTTTGTAGTATTACTAGATGAAAAACATGACTGAACTTTTGGAATTAGAGTATTAAAAACTGAAAAAGAATAATAAAAATAAATAAATTTGGTATAAAATACCAAAAAAAAATGAAAAAATAAATAAAATAAAATAAATTTTAGTAAATACTGAATAATTTATATTTACTAAAATTAGTATTTTTTAAAAATAAATCCACATATATTTATTATAAACTCTACATAAATAGTTACTTTCAAACTGACTGATCTACACAAACTTAATTTATGGATTTAAAAAGTAACTTCATATAAACTCTATGCAAACCTATATATGAGTTATATTACTATTATTCAGGATCCTAGTAATTATAACTCTTCTTTTTCCTTTTTCTTCTTTTTCTCCTCCTATTCTTTTTATTTGCCTATAAAAAATACTATTAAGCAAGTATTTTTTATTATTTATTATCTCATTTTTCTAAAATAAAGATTATATTTTCTATTAATGTTTACTATTACTAATATATATTTCTATTAATTTTTTTTTTTTTACTAATTGACATTTTCTATACTATTAATTTTCTTTCTTTCTCACTAATATTTTTGCTAATATTTTTATATTTATTTACTGCTAACATTTTTTTATTAATGTTTGCTTTTTCTTACTAACTAATATATATTTCTATTAATTTTTTTTTTTTACTAATTGACATTTTCTATACTATTAATTTTCTTTCTTTCTCACTAATATTTTTGCTAATATTTTTATATTTATTTACTGCTAACATTTTTTTATTAACGTTTGCTTTTTCTTACTAATAAATGCTAATATTTCTTTTTCTATTTCTTTTAAATGATTAAATTAATCAAATATAATAAATATAAATAAATTAAACAAGTGATTTTATTATCTAATATAACTTTATTAAAACTTTAATTATTTTATATAAAAAGTATATAAAATATAATTAATAGTTTTTTTAAATTGTAATATGTAAATTTTAATAAAATCTTGATGCAATAAAATTATATTTTAGTTTAATTTAAAATTAAAAATTCCTAAAAAAATTATTAATTTTTGCCTAAATAAAATTATAAATTCATTAATATTATATAAAATATATTTTGTTAAAACAATATATGTTTTATATTTACTTGATATCTATATGATATGTATCTAATATAATACTATTTAGTATATAAATGCCACCCAAATCCAAATTAATTTACAAATTACATATATAAATTTTGTAATTTATACATTTGGAATTTGGGAATTAGATTGTAAAATATGCACTTTTTTCAGAAAAAATAAACAAATGGGCTGGAATTCAGATATAATAAGAAGCAGTAAATGCAATAAAAATTTGTTCAACTTTAATTGATATGATTCCATAATTTTAACCAAAACTTTAGGCAATATTTTAGTATTTAAACTAATACATAAATAAAAGTGATCTAAAATTGATAAACTAATAGAATCTCTTTAACTTCCTATCAGTTTTCTACTAGTATTATAATAGTTATATCAGGTTATCATCATAGTGCTAACTTGGAATTCACAAATCATATATTCAAAAAATCAGCCAAAATTATACTATAATGCCAGCCAAATTTAAATACAAATTTACTGTGCTATCAGATATGATATTTTTACTATATTTCAGTATTTTGTTAAGCGATAAAATATATAAAGTAGAAAAGTACTCTCAATACCTTAACAGGTAACCAAAAAGATGCAGATGAATAAAAACTTTGACATAAAACTTGGAATCCAAACTGATGCAGATGGCCTGTACCTTTAACAAAAAACTTAGCAATAAGGTTGCCTGCCTAAACTAATTTTAAATTTGGCTAAATATCTAAACTCTAGTTTTACTGATTTTTTAATAATACTTTACTATTGTTTTACTATTTAATATGATTTACTATAAGTTTTGACATTTGTCAAGTTTCACTAATTTTTTACTAAGATTTTAATATAGTTTTGTTAAGTTTTACCTTTCTAAACTACCTAGTTTTGCCCAGCAACCTTACTTAGCAACCAATCAACCATAGAGCACCACCAACATAAATTATATTTAAAACCGTTTATTGGTGTACAGCACACAATAAAAATAGGTACACTTAGGTTATTTAGTTATAATCACATTTAGATTATTTAATCACATGATCACAAATAATAAATAGGAAAAAGATAAAGAAAAGTGATTTCAAAGGCAAGAAATATAGTAGGAAATAAGTAGGTACAAAAAAAATCAGTATAAAATTATTTAATTAGATTATTTAATCATAATTAGATTATTATTTTTAGATTATTTGGGTATATATTCAGATTATTTAGTTATATTTAGATTATTATTATACTACTAAATAATCTAATTTAAGCCGATTATTACTAAATAATATAATTAATATAATTATATTATTTAGGCTGGTTGTATATATATTTTTTTTTTATTTAAAAAAGTACTAATATTTTTTTTATTATAATTTATGCTTAACTAGCTGCTTAATTATTTGAAAATGTACTTTCTTTCATAATTAATAGGATTCTATGGGATCCATTATAAGTTTGGAGCTGTTATATTTTTTTTGGATGGATAGTAATTTATTTCACGTGATAATGATGTGATTAGCTTGATAAAACACTCGTACTACCATGCGACTGAAATTTAGTGTCGCTCCAGAAAACTAATATCAAAAATGGACTTTTTTTTACGATTTTAGGAAGGGCTTTCATTCTGTCATTAATACAATATAAACCTGTTCAATATCATTAATACCTGTTCAATAACATGTCCTTTTTCTACCTATTTTAAAAAAATTTTCGATGGATAATTTGTTAATGGATATTCATTGAATATTCATTTGATCTGATTAAAATTTTCCGTTGGTAAACATCCAACAGATCTCCGATTGATTGATTCTAAAATCCAAATCATCATTTAAAACATATAATGAAATACAATTTAAGAAATTTCCTTCAAATTTTATGATTTTAAATAGTGAATGGTAATTGCTTATTAATTTGATTCGTTCATCCTTTGTATATAAGAAATTTTGAAAGAAAAGAAGTTAGATAATATTCTCGCTTTGAAAAAAAAAATCAAATTTGGTAAAGCTTACGTATGTGATAAATAGTACAAGTGATCTAATCTTTCCTTTTTAGGTCAAACATATTCAGAAGCCGCGTGATATGTTGATCGATGAAGATCCATTAATGCAGAAACTCGTTTATGATCACATTCTGAAAGTTCAATTGGCATTTACATAGTTTAACTAGCAAATACGCTGCACGAGTAAATATGTATGTCATTTCATACGTCTAAAAAAATGCAAAACTTTATATATTATATATACTACTAATTTACAAATAGTCCGATAATACATTATAATACATATAATAATAATACGGGGTAGGAATAATATGAAAGAAGAAAAAAAAAAAATTTTTTTGATTATTAACCAGCATTAAGCCAGTTTATATCTTATCAAAACCAGGTGAATATTTCGAGTTATTTTGCATATGACCAAAATTTACAACCGACTGGACATGAACAGGACCATTGAAATTTCTATTGCCATATTGACCATATACAGATTGTTGTATTATGTGTTTATGTTTTTCTTTTACACTCCTAGATAATAATGATGTTAACATAAGTTAATGTACAATATTAAAAAAAAAACATTTTATATAAAAATTTATTTCTTATTTTGCTTACCCATTTAATAAATCCAACAAAACACCAGCCTTCCTTAAAGAGATGGTCATTTCTCTAATCTGAATGGCATAAGAATCGGGAAAATTATTATCCCTTTCAAAATTGCATGAACAATCATCAAAATTCCAATGAACTTTAGAATGAATTGTATTTCCTTCTCTGTGAATGGATAAAGTACCAAAGTCAAATAAGATTATATCTGAACCATTCTCATAATGAAATCTGACACGTATTGATCCTTCTTTATTTATATCTGGAGCTCGTGGAATATCTGAAATATCTATCTTGAGTTTATCATTATTTTCATTATCTATGCGTATAATAAAAATGGACTTTGAAGAGTCATAAGTTATCGGTGCTCCTCTTATTGAAAGAGCATTACAATCATACTTTTTTAAAAAAAAAAAGATTTGATATATTAGTTTTTGAACGAGATGAATTGGAATTGTTATAAAAAGAAAAAATTTGAAAATTTACCTCAATTAATAGTTTATTCTCTAATAGAGGCTGAATCGATTTACTTAAAATATCTTCAATTATGTTGTTCCAAAATTTGCATACTCTTCTAAGAGAACTCATATGTTTAAAACTTTTAAACGAAAAAGAAAAAAAAAAATTAGGATTTTTTTTTTTTTTATTGAATACGTGTTATAATATCATGTTCTTACCTTGAACCTTCTACATTGACCAGGTCATTAAGAATTAAAATTACCAATTCTTTTGGTAAAAGCGGTTGTATTAGTTGCTGCATCATTTTCGTTGATTTAGTTCAATAATTATTGACCAAAAAAAAAACTCGAATTTATTAATTTATTAACAAATTTCGAAAAATTTTATAATGGAAATGATTTTCTAAAAAAAAAAACTATCACATTCAATTTATAACACCAAAGTAAATAAAAATATCAAATGATAAAAACAATGTCCAATAATAGAAAAAAAGAGATATATAATGTTTGGTTTAAAAGTAGTACTAGAGAAGCTCTTTGGTTCCAATATCTATCATTGTTATTAGGATAACGTCATATGATCAACGGAACTATCCGAAGATTTGATGAGATAACAGATAAGGCGATGGATCTGATAATGATAGGGTGAATTCATTGACAAAATAGATAGGAAAAAAAAAAATGTAACAAAAATGTGAAAATCATGAATAGTGCACATCAAACTAACGTTAAAGAGACCAAATATTCACAAGTATGCGTTACCATACTTATTGACTCTGTTTATTATAAATAATCAAATAATTTTTATTATTGTTTTAAAAAAGGCTATTTGGTAAATAAAGTTGTTGTTAATTCCTAAAGTCGAATCGGCGGTTCTCGGTAGTTATTTTTGACAGTTGGCATTGAACATGCTTATCAATCATTGTTTAGCGCATCTGACCTAGGGCTAAGTTTATGTCTTTCTAAAAAGAGATATTCATTTACTGGACAATCCTTTTTTTTTTCAAAAAAAAAAAAAAAAAAAAAAAAAATTAAATTAATAATTTATCTAGCAGATCGCATTTGGTCGTTAAGCAATGTACTGTATTTATGCGTATAAAAGATACGACAACTATAGCGATTGGTTTATTATTAGAATTTTGTTAGTGTAATATTTCTGTAATTTCGCGTCAAGCTAGTCAAAAATGTTGCGTCACGAGAATTTGGCTAATTGTAAATTCATTGTCTTTTCGTTTATCAGTAAAATTCATTAATGGACAAATCATTTCCAATTGTTGAATGAGATAACGATATTATAAAATAGGTTAATCGTATTATCAGCGCGTTACGTCATAATTAATGCAGGCCATTTGTGTTTTATAATCGAAAAACTCATGTTTTTTAATCGAAAAATTTGTGATACCACGAAAACATGCATGTTTCCGAAAATGGGAAATTTCATGATTAATCATTTTGTCGAAAATAAATGAGAATGTTTCAACGTTTGTCGAATGAACTACTGGGTCTCACAAGACTAGATATGATAAATTCAATTATATTTATAACTCGATAAATTTAAAGATTGTAATCAGACAATTCTGATGATTTACAGTTAACTCTCTCTAAGTGCACTTTCTCTAAATGTTCCTCCTTACTCAGTTCTAGGTATGCAGAGAACATATAAAATTTCTTTCTCTAAATACATACCCTTTAAATGTGAGTCCCAAGGAGGGTTGACCGTAATAAAAGTGATACGACATTAATAGACTAGAGAATGGGTTATATTCATTAAGATAAGGTAATAAAAACAAATGAACTAATTTCTTTTTAGTCATATAACTGCGAATCATATTTAATAAATGAAGTTATAACTACCTTGAAATGTAAGAAAGATGGTTCATTGATTGTTAACTTCCTTAAATGATATTCGATTGATAAGTAAAAATAATGTTAAAGCTGATTCGCCGACGTGACTATAAGAAACAACAATCTGTTATTGCTCACTATTAAAATTTTTCAGTGATTATTGTGTTTGCAAAATGCAAATCATATTACAAATTTCATAAATCTTTACCTTCAATTATGACAGACAAATTATGACAATTTTTAGTTTCATTCTCTTTTATAAAGTCCAGTGATGTGCATTGGAAGTTGGAAACACTTTTAGATTTCTAATTCTTCCAATTTCAATAATACTTCCGATTTCAATAAAGAAATCTCCAAGAGAATTAGGACATTTGGACTTCCAATTCTTCCAATTCTAAATATGTTTCCAATTCCAATAAAAGTAATGCAAATACTTTTGTAAAAAGAGGTGTGTTGATAAACGTTGTTGTGAAATGCAAGAAAGATGGATTCATTGCTATTTTCTTTAAGTGATATTGTATCTATTAGACAAGTAAGTAAAATAGTTTCAAAGAGGTTTAATTCATGATTCGCCGATAATGGAACGTGATTATATTAACGTTGCCAATTATAATTTCAATTGAGACGTGTGAGATGTTTAAGAAAAGGTTGTGGCTAATAACTGTATACAAGAATGTGTCTCCTAAATGTCAATTTTCCAAGATTAATTAGTGATTA
The DNA here is from genome assembly GCA_015698045.1 of Rhizophagus clarus. Classification (NCBI taxonomy): domain Eukaryota; kingdom Fungi; phylum Glomeromycota; class Glomeromycetes; order Glomerales; family Glomeraceae; genus Rhizophagus; species Rhizophagus clarus. Next base: position 1,633,574 of record BLAL01000034.1, read on the forward strand.
GCAAAATTTTGCTCCAATAAATTCAACAATCTTTCGATTAATGCCTTTGTATGAAATATTTATTATCTTTTTACGTAATTCTAGTGTTGAAACTCAGTTACATTTACGTTGAAAGTCAACTTACGCGTCTTAGGTATTAATTATGAAATAATGAATCGTGTATATCCTGAAAATTTTTGATAAATAAAGTTAATACAGACCTATAATTATGTCTGAATGCATTTGAAAATTAGATGAATTTAGTAGGTTTATCATTTATCATCATAAATTTCAAATATAATTAGATTCATATTTATGGAAATTTTTTTTTTTTTCTTTTTTTTTTCTTTTTTTTTTTTTTTTTTTTTTACTTTTTATATATATATATATATAAAATGAATCTCCATTTAAATGAAAGTCGTCATATGACATTTGAGGACAACAATATACGACTTGCCGTGTGATTTTCTTTTCTTTATCGCCCATTTTTTTTTGTATATGATTAGCAAAAACATGAATGTCAGATCTACCTTTTCATTAGGGGTCAAATTTTAATTTTTTTGGAAAGGGGAAACGTCTTGAAGTGTTAAAGTTTAGAAATAATAATGACATGACACTTGACGTGGGGTTCTTTTTTTTTTTTTTTTTTGTGATTAAAATGAATATTCCTCAATAAAAGATGTCAAAAATACATTTTTTCGGTAATTTGTTCATATCCGGGAATTTATGACTAATTTTCTTGAAAATATCAAACTTGATTGGTTCCAATTTTCAAATCACATTAAGGTTAATCATCACATCTTAAATTAACGTGAAAGTGTAATTAAAGTGTAACGAATGCTGTATCATGATGTTTTTTTTATAATCAATAATCAAATAATAATAATCGCAGCTTTTCCTAATGAGATATTTTTAATTTGTTTCTTATTTTATTTTATTTAATGAAAAAGAAAAAAAAAAAACGGTGTGAGAATACGGACTATATGATGGTGATGTGTTAATAACTTGGATAAAACACTCGTATTCTAATAAATCAGGAGATAATATAGGGGGCGAATAATATGGTTTGTAAAAGAGCACGTGTCTAGATTTTTTCCTTTTATAGTATAAATCTGTTATTTTTTTAAAAAAAACCAGAATCTATCTTACAAATTATGAATTGGAAGTATTTTCATAATTATTAAATGAAATGAAAATTAAAATAAATTTTATCTTTCAAAAGAGCAGAGACTTTCTATTCTTAACCCCCAATGGTAACCCCTTGATTGCTAGGAGTTCCTTTCGCCCCCATTTAATCATCTCTCCTAATTTTTTACCCTGAAAATAATATTCCGATTTTTCTTTATTGGATAATCTTTTATATAATTATATATTATTTGAAAAGAATATTTGTTAAATTTGTCAAATATATTAAAATTAACTTAATATTTATAAATATATTGGTAATTATAAATCCACAATTACATTCCATTCATATGTTAGAAAAAATTTTATAAAAACCCCTTCAATCAATGTAAAAAAAAGTATATAATAGAGTACAAAAATCCAAAAATGATTAAACTTTTTAACAAAAAAATGTCAACATCAAATAATCGTTTCGATATTCCTGATTTTCCCGATAATATCGAACTTCCTCTCCCTCCTAAAATAAATATTTACAGTTTATTATCAAAAAGAAAATTACCTGATGGAACTAGTAAGAGAATACCAAACGCGTTCATAATTTATAGAATGTCTTTACATCACGAACTTGTTTCTAAAGGATATAAATATTCCTTATCTCAAGTTTCTTCCATGGCGAGTAAAGCTTGGAAGAACGAATCGAAAGAAGTTAAACAAGAGTATAATAATTTAGTTAATAATGCTAGAGTTTTAGAGTCTTCTTTAAATGATGAAAGTTATACTACAAATTATAATAACGCCACGATAGGCGAAAATCAATTATTTTCTCAGGGTGATCGGAGCGCCAACGTGTCACCTACACCTGTTACTATTGCTGGACCTTACACTCCATCAGAATTCATAACTTCTGAAAACCCTTTATTTTTAAATCATATTGATTCTTACTTTTCTCTTAATAATCTTGATGCAAACAATATTCTTTCAATTGATGAACGTCTTCGCGTATTAGAAGAACGTCAGAAATTGATAGCCGAAAGGATAGGCATTAAATTTTGAACTACAAATTATTTTAAAATTTTATAATTTATTTCATTTCAAATTGTTAATCGGTAAATTGTAAATTTAGAAAAAAAAAGAAAAAAAAAATTAAAAAAAAAAAAAGAAAATTAAAAAAAGTGATTACTAAATAGTTTTTTTTGTATATACTTGTATAATAATTTTCTTTTTTTTTTTTTTTTTTTTTTTTTTTTTTTTATTATTATTATTATTATTATTATTATTGTTATTATTATTATCATCATTATCATTATCATTATCATTATTATTATTAATTATTATAATCAGTTATTATTATTATTATTTAATTTTATTGGAGATTTTTATATCTATTCAAAAGTTTTAAAGGATATTCATTTATAATTTTTTTTCTAAAAAAAAAGTAAGAAAATATTCTTAATAGGAAATATGACTTAAAAGCCCGGATACATCATGTGATACATCATGTTATGTTATCGGGATTCGGGATAGGGTGTTTGGATGGGTGGTTTAATATATTAAAATATTCTGTGAATATTTTAAATAAAATTGGCAGATTTTTAACGGATGGACTTGCATAAATAACATAAAGATTAACTTTATTATTAAATAAATATATTTATCTAAATTAAGAAAAACAAAATTAAATGTATAATAAATTGCTCAAAGTTCTAAAGTAAACTGACTAAAATCACAGACAAAATCATCAATATCGAATGTAGGTCTCTTAATTATATATTTATATTGATAATCCTTTGTATTTAATTTCCTAAAAAGAAAGAAAAAGAATATTTAGTCAAAATAAATATTACACATATATATATATATATATATTAATTGATTCTTCATACTTACTCATCCAATAAATCTAAAATTACACACATTTTGTTTAAAGAAATAATCAATTTTTCAATTTTAATAATAATACCAAAATAATCATATTGGGAGTCTTTTTTCGAAATACACATACAATCGTTATAATTCCATTCAATATTATATTTAACTTCCATTATTTCATTTGAATTCCTTTCTTCATAAAATAACAAAGTCCCCAAATTAAATTCTACTAAATATTCTTCCTTATTTTCATATTTAAAATGTATACATACTTTCCTTTTTTCAATACTTTCAAGTATATTAAAAAAGTATGGATAATACAATTCAAAATTATTACCATTTATAAAAATATTACATGTAGAATCCGAAAAATCATATTTGATGTTTTCTATTGAACGATTATTAAAACAATACTTTTTCTTTGAGGTGGAAAAATCTTATGTTAGATTAATATCATAAATGAAAAGAGAATATTTTTTTTTATTTTATTATTATTATTATTTAATTACCCCAATCAATAGTTTGCTTTTTAACCTAAGTTCGATTTCTTCAGTTAATACAAGTTCAATTAATTTTTTCCACTTTTTACACACTATACAAATAGAATTCATATATTTAAAACTTAAAAGTAAAGATGTAATTAGAATCATAACATTAAAAGTTTTTATCCTATAAATAAAGTTACATATTACCTTGTATCGTTTAATAATTCTTTAAAAGCTATTATTAATAATTCGTTCGCTAATAGCTGCGCCATTTGAGAAATTATAAATTAAGCAAGAAAAGTTCGGGGTATCCTTTCCGTTAACAAAGCAGGCATAAATAAATATGCGTAATTTGTCATACGTACATGGAGGTAATTGATTGGCCAATTATTTATATTTTTTTTTATAAAAATAATCAGCAAATGAATCATAGAAAAAAGGTAAAATTGTATGATTAGTTAATTCAATGGCTCAATCGCGAGAAACCGCGTCGATAAAAATTTGTCTTATTATGGTTAATATCAATTACATTTTTCTATCGTAAAGTTTGAGATATTTTGATCATGCAGTAAATGCAGCAAATAGTTGCATTTTTGATGTTTGGAATCATAAATTTAATCTCACATGAAATTACCACTTATATGGTATTTTAATTTCCCGTGTAAAAATTTGTTATTAGTTGAGATTGGTAAGATTTTTATTACCCATTTCTAATACAACATTTTGTTGAAAATGTTTGGGATCGGAAATCAAAAATTTAATCTCATATGAGATTACAGCTTATATTGATTTATTATGCCTAAATAAAAAGAAATAAATTTAGTTAATAAATTTATATATATATAATTTTAAGATTTTTATTAATACACATTTTGTATTAATCTTAGTAAAGATTATCATATGGTAATAGAAATCCATAATTTCATTTAATAAAATTCATATTTTTCAAAAAACGGTTAAGTTTTTCAATTGATATACTTGTATTAATTTTATATTGAAATCAGTATACAAATCTTCTTTCTAGATTTACCGTACGTACTGCCAAATCTATCTGGTTTATCTATCTGATTTAAAACTTATATAGCTACCCTGAATTCAAAACTTCCACCTTGGAAGTACCTGAAGGATTATTAAGATTCGGAATTTTAAATTACTAAATATGATAATCGAATAGATCATCATTGATCGGGTGGGCAATCTCAAGGGGCGGTGCAGTGCGGTGGAAAATATCGTATCAAAAGTGGCAAAGAACCTCATATCAAAAATAGAAACTCCGAAATTATAACTTGCTGAACGATCATAATAATCATTATTATAATAATACATTTTTTTTTTTTTAAAAAAACCTAAATCTGGATTACCTTAATTAATATATTGGCCTTTAATCTGAATTCAATTTCTTCAGTTAAAAACAAGTTCAATTAAAAATTTACATACCAGCTATAATAATTTGTGGTGAACAGAATTCATTCATATATTCAAAATTTTTCAAAAATGAAAGAGGATATTAAGAATTTGGGAAACAATTAACAAGTTTCTTGTTTCACTTAATATCTAATATGAAAACAAGTAACACGTCACATGGGTGAATTAGAGTCAGGTGATACCAAAATATCATCCATATGTAATACATCTTGCTACGCCACGAAATTTTAGGGATGGTGTTGAAATGGGTAACGCGTAACCGGTAAACGAATTAATAAAATTAATGAATAAGTTTTCTTTCATATTTTAAAGTATTAAATTAAGATCATAATATTTGATACGAATCACAAACCATTCACTCAAATAAATGTTATGTTTCTAGTAGTAAGGATAAAGGTCAAACTCGCCAAAATCAATAAAATCAAAATTACATTCATCATAGTCAATTATACGCTTTTTAACTATACATTCATATTGATATTTTTCTGTATTCAATTTTCTAAAAAAAAAAAAAACATGTATATATATATTATATATATTAGAATAACATATTTTCAAAAACAAATATTTCTTAATTACTTACTCATCTAATAGATCCAAAATAATACACATTTTCTTTAATGAAATAACCAATTTTTCAATTGTAATAAATTCCTTGGTATAAATACACATACAATCTTTATGATTCCACTCAATTTCAGATTTGATTTCATATTTATCAAATAAGAATAACACGGTACCTAAATTTAATTCAACTAAATATTCATTATTTTCACTATTTTTATATTGAAAATTAACATATATTTTTCTTTTTTCAATATCTTCAGGTATATTAGAAAAATATGGGTTATAATGATTTTCATTAATAAAAATATTAAAAGAAGAATTCGAAAAGTCATATTTGATGCTTTTTGCCGAACAATAATCATACTTTTTTTTTTTTCAAAAAATTTTGTTGGAAAAAAAAAAAATAAAAATAAATATATTAATAATTTATTTATAAAAAAAAAAACAATTCTTAATTATAATTTTCAATTACCTCAATTAATAATTTGTTATTTAATCTGAATTCAATTTCTTCAATTAAAACGAGTTCAATTAAATTTTTCCATTTTTTACATACTGTATAAATAGAGCTCATATATTCAAAACTTTTTTAAAAAGGTAATAAAATATGATTGATATCAGAAATTTTTATTTTTATTTTTATTTATTTTATTTATTTTTTTTTTTTTAAAAAAAAAAAAAAAGAAATTATTTGGAAAAAAAAAAACTTTTTAAAACTTTTTACCTTGTTTCGTTTAATAATTCTTTAAAAGTCATTATTAATAATTCGTTCGCTAAGAGCTGCGCCATAATTGGATTCTTTTAAATAATTTTTATCAGTATTCGGTACGTATTTATATAAAAACATTTGAAATATCAAACAGGTTGATCGTTCTTTGTTACGCAATAAATAAATATCAAAGAGTTGAAAGCATTCCTCATGATCGTGAGAAATCTCTGAAATCTCTATAATAGTTCATGCTGCGCCAAACTAAATAATTTATCAATCATATAGTAAAAAGAATTATAGTTTGATTTATTAAAGACAATAAAAAATTTTTTTTTTTGTTATTAATCAAAATCAAGAAAAGCGTCAAGATCAAATAATGGAATGCTTTTCTTAATTATGTATTTATATCGATTATGATTTATTTTTAATTTACTAGAAGAAAAAAAAAAAAAAAAAATTTGTAAATATTGAATATAAATTTTTTTTTTTTCAAAACATTTAAGAATAAATAAATTAAATTTTTTTCGTTTACTTACTCATTCAATAGATCCAAAATAACACACATTTTTTTTAAAGAAATAATCAATTTTTCAATCGTAATAAGAATACAAAAATAACTATACTTTGAATATTCCCTAACTGAAATACACATACAATCCTCATAATTCCACTCAATATTAGATTTAATTTCATATTTCTCATGTAAATTTTTTTCTCTATAAAATATTAATTTACCTAAATTAAATTCAACCAAATATTCTTTACTACTATCATATTTAAAATTAACATACATTCTTCTAATACACATTTTCTTTTTTTCAATGTTTTCAGGTACATTAGAAAAATATAATTTTGAGTGATTACCAGATATAAGAATATTAAAAGCGGAATTCGAAAAATCATAACTTATGTTTTGTGTTGAACAATTACTAAAACCATACTTATTTGAGAAAACTTTATTGAATTAGATAAAAGTAACATAAAATAATTAAATCACTTATTTTATATATGCATATATTTAAAAATATCAAGTTACCTCAATGAATAATTTGTTTTTTAATCTAAATTCAATTTCTTCAATTAAAACAAGTTCAATTAATTTTTTCCATTTTTTACATACTCTATAAATAGAATTCATATATTCGAAACTGAAAAAAAAAAAATAAAATAAAATGTAGAGGAAAATGAGAATTTTTTAATGATAAAGAAAAAATTAAGACATTTTATTTTTTTTTACCTTGTTTCATTTAATAATTCTTTAAAAGTCATTATCAACAACTCGTTTGCTAAAAGCTGTGCCATGGATTCAACATTTTCTACCAGTACAAAAATTTTCGGTATTTATATAAAAAAAAAAAAAAAACCTATAAACCTATAAAAGGTGAGATCAGTGAATACTACGATTATTACATGAGCATCATTGATCAATTTTGATTGGTCAATTATTTATACCAACGCGTAAAATAATTATGTCACTTTAAAAAGTACGAACGCGCAAACCCAATAAAAATTTGATAAATTTGATATCGATTGTCGGACCGAAAAATGGAAGCAGCTGAAGAACTATTTCCTGTCAAAATAATGATGAAAAAAATTTAAAATCTATCTGGTTGGTTTGATCCTCTTGAACACAGCGTAGAAAAATTTTAACCACTTAATAATATTATTGGTAATCTAGCATGATTGCTTGTAATACCAGTACAAAAAACTTACCATTATCAAAACGATGTTCTTCCTAAAGCCGAAAGTTGAAAATGTAAAGATTTAGTTTTTAATATCAAATATTAAAAATGATTTTGAAATGGTATAAATGTTCTTATTTGTTCACTCATCCAGGATATCTAAGATTACACCCATTTTCTTTAAGTAGCGTATCGTTTCTAATTTCATCCAATGATACCTATTTAAATTCATTACTACTTTCATGCAGAAACTATTTTATTTGAATGGTTTTAAGAAATTTGGAAATTGACAAAATTGATAAACAAAACTTATCGGTTACATTCTTTCGATTTACATGATTTTCAATCAGAATATTTAACTTGCGCCTTTGATTGGTGATTTACAAATACTTATTTTTGAGAAAAAAAAAACCAATAAAAAAAAAAGTTATTATCAATCACTTCAACTAATGGTGTATTTTTTAACTAACCAAGTTCAACTAAAAAAAGTTTTTTCTCCTTTTTACATAATCATGTAAAATAAAAATGAAAATTAGAATTTTTACATTAAATTAAAGTTTTTAAATTTTATTTGGGATGAGATGAAATTTAAATTTTTACCTCGTTTCATTTGTTTCATTAAAAGTTTGTTATTAGAAATTCGTTCGCTGGAACTGCGCCATTTTATTTTATTTTATTTTATTTTTTTTTAAAAAAAAAAATAATTTGGTTTATTTTAAGTAATTAATTTATTATCAATAAAAATCATTTCATTCAACAATAAATAAAGAACGGTACAAATGCTATTTCGCATTTTTTTTTTACACGTTTCGTTGGAAGAAAGTCTTAATAAATTTTCTGGTTGACGTTAATGATTTTAGTCACGTACTGCACGTGATCATTCTACCATTCATGTTTAATTAAATTAAATTTATCACATTTAACCACAATATAAGTTGACAATAGTATATGTATATGAGAGTTTATTTCATGAAAAATTTGTGAAAAAGTCTTTTGGTAAAAAGAGAGTTTATAGAAAAAAAGAACTTTCGATCCTATCCATTTTCGATCGACATTTTCTTCTAATCAATTTTTTTGACTATCTGATATCTCGTACATTTTCTTGCAGTTATAACAAGTTCTTACTAAACTGTCTCTAAATTGCCATTTCATGACATTAGACTTTTTGTAACACATATCGCATTCGTAAAACCATTCTGGCTTTGGTTTCATCTTTTGAATGGTATGAACCATTTCTCGTACTCCATTTTTGGGCTTTCTACGACGTGGATGAGTATTTTTTCTGGATCTGCGCCAAGCCTGATCAATATAAGCACTTTTTTCATCGGTAAGCCAGATATACCATTTTCGACATGTAAATGTTAAGGCCAATGTGGTCTCTGCAGTCGAATATTCTACTATTTTAACAAAGATTTCAAGAGGAAGTCTCATGGCAATGCAAGTATAATCATTATTTTTTAATGATTGCTTGCTGGTTGAAAAAGAAAAGGTTGGACGAGTAACGTTATCATTCAACTCCTTTTTTATAGCTTTAATTGGCTTTGTTTCTAACTCGGGATTCTTTTTCTCTCGGTAGAATTGTTGGGCCAATTCTCCCTTATTCTGTACAATAGATTCATCTATTATACAATACAATAAACGTTACTAATTTAAGGTTACCTTTAATCCAATTATATTAACGTTTCATACCTCCACCATCATCAAGAACATTTTTCTTTTTTTTCTTTAATTTATCATTATTGACGGTGCAACTTGGTTGATTTTTAATCTTGGAATTGAGACAAGCGAAGTCAACTAAAAAAATTACTTAATTAATAAACAATTCATTATTTTAATCATGCGTGAATAAAAAGTTTATAAGATCTTACCAACTGCTTTCTTTTTTTTCCCTCTCCTCCCTTTTCTTTTTTTTGATTTATTACTTTTAGGATTACGATAATGCTCTGATGATGATGAAAAGATTTCTGGCTGAGGAAAAATATATGAATTTGATGAAACTATCATTTGAACATTTGTATTTTCATTGTTTCTGTTGAAATGAAATCATGTTATTATAAAGAATATGCTTGTGACCATAAGGTAATTAATTAACCTACCTCGGTAAATAATTTGCATATGAAGTATTTGCATACAATTGTTGAGGTGTATAAGGTAGCTGTGAAGTATATACAGAATGTACAGGATTATTATACGAAGATTGTATTGGTAAACTTGTTGACATATTATATTGTTGATAATCAACTCCAGGTGGTGGAGGTTGATTAAAATCTCTGACGTGATCAAAAGAAGTCTCATTCCAGGTCGGAAAAGAAGCATACCAGGAATAAATTTGTAACGCCATCACAACTGGAAATATGAATGCGGCAAAAAATTAGCAAGGAATAAAAATATAATAATTACAAAAAAGTATTTATTCTACCTGGTTTAATAATACAGCAAGATATCAGAGAAAGATAAATTAAAACCGATTCTTAAAAAAAGATAATTCAATCATAAAAAAAAACTAAGAAAAAATTCGTGTTCCAGGTGATTTTTGTGTAATATCTATTGTTAATATGTAACGCGGATCATTTCCTCAAATTTAATTGGTTTAATGAGCTCTATGCCTCAAACGACAAATTATATTGTATTTAAAAAAGTTCTATTCAAAATCTAAAAAATTAAGATATAATAAAATTATCAAATACAAATCAATTAATTAAATAAATTTAGAAGACACTAATATTATATTTTTTATATTCAATTTATTATATATATTATGCAGCAGTAGTATAATTATATAATTTAATTTATAAATTTTTAGATGTTAAAAGATATCTATCAACTAATGATTATAGAAAAATGGATTTTATTCTATTAGATTCTTTCCGTTGAATCACATTAAATGGTGGTAGTTTTACATTTTTAGAATCAATAGATAAAAAGGTATTTCAATTTAAAGAATTTTAACCCCTCCCCCTATTTGTAATAATTTACCTTTAAAAATTATTAATCAAATTAAACTATTTTATTTTACTTAAAAATACTATAGCTTTTATTAATTAAAAATAAAATTACAAGCTTTTGCATTTTGTAATAACTAATTCTCCATTTCTAATATAAACAAATTATTTGTTTTGATAAAAGTTTTAGATTATTTTACTATTTTTATTTAGGTATTTAATAATAGTAAATCTTGAAAAATTTGGTTTTAGTTATATCAACTCAATTATCTATTCAGTTTATGTTTCTATAAGATTATTACTGTTAATATTATTTAAAAAATAAAATTATTTTTACAAATATTATACTTAGATTTATAAAAATTAAGATACAAGTATTTTGACATTATTAAACAAATAATACATATAGCTATAATGCTAAAAGTCTATATTTAACAATAAAATTAGGGTATTTATAAATCTTTTATTTAATACTTTAAAAAATAAAGTTTTAAAAAAATAAACTGGTAATTTTATTCTTTACTAAGACAAATATTATTAAATTATTGATCAGATTTCAAAAAAATATCTATATAAGCATTTAAAATTAGGTGATTTTTATATAATTATCCTATTTTTAAAATAAAAAAAAAGTTATATAAATGCAATTTTATTAGTCAATTTTCTTAATTCAAACTGAAATTTTTATTTTTAAATTCCATTTCTATTAAAATTATTTTCAAAAGTTCAATTCAATCTAAGTTTATTATTTCTTTATTTTTTAAAGTTTATTTTCTTTTATATTTATACTTGTACTTAATTGATTTATTTTTTTTTATAAAATTATGAGTTTTTATTAGCTATTTATTACATATGTAATAAGTTAAAAATTTAAAATAAATTCTGATTATTATTAAATATAAACTTTTAATACTATAATAGAAAATTTTTTTTAATTACTTTTAATCTTTATATATATATTTTAGGAATTTGTTTATACTTTTAGATTAATAAAGAAGTCTTTTATTATTATTATTATTATTATATAATTATTTGTAAAAAAATTTGAGAATATTAAAATATTACAATTAATTTTTTTTTATCACATATAGCAATTATTATAATAATAATTTTTCTAAATATTATAAAATATCATATTGCATATTTATTAAAATGCAAATACAATCCTTTAATTCTTATAACTATATTATACAAAATATTATTATATAAATAGTATTTGTATTTAATATATTTTTATTTTATTTATTATAAGTAAAAAGTATATATTAAATTTTAGATCATAATAGAAATACAATATTGTAAAGATAATAAAAAACAAAACCTTAAATTTTTTTTTTAATATTAAAAATATATAAACATTTATTAAATTATAAAATTGGATTATATAATAATCATAGTTAATCTATATATTATATACTTATTTGCAAAAAATATTTGGCAATTTTTGTAATTTATGAAATTATTAAAAAATTAAGTAAAATTTAAAATAAATTTTTTAAATATTTTACTAATTAATTTATTATAAAAAATATATTTTTAAAATTAGTAAGATTTTTAAATTATATATTTAATATTTTATTAAATTACTTTTAATATCCAATTTTCATTTTACATAAATCAAATTTTTTTTCTTTAGATTTGATTTGATTTAATTTTAATTTGAATTTAATTTGTATTTAAAATTAATTATCTCATAATAATCTAGTAATTTAAAATTTACAATTATTTTTTAATTTAATAACTTTTATTTTTTATATCAAAATAAAAAAAAATTATAAAATTTAAATATTTAAATTAAAAGTTATTTACAAATAAAATTTTTAAACTTTAAAATTAATTGGATCATATTATATTATGATTTAATTTATAAAAAATATTATATTTAGTATAGTTTAACACTTTGTAGTATACTGTATTTTTTTGATTTTAAGCACCATTTGAATTTAAACACCACTCTGATTTTTGACAAAAATTAGCATTACCTTAATTTTTAATTTTTTTTATTAAATTTTATATTTTATTTAAAATAAACTTTATTTATAATTTATCATTTAATTTTTTTTTTATCATGTATTATTATAATTTTATAATTATATAAAATATAATAAAAAATTATTGAAATATGAAAATATAAAAATTCTAATATATAAAAATGTAAAAAAAAAAATTTTAAATAAAAAAAAATACTTTTGAATTTAGACACCACTCCCAACTTTAACTAGAATTTTCCTTCAAAAATATGATGCTTGAAATTAACAAATATGGTACTTTTTATTAATTTTTCTATTTTATTTTATTTATTATATATCATTTTTTTTTTTTAATGTTATAATTAATTTACTTTTATTTTTTAGCTTAATAAACTAATTTTTTTGACTTTTTTCTTTAATTTATTTTATAATTTTTAATAGAATTATAATTTAAACTTTAAAAATATCATAAATAAATATTAATTGTATTTTTTTTTTTAGTTTTTTTATTAAATTTATTATATAATATAAAATATTTTTATTTTAAAATATATATAATTCAAGTTTATTTAATTTATCTAAAAAGATAGAAAATTTTCTTTAATAATTTTATATACTTTTTTAGTATTAATAGTACTTTTTAATTATTACTAATAAATCAATCTTATTTTTAATAAATATTCTTAAACTATAATACTTTTAAAATTATTTATAGTTAGATTTAAATATTCTTTTTTAAATTTTTTATCTACTTAATATTAAATTTATTCATAAAAATTATTATATGGAATTCATTATTAAAATTAATTTTATTTTATTCAATTATTTAATTTTTTATTTATAATACTATTTTGTATAAATTTTTTTGTTTATTTTAGAAATAAAGTTTTTTTTTTGCTATACAATTATAAAATCTATAATTATACAAAGTAATTTAAATAGTAAAACTTTAATTGAAATTATTAAAAATTTATTAAACTATTCAATAATTTTTTTAATAGTTATATTATAATTTTTTGTAACTTTTTTTACTAACTTCATTTATCATATTCTATTAATTTTTTTAAATAATCAAAATATATAATAGTAATACTGTAATAATTACTTTATTTTATTATATCTTTTAATTATATTTTTAATAATAGTTATTTTAAAAAATTTTAGCTTTTTAAATATAACTGTATTATCCTATATAATTATAAAAAATCAACTATTTTAATCACATTTAAATTCAGTAAATTTTATAGATTTTAACATAATTTTAGTTATCAAAATAATGAAAATTACTAAAAAAAAAGTTAAATTATATTTAATTTTAATAATATAATTGTAATTTATAAAAAAATGTTTTTGCAAATTACAGTTTTATTTTATAAAAATAAATATATGGGGTCTTTGCAATAGAAAGGTACGAAACTCAAAAAAATTTTTAAATTTACTTTATATGTTAATTATGTTTTTTATGCTAAAATAAGTGTAAATTTAATATTAATTAAATTTTTATTTTTTTTTGAGTTTCGTACCTTTCTATTGCAAAGACCCCATATATTAATTTTTATTTTTATTTTTATTTTTAGAAACCAATTACTTTATTAAGTAAATGCCCTTAGGGCGACGTCAAGAGTACAAAAAAGACTAACTATATCGAAACCAACTCCGAGAAAGTAGCTAGAATTAAGCAGACTCCAATCTCATCGAAACAGGATGACCGGTTGGACCAAAGTCCCAATTTCCAATTAAGGAAGAAAATTGTAGCAACCTATCCAACACAAAACCCAACCCAAAAAAAAAAATTAAAACACTATCTATGACTAAAATTTAGATATTAGAGTTAGCAATAGTTTGACAACATCCATCTTATCGTCAGTCTTCTTGCCCGAGGACTTCTTCTTCTTCTTGTCTTTTGATTTTTTCAAAGTCTTCGTCTTGTCCTTGTTAGGTTTAGAATTAGCCGAGTGAGTTTTTGAGGAACTAGAATTCTTGGTCTTCTTAGAGGAGTCTTTACTTTTGGACTTCTTAGTCAAACCAGAGGAATCCTTGGACTTTTTTGTTTGTGAGGCAGTAAGGGGAGCTGAACACCATGGGAGAGAGTAGTCAACATCAGTGTGATTGAAATTAAATCTGGTTTTCCTACAGATTTCTACATCATCATATTTTTCGAAGAAGACTACAATCGAGACCTTTCCACCTGTTTCAAAATGTTTAATTGCTTTGATTGGTAAATGACCAAACATCTCCTGAGAAGGAGCAGTACGTTCCCATGTTGACCAATAACGAGACTCTTGAGGTAAATCATTAAGGTATAAGCGAAACTGTTCTCTTTTTTTTCTTTGGTGTAGTGACCAGTTTTCAGGGAACTAACGTACAGATATATCACCAAGGGAGTATTGCCATATCCCCTGTTCGAAGGAAGTGAGTGCGAAAGTTGAGAGACATATTTTGATTCGAAGCGTTTGGTATTTCCTTTGCTTCTTCACAGTCATCGAGATAGGATCTCCCCACGCTTTAAGTTCGGCAAGTATTTTTTCGTGGAACCAACTTGAGGGTACGTTATAAACGAAGATATCCCTAATGTTATTAACTTTTTCATCAGGAATATTAGTATCTACGAATATTTTTTCCACCGATTTATCTGTAACCTTCATTTTCTTCTTATTTTTTGGCGTAGTATTACTACTACCAGAAGGTTGCGGAGGTATAGGTGTATCATCATTGGCGTTCTCTATGTTTACGTCAATCAATTCCTCATCAGCTGTAGACGGTCGCTGCTCGGGCATAATCGGCGATTTTGAAGAGTTACCAGGCTGAGATATTCCTAATTCAGGTATTATCGGCGGTATGACCAGGTGTGAGTCACCAGAATTAACCGGATTCTGCATACCACATGACATTTCCTTTACGACTGTATCGCCCACTTTTTTCTCAAGGTTGGACGAAACTTTTTCAAAAAATTCAGGCTGGTGGAGATAACACTCAAAAACCCTTAGGCCTGAATGTACCACCAAAGAAACTAGTGTATTAGGAATGTTCATTTGTTGTGATATAGCTTTGTATCTTACAGGTTCAGCAGCAGCGCTAAAGGTCTTTATTAACCTTTTGCCTTGTTCCTGTGCAGTACCACTTGTAATCTGTTGAAAATTTTCTTCTAACAACTGTAAAACATGTTGTTCAAATTGTATACACCACAATGCTATTTGGGCATCTGTTGTTTCTATCGCAGGAATAGCAGGTTGTGGTGGAGATACTGGTTGCTTGTTTTTGTTTTTCTTCTGTTTTTTTTTCCCTTTTTTCTTAAACTGAACTTTGGACCAAAGAGGTTGAGGAGCGGGAGGCTCATAGCCTTCCTGATGAACTGAATAAGAAATGATAGAAGAGGACTCTTCAGCTTCAGAAGAAGAGTCGCTGTCAGTAGGGAGATATTCTTCTTCCATAAAATATTTGTTTTGGCTCAACTCCATAACGTCGTTATTTAATAAAATAAAAAAAAAATTTTGTTTTAAATTTTATTATGGTTGTGAACGGAACGGGAAAGAGTTTTTTTTAAGACCCCATATATTAATCTTTATAAATATAAATCCTATTATCTGAAATTTTATTATATAATATTTTTTAATATATAGAATAAGTTTATTTAAATAACTAAAATATCTTTGAACTAAAAATTTTATATTTAATTAAAACTGAAAATTTGTATAAAAATGCAAAATCTTAAATAAAATTAGGAATACACAATTTTTTATAGATCAAATTTGTATAATATTTTTAAAATATATGCAATTATTATAATAAATAAGTTTATTTATTTTATAAATACCAATTTTATTAATAAAAAAAAAAGTTTAATTTAAAGTAACTTTTATTAATGATTAATTGATTATTAAATATTCTAAATGCTGAATACTTTTTGCAAGTAAATATACTTTTAACTAAAATTAGTTTAGTCAATTATTATATAAATATTAAAATAAACAGAAACCATTAAAGATCTGAAGTAAAATATTTATTTTATTGTATTTTATTTAGTATATTGCAATTTTATTTTATCTTTTTACCAATATAACACAAAATTTAAATGATGTAGCATATGCAAATAAATGAATATTATCATATAACCTTAACTAATTATTACCTTTTATAAACATATATAGTTCTTTTTTTATTCTGAATAATAATTATATTAAAATAATAATATTATTTTTTAATATTATATTAATTTTAAATTTATATTATAATATTATTTAAACTTTAAATTTCTAAAATAATTTACTATATCACTCATTATCATATATTATTATATTTCAGATTTAATAATAAATTTTTTATTTTTTATAAATTATAGATTAAATTTAAAATTAATTAATTTATTTATTACTAATTGAATTTGCATTATATTAATCAATTATAATTTTTCTGAAATAAATACATTGATAAAGTATTTTAGATTGGTTTAAGGTTTTTAAGAAAAATTGTTAATTAAAATTAAGATTTATTAAGATTAATAATTTATATTAAAAAAAATTACAATTTTTTTTTCTTTTTAAAAAAAAATAGTTAATTATAAAATAATAATAATAAACAGCATTAGTTTATAGTGATTTTATTTCCTATTACATGATTCAATAAAATTTTTTTGTCTTTTTATATGAAATTTGATTTATAAAATTTTTATTCATACTCTTTTATAATGCTTTTTAACTTAAAGTAAAAACAATTTATTAACTTGTTAAATATATTATTTTTTTTAATTAATAAAAATAATATAGAAAAAAACCTAATAATGAAAATAAAAAGAGCAAGAAATAAGAAGAAATAAGACAAAAAAAAATGAAGGAGAACAAAAGAGAGTAAGAAAAATAAAAAAAAAAAAGCAAAAAGAAATGAAAAAAGTAAAGGAAAGAAGAGTAAGAAAACAGTAAAAAGAAATGAAAATTAAGTAAAAAAATAAGCTAGATTAAAATAGTACTAAAAGTTATCTTTTACAAATTATAACTTCAAATTTGTTCTAAAAATTTGAATTACTTCACATTATTTATTTACTCCAAATTATTATTACCGTATAAGCACTGCACATATTATATGCATTGAAAATTGATTGGTACTATATCAATATTGAAAGGATTCAATGTATGCATCTATTTAGATTTCGGTTTATAACCACCCATTAAATATGCTAAATTGTAAATCAAAGAAATTTGCTATATTAAAGATGGACGAATACCTTATACGGAGGGCACAGAAATATGATTTTATAACGAATTAATCCAATTTAAATTAATTTTGGCCGGCACTATAATTATAATTTCGGTCAGAGTTAAGGTTATGTGTAGAACTGATTCAATCCGGATGTACCGATGAGGCCATTCAAATTGTTTTAGTAAAAACTCAATCTCCTTAAGTATACATAATTATTATTTAATATGATTGGCTTGATAACTTAAGTTACTTAACCGAGATTAGGGGAGATATCCAAGTAAAAGACACAAGATTAGGAAATACCGAGTACAAAAATCCCTCAAATATATTTTAAGATCTAAGAAAGGTAATACTGGAATTTGACAATTTGACACGGGTTCGAAAGATTATCATTTTACGGTAAATCGTAAAGAACAATATGATAAATACTTTGCATTATTGTAGAAATTTGAAACAGTCTCGAAGGTTTATTAACTAAACCAAATTAATTTATTGTGGCTTAGTTAAAAATTAATGAATTTGGGGGTCATATGTGCAGGGTCGTTCAAATTCACTGCAAGAGATGTGTTTTGTTTCATTTTTATTTATGTCAGTGAAAAAGAATTTAGAATTTATGTAATGATTAATTCTATTTCATATGATAATATTTTTGAACATGTACAAGTCGCTCCTTACGTTATCGCGGTATCATGATGAATCTATCCTTATTTGACTAATTAATAATTTCGAAACGCGAAACAAAACTTCCAAAACTTTAAATTTATGTATAAAGTAAAGTAAACGGGAATAACAGGAATCAAATTTACAATTAAATATTCTTTGTTCAGTTTCTTTATTTGTCTAAATCAAATCATTATTATGTAACGACATAATTTATATTATTGGGGTAAACAAATTTATCCTTTTACGTCAATGTAAATAACTTTTTTTTGTCGGTTTTCTCATATGAGATATTCATTACGCGTTCATTTTTTTTTTTATTGGATCGGATGATTTCCGCCGAATATATAAATGATTATGCATAGTACTTTACTTTTTATCGTATAGATTTTTTGAGAATCGTTAAAAAAAAAATTATAATAAATCGCGATCAAAATTATTACCTTATTATGGCAATATATATTAACTATTCGAGTATAACTTTCAAGTTCATCAAAAGCACGAATTTGCTATTTTATCAATTGTCATTCACATATTTGGATAATTAGTCCGAAGCGTAATGAAGATTATGTGAATTCCACACTTATTTAAAGTATGTATACTGCGGCAGATCTCGTATTAATTAATGATCGACGACCAATTCAGTGGCTTGGATTCCGTTGAAGATTACGCGGCGCGTGGTTTTTTTCTTACGGTATTTAAAAAAAAAAAAAAAATGAAATCCTGGTAAATTTTAGCAAAAATGGGAAAAATGTTCATAAAATGACGTTGTGTGACAAGAATGGTTCTTATACTTGAAATCCAAAAGTCCATTGTACAATGAACTTTTTAAAGAATTGTTTCACAACATTTTTTTACGAGTGTTTATTTTGTTTTGAGAAATCATAATTACTGTATGTCGCGTGCTTAAATCCTTGCAGATGTTAAATTGATCTTCAATAATACCTTAATCTTAATATTCATTTTTTTTTTTTTTTTTTTTTTTTAAAAAAAAATTAAAAAAAATTAAAAAGAAAAATTTATTAATGGAAAATTCTTACAGGGGGTGCTTAAAAGTAATTAAGGGTATGTTGCATAGATAACAACGTAAGTATGTATAAGTCACTGAGTCATGATGTATGAGAATTTTTTATTTAGTTAAATGTCGGGGATTTTCCTCCGTTTTAATAATTGGCGTGTACTTTTTTAATTATGCAATATGTTGTGCTTCATTTTTATTACCGAGAGATTTTATCTGCACATTTTTATACCTTATGTGTAAAAATAAATTGTGTAACATTTCGTATATGGAAAAGTTCCTATTTATAAGTTTCAAAGAATTTTCTTTTTTTTATTAAAAATAGAAAAAAATAAAATAAAATACCTGATATTATTTTTGGATTGAAGAAAAAGAATGGGGGAAAGGGGGATTTTTTTTTTTTTTTTTTTTTTATTAATTAATTACTTTTTTGTAAATTCTCTTTGTAATTCGCCAAGCGTTTCTTTTTCAATTTTTCAATTGCATAAATAAATCCTGTATGTTTTGATAATAAATATTAGATTAAGGATATATTTTTCCTTTTAACAATCGAAATCGAGGATCATATTTTAAATTTTAATGTATTAATGTTTACTTTTTTTTTTTTTCTTTTTTTTTTCTTTGGAATTGTTGATCAAAATTATTAATACGAAATACCGATTATACGATGTAATTGTGTTCAGGGAAACCTTTTTTTTTTTTTAAAAAAAAAAAAAAAAACTAAAAAAAAAACTCTTGAAATAAAAAATAAATTTTTTTGTTTATTTATTTATTTATATATATATATATATATATATATATATTTAATACAAAAATTTAAGGGAATTTCTAATAAAATTCATCCATATTTAGTATATAGTTACATTCCTTCATTGAGGTATATCCGAACACACGGAAAAAAAAAATAAGAAAAAAAAAAAAGAAAGAAAGAAAAAGAGAAAAAAAAGATTACTTATCATTTTTTCATATTTTTTCATATTTTTTTTTTTTTTTTTTTTTTTTTTCATATCCATAATAAATTAAAATTACCATAAAGAAACATTCTAGAAAATTTCTTTTTTTTTTGACTATATTAAGTAAAACGATTGAGAGTATGAAAAGATCTGCAGTGCCACATCATCCAATGATCAATGACTGATCCATTTAAGTTACTGACGCGTTCAAAAAATGTGGCAATTATTGTATCGTTCTTTTTGAGGCTAATTCCTGTTTGTGGCAAAAAAAAAAAAAATAAAAAGATACTATGGCAGTATAGTCATTTGGGGAATATAAGGACATTCCAAATTAATTGTTAAATTGCTCGATCATCATACCTTAAAATTACTCAAAGGATTGATTTGATTGATTGCAGAATCACGGAAATTGATACCGAAAAAATTTACTAAATTTGTCACTTATCAACATCTTTTTTTTCTTCAAAAATACAATATAAATAAATGAATGAATTATAACGAAACGTACGTTAAACCTGAGTCAACCCCGAAATTCCTTCAGGTTTACAAGAAGAAATAAAGTTAGATTCAATGTATTCTAATGCAGGAATTATAATTTATATGAACTTCTTATTATAACGATATAGTTTAATTATTTTGATCGAAAGGTTTATACCATTCTTGTACTAAAGGTTTAATTGGTTCATTTTAATATTTCATTTATTGATAATATATAGATAACGGACTTTCCGATGGCGAAAACAAATTAATGTAACAGATTTCTTTGTTTAAATATATGCGCGATTTATAAATATTAAACCTTTTATAGTTGAATCATTATGATAAATATTCCTATTATAGAAGAATCACAAATCAAAATATTGTTTAGAAAAACATTTATGAAGGCGCGTTTCGTCTCACATTATAGTACATCTTACTTTAACTTATATATCAATTACGCGTGATAATTTACGTGTTTGAAACTCATTAAATGTACGTATTTGATATAGTGATGATTTTGATTGATATTTGATGCTGATTAATTGATTAATTTATTGTTTTTTTTAAAAAAAAAAAAAAGTAACAAAGTGATGATTCATATGACAAATATATATTTTATAATTTAAACTAACTAAATTCTTTATATGTATGTATGTACATATTATAAATAGTACTAATTAATTTATTATAATAAAAAAAAAAGTTTTTTTTTTTTTTTTTTTTTTTTTTTATTTTTAAAAATAGATTTAAATTCTATTTTAAAACATTTGTTGACTCGGGTACAACGCACACATCTTTGTGAAAATTCCATTTTTTTTGTTCAAGAAAGATGCACATATCAATTACCAACTTAAAATAATTTATCAATTAGTGGAAGGTGTTCAAAGAATATTCGTCCATGATTCTTGGCTTCTATTCATGCGAAATTTTGCCTGTTTGCCAAGTTCAAAACAAATAATCATGTGATCTAAACGGTAAATTCGTTGCCGGAAACTTGTCGATCCACTAATTCAAATTAATTCAAATAAAAAAAAACATAAGGCGTATTATTACCATATGTATAATTATATCATCAACATTTATTTGACGATCAACTCCTTCGCATTTCGAAATGTAACTCAACTGGAAAACAAATTAATAATTAAAAAAATATATGTATATTTTTATTTATTTATTTTCGATTGTAAATTATGATAATAATTTTTTCCTTCTCTATGACGTAAAACGTACAAGGTGTACAAGTTTTAAAATTAACTTAGATCTAATCTATTATCAAGTACTTTTCTCCGGTTCTGTAAACAAAACGGTATGTAAAATAATTATGTCGACATAAATTTATTCTGTCGTAAATCTTATAAAAAAACAAAAACGGCTTATTCCGAAAATACCAATTAATAATAATAATAAACATAATAACTTGGTTGATCCTTAATTTACTATATTTATTTTGCATTTATTTGCATATTTGTTCATCTTTTAATTAGACCCTATTATTAGTTAAACATAAACCCTTCTCGGTTTTAGACAAAAATAATGTCTGTACCTTCCTGCACGTTTGATCAAAACTTTTTTTGACTCATTTAATGTCACATGATATGACAAATTTAAAAATAAATAACAATTATTAATGATAAATGTTTTTAGTAATAAATTTTATGCATTCAATCCCTTAAAAAAAAAACCGTTTTAAATTAAAAACCCAAAAACCCGGATTTATAAAACCCAGAAAAATGGTTTATCAGCCACTTTGCCACAATTCGTTTCAAAATTAATTCGTTCTTTTCTTTATTTTATTTAATTGGAAAATAAAATATGAGAAACTGAGTTAAAAATTTTAGAACAAATCGCATTTCGGCCGGTTGAACCATTATGTATATGAAATATTTCGCGTATTACGATGCATTTACGGGTTTGAGTTTTATGATTTTTAAAATGAATGAATGATTTTTTTAATCAAGTTTTATTCTTAAATAAATGACATTTTTAAATAAGTTATAATAAGTTATATTCTTAAATAACTCTTAAATAAGTTATACTCTTAAATAAGTTAAAAGACAATGAATTCTTCATAAAAGAATTAGGTAGTTCCGTTATAATGTTACATATTGATTTAAAGATAAAAACGTACATACAATCCCCATTTTGTACTTTTAATTGTTATAATGAAATAATTTTAATCTTTTATTTTCCTAAATTATTTTTATTTAATGAACAAATTGATTGTTTTAATTTCGAAATCGAGTTTGATAGTGTGGCTGGTGGTCATCATTGTGGCGGAACTTGGATGGTTAGACAGAATGACGTTGTGGCATGAGTGGCTAATTAACATGATCATATGACACATACTTGATGATACACTTGTATGAATGTATCAAGAAGAGTAAGTAATGACAAAGTGACAAAGGGGGAATATGATTTACCATTTATCTCCGATATGTCTAATTCCGACTATTTTTTAAGAAGGAAAATTCCCGATATGATATTTTACTGCATGTAAACTTTAATCTACACTTTTTAAAGCTTAACATGAAAATAAATCTTTGTATATTATTAAAAACGCATTGACAAATTTGAATGAAATAAATTCTTTCTTTGGTAATATTAATAATCATTACAGTCATGTCAGAACAATAATACATTACGTAACTATTTTCTATCTTTAAAGTGGGAATTTTTATAATGATAATCCTTAATAATGTTTAGATTGTTGTGAAAGAAAAATGATAATGGAAAAAGATATCTATGATAATCTCAAATTTTTTTTTTTTCTTTCCCTTTTTTTTTTTTTTTTTTTTTTTTTTTTTTTTCTTCTTCTTGATATGCGATAAGGATTATTTTAAATTTTTTTTTTGAAAGTTCGGAAAATCGGAAAATTATTTTTTGAAAATCAAATAGTTTATTATTATTTACAATGGAGAAAAAAAGTAGGGAGTAAAAATTTCGTCATTTTACTACGTTCTTGTATTTGGTTTAGGAAATTTTGCATTTTATTTTCTTCATAAAAAGGTTAAGCCCTTTTTTTTTCTCTAAAAGCCACGATTATGATCAACATGTCACAGCTTCCGTGTAACGTTCCCTCCCCCTTTATTTTTTTTATCATTGTTCAATGTACATTTTACAATTTTTTTTAAGAAAAAAACTAAAGTTTTTAATTAACGATTTATAATAATCTAAACCGAATAAAAAAAAACGGAAAGTACAAATTTCTTAAATAATGCACATTAAAGATTATTTAATATTTTAAATGCTTTTTTATTTATTTTTTAAAAGTATAACTGGGAAATTACTCTTAAAAAATGATTTAACCAATAGTGTTCAAGAATAATCTGATAATCAGGTTGTACAATGTTCTAATAATAATTATTATAATATATATATATATATTATAAAAAAAAAAAAAACTTGAATATTTTTTTCACATCAAACAGCATTAAAATATCCAAACATCCAAACATAATTAATCAAAAAACGGTTACCAATCATATTATTTTTTTGGGGTTATGCAAAATTTGGAAAAAATAACCCTTTAAAAAAAAAAAAAAAAATTTCTTGATTAAACGTATCACATATGTAAATTTGAAAGGTGTAATAATTACTTTTATGTCTTATATACATATATATATATTCCCTTTATATAAATAAAAAAGGGAATTTCATCGGAATTATTAACTCCGACAAATTAAAAGCGACATCCATTTTAAAAAAAAAATTTTTTTTTTTCTTCTTCCCAGTAAATAAATAAATGTTATGTAAATAAATAGAAAAAAAAATAAATAAATAATAAATAAATAATAAATAAAAAAAAAAAAATTACATATATATATATATATATGGTATATATTTATGAAATTTGACATTTAACAATGTGAGAGGATTTTATTCATTTGTTCTTGTTAAACATGTGCATATTTTTTCTTTCTACATTTGTATATTCTTCTTTCGTTTTTTTCTCTTCTAATATTCAAACATTCAAGTCCGAGACAAGTATAAGTCAAGTAGATTAAATAGTGACGAGTACAAGCATAAGTCAAAGTAAGTCAAGTACAAGTATAAGTCAAGTATAAGTTTAAGGCCAAGTATAACTTAAAAATTTTTTACAAAAGGAAAAAAAAAAATATTTAATTATTTATATACAAATATTAATTAATGTACATAATATATATATATATATATATAACCCAGAAACCATAATTTCGCGCGTTTGTTTTTTTTACTTCCAAAAATTCGGTTCAAAATTAATAGGTCGGAGTTAGAGTTTTTAATCGCCAAAATAATTGATGCAACATAAAGATCCTCAAACTTTTAATAAAAATTATACTCCTTAATAAATTAAAAAAAAAGATGATCATTTTTTTTTAAATTAAAATTTCATTTGTTCCCTTTTTGATTTTTCTTTTTCAAGAAAAAAAATTTGATCTAAAAAAAAAAAAATTCCTTTTTTAAAAAGACCCTTTTAAAATTCCTAAATTTGAACATTTTTGCCAAGAGATTTCCATTATTCAAATTCCTAATTATAATCTTATTCACTGCGCCAAGCAATTATGTCATCCTAACACAATGTGAAAATTCTCATCTAAATTTAGTTATCAAACATTAATTCTAACGGTAAATGATCGGACAAAGATTTTCATCTCAAATCCCTGGTAATGATACAAAAAAAAAAAAAAAAAAAAGTGGCTTTATGACAATTATTTCATTTTAAGATAAATAATAATGCACTCGATTAGATTAAGTGGCGGCAATACAAATTATTCGGTATTATTATCAACCTCATTCCCGCTGTTCGCACAACATGGCGGGTTTGGCGGGAAAACCAAAATACTTAATATTTTTTAAATAATTAGTGCGACAAATTAATTATTTTTCCGTTTGTTAATGAAACTAAAATGGATCAAATTACACCCAATTGGAAATCTTTCAAACTTTATTACAAATTTTATTCATTTCAGGAAAATTAACAATGTAAGAATATGATTTATATATGACGTATTTATTTAGGAACAGTGCATTATTACCAAACCGCAAAAAGGTTGGTTCCCTGAAAGAATACATAATGTATTAATGATTTTCGCGTGCTTCTATTTCTTTACGTATGTAACTAGATTACGTTTTCATAATTTTTAGAAGATATCGATTTAGTAATATAAATTACGCAATCCGCAGCATTGGGAATTTCGCGTTAAATTTCATCATTTCCTTATTTAACTAAAATTTTCAAGTTTGGTCCAAGTTTATCCCTTCTTGATAAGGAAATTTTCATACGCTTCTTACCTATCCGGAAACATTCTTTTATAATTACAATACAAATTTCCATATCTATTATCGGGCCGTTGTTAAGTAAAATGGATTTTCTATTCCAACGTGTTTCCTAAGAGATATGTGCTTACTTAGTTTGTTTACAACGCCCAACAATAAATTTTTTTTTTTTTTTAAAGAAAAAAAAAAATTGCGCATGAGTGAAGTTTATATATATACAATTAAAGCATAATCCAAATATATTCAAACAAAGAACCAAATTTATTATATATTAAAACTAGTAAAAGGAAGACGGCACATGCGGCATATGTGACATATGAAAAAAATTAGGTAATAAAAAAATATTTAAAGAATTTTTTTTTTTTTTTTTTTTTATTGATGTCATGTTATTATTGAAAAAAAAAAAAAAAAAAAAAAAATTTTTTTATTATAAGTACGCGGATAAGCCGAAAGAGATGAATGATAAACATTTTTGATTTATAAACCAGAGAGATTTTTTTTTTTTTTTTTTTTTTTTTTTTAAACATTCGCTTTATGATAAACCATATCCGACAATGTACTTACATGAACAAAAAAACAATAAATTAAGCCTCGGTTAAATTCGTTCCGTATCGGAGTTTAATTTGCGAAAAAGAAATTAATTTAAACAATTTAAAGTTTATTTATTATAACTAACTAAGATTAGTAAACTCGTTCCATGATAATGTTCTATAATGCACATGTGAAATCTTATACTGGTTTATAATATTTTTAGAAGGTTCGTACGACCGGAAAAGGAAAAAAATAGACGGTTTATGGGGGGCAATTTAACCGAATTGACTTATTTGGTTAGAAAAAAGGATTTCTTAGATTACCGCAGTAACAACAAAGAAGAAAATAAAAAAAAAAGAACGCAAAAAATACATCATGAATTCTTTTAGAAAAATAACAAAAAGGAAATACTATACAAAAAATGAAATAGTACAATTTTGGGAATTAAACGAAAAAAGAATAAAATATTAAAAATGGGGGTTTGAAGGGAAGGATTAACATTTGTTGTATCACAGTATAAAGTTGACGTGTGAATCCATGACTAATTATTGCACGCAAGGGACGCGTATGATGTTACGTACCTTACGTACCTAATACGTGATCGAAATACTACGAACAATACGGATAACATCGGAATGATAACTATTATTATTCCATATGGATTGCTTACTATGTATGAATCCATAAACCTTAATTTGGTAACATTAATAATGAACTTTGGGAAATTGATGCATAATTAATTAATATTTACTACTTTTACTACGGTCACTTACAGAGTTCGGATGATCCGATGCAGAGACTATGAGAACATCTAAAATATTCATTTACGTGACAAAAAAAGAATAAAATCATTTCAGCCAAGATTTCTTGGTAATTTATATTTACTACGGATTTTAATATATTACGGTGTTTTAATTGCGAAATTATTTCCCTAAATTTAGTAAAGTATGAAATTTTATTTGTGTGAACAAGTGAACAAACAAATAAAAAAAAAAAAAAATTTTTTTTTTTTTTTTTTTTGATTCTTTTTTCTCGTATTATTAATATCAATTTTTGATAATGTATAATTATTAAAATATTGTTTGTGTTAATTCAAGAAAGTTCTGTCCGTCTCAGATGATGTACGTCTAACCATTAATGACACCATTATCGGATTTTATAATATTTTTGTACCAATAAATGAATTAATAATCTTGATTATTATTACTTCCTTAATCCTGTACCAAAAATAGACATGCAAAAAAGTTGTTTATTAATAATCGATTAGAGTTAGGATCCTCGTTCTTTTTCGATACTTGGTAGTTTGGCAGTTGATCATCTCTTACGCATTCAACGATAGAATGTTTGTGATTGATCATTCACATTTAAATGATTATTGTAAAAAAGAATGAATACAACGGATAAATTTTATTATCTATCGGAATCAAATTATACGGCTAATCATATATTTATACTTATTTATATGTATTATATATTAATTTTAATAAATTTTACATATTTGATGGTAAACGAAGAAAATTATAATATATACGGTACAATACTACAATTTATACGGTTGATGAGAAAATCTTTAATATAAATATCTTAGAGGGATTTGAAAACTTTAAAATGGTTTAAAATTTTTTTTTTTTATATATATTATGTAATATCTTTTTTTTTTTTTTTTTTTTTTATATATATATATATATTTTTGCATACTTATTCATAAGCTACACTAACTATATAGATATAAAATCTAATTGGTTATACCTATTTAAAGTCGTTTATTTTTATAAATTCCGACCCTCAAAAAATCTTACATATAAATTTTTTTTATATACATATATTATAAAGTGAATGTTTAGATAATTAAAAAAACGCGTACAATTCCAATTTATGTTTGTGTAAAAGAATTTTTTTTTTTTTTTTTTTTTTTTTTTTTATATCAAATTTAAAAAAAAAAAAAAATAAAAAATGAATTTTTAAAGTAAAAAAAAAAATATTTACACAACAATCTAATAAATTTTTTCTACGTACATTTTCATGTCGAACTTTTTTTTTTTTTTTTGTCGCTTTCGTTTTGTTTTATATATATACATATATACATATACATATATATATATAACCTATTACAGTAATAAAAAAAAAAAAAAAAGAAATTGTCCTTTCCGTCCAAATAATAAAAAAAAATAATTCCGGAAAAAAAAAAATGATAATTATTTTTATATGTGTAGTAACTATTTATATATATATATGAGATGTTGAATATGATTGATTTATATTTATAATAAAAATAAAAAAAAAATTAAGAATGAAATAGCGATTAAACTAAATGAAGTACGAAGAATGACACGCTAGCGGCGTCCGAAAATGTCTTATATGGGTGAGGGTTTTGCCGTTTCAGATCTTTATGCCAATTTGTCATTAGTTGATGATATTCCAATAAAGTTCCTTTGTTATTATTTTGTACGGAAATATTACGATTAATTCCACGTTCATTATTATTGTTTATAAGATAATTTAATAACGATAAATTTCCTGTGCTACTACTACTCGAATTAACGATTTCATTTTTTAAAAGTGGAGTAGCACTTTGCGTATTATTATTATTATAAAGTCCATCGGTTGAATTTAATAACATTGGATCGAGAGTAAGATTTTGTAAAGGCGAAATTGTTTGTTGAGACCAAAGAGATGATTGCGGAAAATCCCATTGGCTCATATCGATTGATGTTTGTGGTGGTGTTTGAGTTAAATTACTTAAACCAAGTTCATTTGTTGGTTTCGAATGATCGATAAAAAGAGATTGTGGAAGTGGTTGTTGTTGTTGTTGATGTTTTCTATGTTGTCTACGTCTTTGTTTAGAAGGCCACATCTCTTTATATCGTTTCTTTGCTGCTTCTGCAAGTCGTTTATATTCTGCTTTAACATTGTCGGGTTCTTGTTTCCATGATTCTGATACCATGGGCGATATTTGAGTCATTTGAAGATTAATCCCTCTTGAATGAAGTTCTTTTACGTAAGCTTTACGATAAATAATAAATGCATTGGATGATTTACTAGGCTTATCCCCGTTGGGCTTGCTTGTAACTAAATCATCAATATTTATCGTGGGTGGGAAAGGAGGTTTAATAAGAACCATTGTGGGAGGATCTTGATTTAATACGGGTGATGTTTCGACCGAAGAAGATGTCATATTGCCGGATTCACTATCTAAAGAGAGTGGTGAATTTATAAGACTTGACACATCGAAAGGGGATTCTTGTTCTATAAAACCACACTCGTCGTATAAATCAAAAGAATTTATTGTAGCTGATGGGTAATAATAGATAGAATGCATTTGTTTGAGGAATAAAAACAATTTAATTAAAAAAAAATTAAGAATTTATTAAAAATAAACCGATTTATTTGTCCCAAGTGCGACTGAGGAAAAACGAAGGGTGCTCGTAGTATTTATAAAAAATTCTGTAAAATCCTTTTATCATGTGACAGCAATAGCTCAGGCGCTTTTTTTTTTTTTTACAATATGATATTCTTTTTTTTTTTAAAGTAAATAAAAAAAAAAAAAAAAAAAAAAAAAATGAAGGAAGAAAAAAAAATAATTTTTTTTTTATTTCAAAATAAAAAAAAAATCATGTACCTTATATAAATAAAAATTTTTAATATAATTTATATGTATAAATTACAAAAAGATTTACACTATATTACTGTAATCTGTGTCATTAAAGTATCTTTTTTTTGTAAAATATAATCGGTTTTACATATATATATATATAATTGACTATCACAATTAAAGTAATATACAATTACAATAGAAATATAAAAAAAAAAAAAAAAAAAAAAATTCCCAATGAGCCACTGAACATTTACCTGGTTCTTGGGATGTGGCTAGAGTAATAGATCGGCTTCGGCACATATTTTATCCTGATGTAAAAAAAGGTCCATCAAAATCGGGGAAACTTTTCCATACATTCGCCTAACAATTTTTCCTTTAATTAAATTAATTAAAAAATATCATTTGATTGGTTCTCAGATTGCGAGAAAGTTCTTAAATATTAATAATATATATATATATATATATTTATTTATTATTAGCCATTCACTTTGTTTGAATATGAAATCAGAACGCGGATTAAAACATGATTCGTTTACATCGGTCGTTTACTTTTTTTTTTACGTACCTGATAAACAATAACAAAGTAATAGTTACTCATCTTAACTCATTTTATGCATCATTTGTTATAGAACATTGTTTAAAATTAACTTAATAACCATAAATGTACCATTTATTAACTTATTGTAAAAGTGGTGATACAGATACAAGCTTTACAAGTTTTAAATTTTAATGGAATAAGGTGATAATCCGCAAAATCGTAACTCCGATTAAAAATTCCTTCACTAGTAATACGTATAATATGTAAAGAAACAATGATCCTATTTATCATTTTTTTTCATAATAAAATAAAAATAACATTTTTTTTTTCATCTTTAAAAGGCAGGTGAAATAATTAATAAAGATTTCTCAAGGTTCAATAGATCAATCAGTTTTATAATCCTCGTTTTCGTAAAGAGTTTCTATTAAAAGTAAATGATACGATTTCTAATGAACGAATTATAAACAGTTTTCTCTTTTCAATTAGACGAAAAAAGAAAAATACGCCAATTCATCATATAATAATAATAATAATTAATTTGTAGTTACATTCAATTAAATGATATGATTTAGATGATTTAAAAATGCAGATTGCATGAAATTATCAAACATCGGAAATGATGTAAAAAAGGAGACAAAAGAAATTTGATCTCTTCGATTATCGTTTAAAGAATGTTCTTGTTTTCATTTTCATGTAAGAAATAAGTCGTACATCTGTTCTTTAACACAATCTATTATTACTTTATTTGTAAATATAATATAATCCATTTTTCGCTCATTTGTCGCATCTTGCATACATAATTTATTCGATTTTTCCTTTTCATTCTAAGAAAACATTGAGAAAACCTGTTTACAATGAAGCAGTTAATACGCGTTTTAATTAAATTAATTAAAATTTAAAAAATTATTTGTTCATCATAAATATTTTTGTTTATTGTAAACATATTCACTTATCAAAAATATGAAAAAAATTATGCACGATAGATTTCCTTCATTGCTTAATCTTTTTCTTTTAATGGAATAGTCGTCGTTTGAAACGTTGAAAATGAAAAGATGAAAACACGTAATTTCTCAATTAGGTTATTCCTTTGTATGCTTGATCTAGTTGTTTAATATAATGATATGTTCCTATAAGTAGTTGAATATAACTTTATCTGGAAATATTCACACGCGCTATCATTATCTTTTACTTTAATTGATACAATTAGTTTTTTTTTTACGTTATGATTATATAATTCATGACAATTTTTTTATTTTACGTTATGATTATATAATTCATGACAATTATTACAAAAAGAATTGAATAGGAAATAATCCGTTAATTATACAATTAGTACACGTCTCTTTCTACATCAAATGATGCCATCTTTTTTAGAAAGATATTATTCAAGTAATCCTTAAAAAAAAATCCCTTATTATCCAAATTTTGCTAAAATGAATGAAAATGAAAGAAAGTTTGATATTATTAATGAATTTTTAATTATTCTCATTTACGATAGTTGATTCTCATTTAATCAATCATCAAACCGCAGCAGTGCAGTAATTGAATGCGCATCCTAATTCATCTAATAGATTACACAACATATAATGTTTGTTTGTAGATTTTTGTCTATATTGTATGCTAGTGTTACATTTCTAGAATCATGATAACTCGGCTCAGTTCGTTCTCTTGGTATCTATTTATAGCTTAATCCATTTGGAGATAAAATTCTCTTTATCCTGCAAATAAGATATGTTACCGATTAATGGGAACATTGTAAAAAAATAAAAGAAAAAGAAAAAAAAAAAATCGAGTTTGAATGTTGTTTATCATATGATCACATTATTTAATTAAGAACAGGATTTTTTTTTTACAAAAAGATCATCTCATATAGAACCAATATAATCTGTTTAATTTCCGGATTAGTATGAACATAAAAGGAAATTTATATAAGAAAGGTTTTGGAAGTAATCTTCCTCCCCAAGAGTTCATTCAATAATAAGATGTTTCAATTTTTTTTCTGTCTATTTCTTTACTTTTTTCTAAAAAAAGACAAAATTGTCAAATTGTATAGAAAAATGTAAATATTGTGATTCATATAAGTGAAACTTTGGTTAAAAATAAAAAAAAAAAATAATGCCCGTTCTTTTGATGAAAAGAAGTTTCTAACCTCGGCGCGCTTTAGCGAAATTGATAATAAAATTCCTAAAAATAAAAAAAAAACTTTGTCATGTCATAAAGAATAATTATTACAACTCCTTTCTTCCCGTATCTTTCCGTCTTAACTATAAGTTTCTCAGTTTTTTGTTTGTGTACAAAATTACCAGCCACGCCAGCCACTAACATTGAACACAAGCGAGAAGTTTCTACAATCACAAGGCTATTCAACTAATACAAAATTTGGGGTTCGCCACATGATGAACCTTACGCAGAATATAAGAAAAGGAAAATACTTTATTTACTATAGAAAGCCACATTAACTTTTTTTTTTTTTTGATCATTTATTTTTAATTTCGAGATGATAAAGTGGCGAAAACCACTGATTGAGGTGACTAAACGGAATGACTCCGCATTGTTTAATTGTAAATAAATATTTAGATATGACTAAGGGTTTTGCTTTGATTGATATGATAAATATCATGACTACGATAAAAAAAAAATGTGACCAATTTCGTGATACGGTTATGAACATATATGGTTAGTGTATATGTCATTCATTATTAATTATAAATAAGAAAATAGTAAAGAGTATGATAATTTTCCCTTAGATTGGCTTAATCACACTCGAGTCAATCCAAAAAAGTTAATTCATTCAAGAATGGCTCTTTGAAAATTATTTACTAAAGATAAAATTGTTATTAAAAATAAAAAAATAAAATAAAATAAAATAATTTTTATTGAATTAATTTCCTTATTTATAATGCACATTGTTAAAAGATACTGTATTCTATTATTTTATTTTATTTTATTTTTTTTTTTTATGTCATATGAAACATACTGTGAGCAGATCTTCCTTTCGGAAAATATTTCATTTTGTTATTATAATAATAATAACAAAAAACAAATGTCCGAGTCACAAGTTATTATTATTTTTTTTTTTTTAAATGAAAAATTCAATTTTTTTCTGGGCATTTTCATATATTTAACCGAACCGAAAAATACGGAGTTTAGGGTCTCCATATGATATGTTATTTGTTCCTTTTACGGGTTTATTTATCTCCGTCTCGGTTTATTTACATTTTATTTATTATTATTATTATTATTTTTACCGGTTCATGGCGAAATCAACTCATGACAAGAAATTAATCAGATGAAATTTCGGAAGCGCAAATTATTCACTTTTTTCTTTCATATAATAAGCATTTATGCAATGTATGTACGTTATATGCAATATGTGGATGGAAATAAAGAAAGAACTTTGAAAAATAATAAAAAAATGAGTGATTTCATTGTAACATTTTTTAAGAATAAAAATTACTGCGCCTGCATGTATTATTGGTTAATAAATTGATACTTTTGTCAAATAATAATGATGTTTGTTTTAAACATGCATCATTGATGCGTAAATTATGATTAATTAATTAATTATGTACAACTTAAAAAAAAAAAAAAAAGAGAAAATATTATTATTTATTATCACAGAATTTCTTTTTTTTTTTTTTTTATTAAATATTTATTTATGTTTATTATTAAAAATTGTAATGGATTTCATATGATAAAAAAATAAAAAAAAAAAATTATTTTTGTTTATCTATTTATTTTGTTCTATTTTTACTTTTTTTTTTTTTTTAGAAAATAAACCGCCGGATATTGGGAGGTCATAATGAATCTAGAAACGTAAGGCACATAACTTTAATATGGAAGTTCATACATATAACGAATAACAAAGTTCATTCATACATATAACTAACAACGAAAGTTCATACATACGAATTCTGATTTTAATTTACTTTAACAATAAAAAAAACGCGCTTACTCTTATGAGAACCATTATGTAATAATGAATAATCACGCGCCTAATACGCCTATATGAAAATTTATCATAAGTTCTTTTTCTTTGTTTCAAAAAAAGTCATATTTGTTTCCCCAACAATATAAATTCAAGTCGTTATTATGATTCAATCAATTTATATTAGGTTAAATTAAGAAAAGAATAATTTTTAGAAGAACAAAGAATTATTTTGTTTACATTTACATAAATAAGTACTATAACTCGTTAAATACAATTTGTTCATTCCGTTTATTCCGCGTTACATTAAAACGTGAATTTTTTTAAAAAAAAAAAATTTTTTTTTTTTTTCTTAGCGCGGGAATCGCGTATAGGCCCCAGATTTACTAATCAAATTGAGCTAATTTACATTTATATTTTGCATACAAAGAATAGATGTTTCAAATTGATTTAACTAGTTGATTTGTTGCAAATATTAGGCATCCTCGGAATTTAAATTCCAAAGATTGTACAAATAATAAGCAATTATCTACTCGATTATTCTAATTATTCTAATTATTCTAGAATAATATTATCCTGAGTCGTATTGATATAAAACATGAAGAAAAATTTCCTATTCCTGTCTCTAAAGATTATAAAGAAATTAACAAAACATTATCAAAATGAAGAAAAAAATTATGTAAA
This sequence comes from Rhizophagus clarus, assembly GCA_015698045.1. NCBI lineage: Eukaryota > Fungi > Glomeromycota > Glomeromycetes > Glomerales > Glomeraceae > Rhizophagus > Rhizophagus clarus. The sequence goes on from BLAL01000034.1 coordinate 1,669,163, forward strand.
CTCTTACATTTCTTCTCCCAAAATGTGTAAAATGTGTATTTCAATATAGCATACAAAGTCATAACTTTATTCTTATAATTTAAGTTAAGTTTTGGATGTACAGTATTAATGTATAAATTTTAAAGTTTTTTTCAAACAAGTAAAAATACAATCAGTCTTGGTTATGCCAGCCACATTTTTGACACTAATAATTATACGCGTCTTCTTTTTTACTTATTGTCCCGTAGTATTATTATATTAACCCAAATTAGTCGTATTATTGTCCTTAAAAAAATGATTTTCAGCATTCACACTATGAGGGTATCAAATCTCCGTGGAAACTTTAGGGTCGATCATTTGTATATATTTAGTTTGATTGTTATTATGATAAATATGATTAGTTTACATCTCACGTTATGATCATATGACGTTATTGTAAATTTCTTTTTGTGTCCCATAAATAATATTCATTATTATCAATTATTATAGGTAATTCTGAATTATTGGATTATTGGTTCTTTTTATCAACTGAATTAAGTATTATTTCAACTTATTCGTTATGAAGTTTTAACAGGTTTTGCGGATTTTGTGGTCCGAATTTTCTACGTAATTTGACCTGCATATTTACGCATCTCGCATTTTTAATTTTGCCCGTAATTTCTGCGCAGAATTTTCGTATATCTGATATGTGCATAATCTTCTTTCTGCGCAACTGCGCAAAGCTAAATTTTTGTTAAAAAAGATCTCTTTTATGATAATCGACAATAATTTATCAGCGCCTCTCCAAAAAAAAAAGTCATTTATATTGGTTTCGGAATTTATCATTTCCGATATCATTGTTATTGATAGTTTAAAAAAGAAACCCCCCAATATAGCATTTGTTTTTTTTTGAATATCCAGCCTTATTTTTTAAGTCGATCGTTATCTTGCAGGCTACGGCTCATATGAACATTTGCTATTGTTTTGTCGAAATGCCGAATATTTTGTTCTTCAATTTCCTAATAGTACATTTTTAAAATAATTGTCAAAGCATTTTAATATATTTAAATTTTTGTCAAAACAATGCTAAACCAATTAAATTATCTTAGGAAGAAGGGAAAAAAATTGGCCAGAATTATCATTAATTTTGGTTGGAATTATATTCGAAAGATATATACGGCCTTTTTCTTTATGATTTATAAACCTTTGGCCAAAATTAAAAAAAAAAAAAAAATCTGCCTAAATTCAAATATTATTTATGAGAAATATATATATATATATACCGCCATTAAAAATTATAATTTAAAAAATATTAGTTATAAAATATATTATATTACTAATCAAATATTACTAAAAATAATATCTTATTAATATAAGAATATTACATAAATTAAATTAAATTAAATGTTTAATGTTATTTTATAGGATTTTTTATCTGCTATTAATATATTGCATCCTAATAATATATTATATAATCAAAAATGATATTTTGAACTCTTTTTAATATACACTGGCCTACAATAAATGTTCAGATTTTTTTGTTATTTATAAAATTTACATGTAAAATTCATAATTTTGTGTACATATAAAAATTTTTTTTGTACTTATTAATTGACAAATAAATTTTATTATATTAAAATATAAAATATAAAGTAATTATATAAAAAATATTATCACCAAAAAATTAATATTTGGTATGGCCACCTTTGGCCTTAATTACTGCTTTAACCCAATTAGGCATACTCAAAATTAGGTGTTGACATGTTTCAATAGTGATTTTTCTCCACTCATCTTGTATTATCCCAATTAACTCCTGTTTAGACCTGGGCACAGGCTTCCTTTTTCGAACCTGACTGTCCAAATGGTTCCACAGATTTTCAATCAGATTAAGATTAGGGCTTTGCATCACCCAATCTAAAATTGGAATATTATGTGTTTTCATCCACCAAACGGTGTAAGTTGAAGTATGACATGATGCTCCGTCTTGCTGAAAAATAGAGTTGAGATAATTGTCAACCCATGGGATGAAATGGTTAGCCAGAATATTAATGTATTCGTCAGAATCCATATTCCCTTCTACCATAATCAAAAGTCCAACTTCATACCAACTGAAACACTCCAAAACATTACCGATCCCCCTCCAAACTTAACTGTAGGTTGAATACAATCTTTATTGTACGTTTCTTCAGAACTTCTCCATACTTTTGCTCGATCATCTGATTGAAAAAGAGCGAACTTTGATTCGTCTGACTATACCACTTGTTTTCACTCTTCTGCCCAATTTTTTTTATCTTTACATCATTTCAAGCGGTCAGTTTGATGTTTTTCAGTTAAACGAGGCTTTTTTTTGCAGTGTAATTTCTGAAATCTTCATCATGAAAGTATCTTCTAACTGTATTGTAGTGGAAAGTTGTGTCAAGACTGGTATTAAACTTATCTATTACATCACCTAAAGGAAAAAACTGGTCAGTTCATATGTTACGTTTTAAAGCTTGAGTATCATGTTCTTTGAGTATTTTTGGTCTTCCAAGATGTTACTTAGGTTCTGTGAAACCTGTTTCTTTATACTTTTTTACAATATCACTTACAGTATTCTCTAGTATATTAAGTTGAATGAAAATGACTCTTTGCTTAGTACCAGTAAGATATGCGTCGATAATTCATTCCCAGTTAGCTTTTGAAACTTGTTTTTCAAGTATTGAGAACTAGAAGAGGAGTGAAAAATAATATTTTTGTTATCTCCTTTATTTATATGTACAATAGGGAGAAATCACCGATCATAATACAAGGATGCAAATTCATGTGATGAAAATCTGAACATTTATTGTAGGCCAGTGTATTAAGAAAACTTGTAGAGTGGCCAAAATACATATAATATAAGGTTTTTTGTAATATGTAATAAATATATAAGGTTTTATACTAAAAAAATAAAAATTTTTTAATGCAACATATTATAAGTATAAAAAAATATTTTAATTTATAAAATAATATAATATAAAAAATAAATATTAATATTATATCTTATTAAAAGTAATATAATTAAAATTATTATTTTTTTTTTTTTAACTTTTTCCTTTATTTTTTTTTTTTTTAATTTTAAAGATGTTGGACATCGCATATTTATTCTTAAATTGAGAAGGACATTGCTATCGCATTCAAAAATTAGGAAACATACATTCAAGGCTCAAAAGAGCCACAGTCTCGCCAAGCATCTATACTAAAAGGGATAAAGGAATCGAAATAGAAAAAAAGAAAAATTGTAAAGTACGAGGCCCGCTAAAATAACAAATTGGTTAGTAACTACCAAGGTACCTAACTATGGCTAATTTTCTATCTCTAGCGTATTAACTACATAAACTAATTAGTTGTTCTAATAACCGCTTGATTTTCACCTTGTTATGAGTTTTCGGTTACTTGTTATTAGACGCCCGCGATCCATTTTTATTGTTCTGATCACAGGCAGATTTGATCAGAGGCTCGTTGTTCTTTGATTTAGGATTGTGGTATCGGCGTGGCCCAAGGAGAACCTTGTTCAATTCAGTCACTACTCTAGAGCAGGAGTTTCTCTTGTCATTAGGGAGGTTGTTCTTCTTAGTAGAAGAAGGTTTGTAATTGTGAAAGTGGTAGGAGGGTGTGGAGTAACAGTATCAGGCTAAATCAGCATTCTTCTATTGCTGCGGATGGGATATTCTGTGAGAGAGCGCATCACATATTGCAAAATATCCAATAAGCATGCGAGACCCGTCTGGCTCTTTAACAATTCTAAAAGATTTAAGATTGCTAGAAATTAAAAATTGACTAGAAACACCGTTGGGAAATAATGAATCATAAGTTATATTCTCTGGGATATTTGGTATGATGCCCTGGAACTTCTCGCGCTGTTTTCTTTCTGAAGGACTCCAGATAGCTGGGAATCATCGGACAGGAAGGGTACTGAGGGATACAGTTCAATCATTATTGTTGTACACTTTCAGACAATTATGATTAGAAATCAGTCTAACTCTTACTGTTAAATACTTTTTCTGCACTTACGTACTGACCGAAACCACTTTGCCTCAAGAATTTAAGTTTGTGAGAAGCTCATAATTTGACCATTTAGCTGGAATGTCATACACAATCAGGTTCAGAAGGAGCCAGGATTTTTCGTGCTCAAGCTGGTAACCTGTGATGATACAATTATTTGCTCCTGTGAAGCCATCTTATAATTTGAACCTCTTCTTTGACCTGTTTGAGCCCTTATCGTCCTTAGGATCTCGGTGGGTTGGAGGGATGACTGACCTGCTATTTGCAGGTTCAACAGGCTTTTGAGCGTGACTAGCAAGAGAGGAATCAGAGAACGCAGTCGAAGAGGATGAGGAGCTGTTTTCCTGTAGGAAGGCAATTTTCTCTGCAGCTCTAGCTTTTTTCTTTAACTTTTTCTTCTAATTTTTAGTCAACGCCTTGGTCCAGGAGTCTGGTTGTTCCACAGTAATGGGAGGACTAGGGGGCGATGACGTACTCAAGACATCTTTTGATTGGTGCGTTGTCTTCATGTTTATATCCATTTTGGATGAGTCATCAGGTGGATCTATGTATACTGATTTTCCTTTGTTTGTTGCAGCCTCAGTGTCTGATTGGTGTGAATTGTTGATCGCAGCTATCTGTATCTCCATCTCACGTGATAGTTGGTTAAGAATGGGAAAAATGACAGTATCCAAAAAGGCGGCAGAAGAAAGGTGGCAAAGAGTACCTAAGGTATTAGCTGCTACTATCTGTTGTGTAAAAGCCTTGGGTTTGTGCTGTAAAAGACCTAAATCTATTCTATAGTCAGCAAAGTTGTCAAACAGTTCAGCCGCTCCAGCTGTGGCCACAGTTATGCCTTCGCAGAGGTGAGGTAGTTTAAGAAGTAAGTCACATAAAAGCACTTTAGTTTGGTGTTTAAGGACACCAGTCATCTCTTCCTTAGCCAGTCTTAGTTGCAAAGCACTCGCTTCTGATGTCGAAAGGTAGGGTTCCATATTGAGAAACGTAAGAACTATACATATGAAATGAAAAGCTTGTAAAAAAAAATTTGAGCTGAGTGATCAGTGAGAAGAGTTTGAAAAAAATTTTTAACTTTTTCCTTTATTAAAAGTATATATAAAATATAAGTACAAATGAATTTAAAATTATGATAAAAGTATAAGAACTATATCCATTTACTCTTTAAATTTGGTATAGATATAATCAATAAAATTTTATAAGAAAAAAATAAGCAAAAAAATAAAAGGAAATATTTAGATAACTTTATCATTATTAATAAAAAAAATGAAAATAAACTTAACAAAAAAAAAGAAATTTATGTATTTAATCTATAATATACTAAGCTATAAATAGAATTTATAAACTGAATTTATTATTTTATCTAGTACATATGTTTTAAATATATTAAATATTATTACTTTATAATATCAAATTCACTATTTATTTAAATTCTTCTTTATAAAAATAATTTCTACTATAAGTTTTTTTTAAAAAATTCTAGTTTGACCTTTTTATTTAAATATCATATTCTTAAATGATTAGCAATTAAATGTATTGAATAATTTTATTCATACTAGTAGTTCAATATATAATATAAACTATTAATAATAAGAATTGCATTAACTTTATTTTTTTTAGAATTATTTTTAAATTTATTAGTAAAAGATTTATCATATATCACAAATTATAGTATTCTTTCTATATATAGTACTTTCTTTTTACTTAACAAAAGTTCTATTTTTTATTGATTTTGATTTTATTATTTAATAAATTTAATTTTATCCAAATATTATATAAAAATAATTTTTTAATTATTATACAATCTTTTAAATAGTACATTTTATTTATAATAAAAATTTGAATTATTAATATAATAGTATAAAATTAATTCTTAGAAATTTGCAAGGTATCTGAGATACTAATATAACCTATAGTAGTTTTCTTATAATAAAATATAAGCCTAATATAACAGCTTTAATCTAAAGTATACTTTTTTCAATTTATTTGCTTATTTAATACTTATGTTAAATATATGAAATCTTTGTAATAAAAAGATATGAAACTCAAAAAAAAATAAAAATTTAATTAATATTAAATTTACACTTATTTTAGTATAAAAAACATAATTAGTATATAAAGTAAATTTAAAAATTTTTTTTTTATACCTTTCTATTGCAAAAATTCCATATATATAATTTAAAATAAATAATCAATTTCTGTATATAATATTTTATCTTAATAATTTTATAAGCTTTTGTATTAACTTTTCTAAAAAATAAATAAGCTTTACAGTTAGAGAAGTTATATATATTATATAATATTTATTTTATTATAAACTTTTACCTTCTCTTTTTTTATTAGATTTAATAATTAATCAAATTATCGCCGTTTTTGAATTACTGTAATCGGCAACTAATTTGTAATAAATAAAAAATTGATTTGAAGATTACAAAAATAAAATCACGTTGTACAATGAAAACTATGACTATCATTTGATCTGTATAACTCTAAGCCACCATTACATAACATCATTAATAAATTTTTTATCGTTCGCCTTTTGTTTTTATTTTAGCTTATAAACCGATTCCTGAAGACCGATTCTTAAAAGCCGATTCCTAAAACTGACTCCTAACGATTCTAGAGGTTCACTACTAAGTATTGGGTAATATTTTTTTTTTATTTTATTATTTTTTTTTCCTTTTTTTTCGTTTCTAATTATTTTTTTTATTTAGATTTTTAGTTTTTAATAAATAAAAAAAAACACCATAAAACATCTGATAAGTATAGTAAAGAAGGCCAAGATGTTAAGTTTAATGTTTTTTTAAAAGAAATAGTTATAAAAATGTGCTTTTGATATGTTTATGATAGTATAAACTAGTAGTATTTTTGATAAATTAATTGTTTTCAGTTATTTTCGGTGTTTTCGATGTTTTAATTTTAATTGATCAGCAAATCACCTGATCACACTAATTCGAAAATGGTGATAAAACAGTGACATATATTAGCTAATATTTTTTTACTATAGGTGCTTACTCTTTCACCCCCAGGTAAAATATCTTGGTCATATGCAACCAATCATATTTTTTAAAAATTGTGTAATCTAAGATTTTTGCTTACCCCCACCCCTTAAAATATTAGCTAACATATGTTACTGCCCTTATAATATTTATAAATTATATAATTAATATAAATATAATATAAATTTTAACTATTTTTCTTCCTTCTTTTAATAATTATATAATAAGTATAAGTTCTTTAATAATAACTAATATAATATATATATAAATTCTAAATATTATATAATGCTATTTAAAAGATTTTTTTTTTTCAATATCTATAATGTTAAAAATTAGCAAACAAAATAATCTTTTAATAATATTATTTACTATATAAATCTTTAAATAATTATAATTAAAATTATATTTTACTATATTTTTAATTTTATTTTTTTTTTTAACATATAATTTTATTAAATTAATAATATTATTAAAATTCCAAATTTATAGTTCAGTTCTATTTTTAGTTCTGATTTAATTCTCTAATATAAAATTTTATTAAAAATATTTTTTGGTCTAAAATTTTTACTAAAAAACATTTTCAGGTTATACTTTTAACTAAAAATATTTTTAAATCATACTTTTAACTAAAAACAATTTCAGTTAAAAAAAACCCTATTTTTATGTTATAAATAAGCAAATTATTTTGTATATTCATTGTTCAAAATCCTATTACAGTCAACTCTTTCTATAGTCACACATTTGAGATAGTCTATATTTGGCAACTATGATGAGATGTGACTATAAGCAATAAAATCTTATAATTAAATCAGTAATTTTGGCCAGAATTATAAATTGTAATAATTTTGGTTAAATATTCACATCATAATAATTTTGTCAATATTATTCCAATTATTATGGATTTATAACCGTTAGATTCCTCTTGATAAGACAATTTTAACGAGCCTAAGATCATCAAAATCCAATCACTAGAACCCGTAATAATTAAAATACAGTCAAAATATTTAATATTACGTAAATTTTACATATAAAAAATACTGATCTTATCTTTAAAATTGAATTGCTCAGTCAATATTAATCCAATTGTTATAAAATTATTACCATTGGCTTCCTCTCGATGAGACAATTCTAATGAGCTTAAGATCATTAAAATCTGATCACTAAAATCTATAGCAATTAAAATACAGTCAAAATATTTAATGTTATGCGAATTTTACATATATAAAATGCTGATTTGGTCTTTAAAATTGAATTTCTCGGTCAATATTAATCCAACCATTATGTAATTATTACCATTGGATTTCTTTTGACAAGGTGATTCTAATGAGCTTAAGATCATTAAAATCTGATCACTAGAACCTGTTATTAAATATTACGCAAATTTTACATATATAGAATACCAATTTGATATTTAAAATTGGATTACTCAGTCAATATTAATCCAATCACTATAAAATTACTACTATCTGATTCCTTTCAATGAGATGAACCTAATAAGCTAAAGATCATTAAAAACTGATCATTAGATCATAGAATAATTATATTTTAATAAATATCTTTTTATAATCCCATATATAAATTTTTTAAGAAAAGATGTGATAGTGATTATAGGTAGTTTGTGACTATAAACGATAGTTTTTATATATGAAAATTTGGGACACTCAACTAAAATGACTATATAGGGTAATGTGACTATAACAGAGGTGATTATAAAGAGAATTAACTGTATACTTATATTGAAGAAAAACCTTTTTTTTAAAATTTTTTATATGTTTTTTTTTCTTCATTATTCTCTTTTTTTTTAATTTCTTTTGAAAGATTTATTTATATTATAAAAAATACAAGTTATATATTTTATTTAATTATATAATAATTATATTATTTTTATTAATTTTATTTGAAATTAATAATTTTTTTTTATACAATATTTTAATTATGATTATTATTAATAAAAATAATTTAATATATATTTTTTAATAAAATACCATCATTTAACTATCAAAATAGAAATTAACTGTTTTTTTTAAATAGAAAATTTCAAATTCTTTTTTTAAATTTAATTTTTTATATATTTTTTTTATTATAATAATAAAATATTTTTTTTATATATTTGTTTTTTATATATAATTTTAATATTTAATTATATATAAATTAAAAATTACATAATAAAATTTTCTTCACTAATTATTACATTCATTTTTCAGACAATAATAGTGAATATAGTATAGAAAATGATTTTTTTGTTTATGTATTTCTTTAAATATTAGAAAGAAATAATTTTTAGAAACAAAAATAGTAAAAAATGAATGAAAACTAAAATTTCTTTGCTTATAAACATCACAAAAAAGATACTAATAATAGATTTAAAGACCAAAATATCTTTAAAAAGATTTTACTATTCAAGAAGTATAAAGAAATAAGCAGAAAGAAAGTTACTTAAAGAACAAATCCAGGTTAAAGCACTACTTATTGGAACCCTTTAACCAAGAGATAGAGATTATATAAATATTATCAAAGCTTTTAATTTTTTCCTATCAAATTTTATTAATAATATGGTTTTTTTTTTATGTAATATAATGCAGTAATAGTTATGTTTTACTCTGCTTATTATTTTTTCTTATTTTATTATAGAAGTATCATAGTTAATGCTCTGCATGAGCTGAGCCAGCTCAAGCTGGCTTGTAAGCCACACATATCAAACTAAGCTAAGTTGTATTTTGCAGTTAATTGAGCTGGCTTATATCAAACTGAACTTTGATACATCTCACTTGAGCTCAATTCATAAGCCATAAGCTAACTTATAAGTTTTTAGATTTTTTCTTATTTTTTCTTATTTAAAAAAAATAAAAAATTTTTTTTTTTACAAATGTATCAAACAGTTATGCAAGCACTAATACTATATTTTTTAAATAATTTTTATATGAAATTATTACTGTATTTTTTTTTAATAAATTAAGAGTTTTTCTAATTTATTGGAGGCTTACTGTAAATTTTTTATTTTAGATCTAAACTGATATGTTTCAAAATATGGGCTTTTTTTTTAATCTTGGACAGATAAAATATGGGTTTTTATAGGATTCTAATATGAATCAATGGCTGTGCATAGATCAGTAGTTAAAATGCTATGTATAGATCAGAAAAAGCTGTGCATAGATCAATTTTATTAATCAGCCACTTTTCCTTTTTTATATAAACTACTTTTCCCTTCCTAGTTCCTTCCTCCCCTTTTTCTTATTAAATATAAACTAAATTTTATTAAACTATGTCATTCATTTTACTTTAAATTTAATTTTATATATCTTACTCTATATATACACTAAATTAATATAAAATGTTAGAAAGTAATCAATCAAATAAAGAAGATAGAATTATTGATACTGGTACTAGTAAATCTAGTTCATCTTCCAAACAAAGATATTCAAAAATGTATAAATATTTTACTTTTAATAAATCTACCTTCTGCTGGCAATGTGATTACTGTCTACAAATATAATTTACTATTATTTTTTAATTATTATAATTATAATCTGACTATTTTTTATATAATAGAAAGAATTTTGCAAATAAATCTAAAACAATACTTTGAAGGTATATTTAAGGAGTTCATCTAACAGTTTGTGAAGAAAAAGAGGAAAAAGTATCAGGCCAAAATAGTGATAATAATACATTTACTTAACAGAGATTTAGAAAAAATTTACTTCGTTAGATAGTTATAGGTGACCAATCATTCATTATTATATAAAATTAAGAATTTCATAAGATGATATTATACTTAAATCCAACAGCAAATATTCTTTCAGCTAATACTCTGCAAAGAAATTTAGATACTAATTTTGAATATATAAAAGGAATTGTTCAATATACATTGCAGGTTAGTATATTTTAATAAATAATAATTAAAATATGAGTAAATTTATTTAACGCACTCTGCATTGTAACACACCCCCTATTACGTGATAAATTTTATTGGTTGCAGTTTAATTTAGATTATCGTTAAGAATTAAAATAATTGGCTAAAATTTATTGTACAAAAAAAATAACAAAATTTATATATTAAACTGACTTTATTCCTTTAAACCCTGTTTATCAAAAGTAATATTTTTTACAATTATTTATCTTTAACATAACTAGTAATGATAATAATGATACAAAAAAGAGAAGCCTAACAATTATAATAATAAGAGAGAGAAATAATGGAAATAATATTAGAAACAAATAATTGGAGATAACGAAGATGATAGGAGACAAAAGATATAGTAAAAAAAAGAAAGATAGTGAAAAAAAGAGGGAAAGAATGCGAAAATAAAAGGAACAGGATCGAAAACAAAAGAAAATAGGAACAAAATGAAAGGGAATAGAAATGAAAATAAAAAGATAATGGGAGAGGCAAAAAAAAAAAAGATGACAAGAAGAGGACAAAAAAATGAAAGGATACCTTCTGACCATTTTCATGATGTTATAGTAGATTTTATCTCAGGGTTCATCAAAAGAAACCCAGAGTCTCTCTTTAGCTCAATAATAACTACAGACCCTTTAGCTATAAACGAGCTTCTTCATACTTATAAGGACCAAGTAGTTCCTATGGAAAAGTTGTCACAAAATATTTGCAAAGACCTCTGTTTTCCTATCATAACTCAATTTTTAGCTATTTTTCTTAATCTCTTTCTCTTGGACGACGAAAACTGAAAAATTTTTCTCATGGATTTTGAAATTTGCCGAGTGTTAGAGTACGTAAGCAAACAATCTTCCAATATGAAAGATCTAGAGGATCCTATGCACCAATCAGACGCATTAATGAATTTCGATGTTTTTGATACAAATTCGATAGGATCATTGGATGATGAGTTAATTGCCACACTTTCACACAATATTCCATCCATACCTATCACGCCCTTAACCAAATCTCAGAAAAGGATTGCTAAAAAGAAGGCCCGTAAGGAGAAATAAAAGTTGCAATTACAGACTCCTTCTGGACTGGATGAACAAGTAGTGCTCACTTTTAGCACTGAATCTCTTGAGTATACACTCTCTAAACTTTCTGGTTCAAGGACGGTTACTTTTAATCAAAGTTTACTTTCCCCTCCTTCCACACCCTATAAGCAGCAGTTGAAGCAAGATTCTAAACCACAATCAACGCCTATAGACAATGGAAAGAAATTAAAACAGAAAGAGACAGACAATACATTAAAGAATGAAAATGTTATCATTACTGGATATATTCCTCAAGATCAAGAACAAGCACAATTATTGGATCTTGTAGTCTATGATATTCTAGCCAAATGGGATAACTATACTCTGTTGGCCAATTTAGGACGATGGGATAAGGTCATATCAGTCAGCACAAGAGTGCACAAGAAATACTTATCTGCGAGGGTTAGACTGATCCCTGATTACGAGTACTTGAAATATTACAACGGAGGGGAGGGGACTGGACTGTCAACCTAGGAGGAATCCCAGTGCAATGGTTCCCTGCTTCCTGGAACTTTTCAGAAAGAAAACAATGAGAGAAGTTCTAAGCTGTCGTATACAATATTCCAAAAGATATGACAGACGCCTTCTTATTCCCAAATGGACGCCCACACCAGTTTTTATTGGACAGTGAGATCAAATCATTTAAATTAGTAAAGGAAGTTGATGGTTCTAAGAAACTGATAGGTTATTTTAACACTTGAGATCACGTTTCCACGTGCATTAATAACCCTCAGTTTTAGAATAACGTTCAAATCTCTTGGTACTGCTATTCTGCCCCTGACTTCAAGAATTTACGTAAATCTATTTGAACTGGCAATGCAGACAAGTCCTTAAGGACATCTCATGGGTCTAATTTTTCTTTTTCAGGTTTTAATACTAACAACCACAAGAACGATCAAAATAAACCTCTTAAATCTGAACATTCTACCAAGAAGATCGATCAATCAAAAAATGACCAGTCTAAGAAGCCGAATGTAAAATATTTAATTGCTGAGCTGAAGGCATTATTAGAACATTATGTTTAGTTTAGTTGGAAGAGATAGATAGAAGATTCCATATTAATTTCTTATTATGCTTAGCATTCGCTTTATATGATGTTTTTTGGTTTATTAGATCGTAGAATTTTTATTTTTTCTTTTCATTTTCCTTTATTCCTTAAACGATTCTATAACTAAACTTCTTATTATACTATAGAGAATAGGCTAGAGATATAGTAGTCATAAGATATATTTGTGACCCTTAAATAGGGAATAGGTAGGCTTAGTTTCACTGATTTTTTGTATACTTTTCTATTTTTTTTTACTGAATAAAAGCACTTCTTTTGACTAAAAAAAAAATATAATTTATTAACTAATATTATATATTATATAATTTTTTAATAATTTCTTATTTTATATGCAGTATTTTAAAAAAAGTTTAGATTTTATTACAGAACAACTTTATCCCACCCTTTCATTTAGCATTCCAGTTTATAATTATTTAATAACTATGCTTAATACTGTAATTGCAGATGAAGATACACTTCAAGAAATTAAAAATGCAGCTACAGAAGCAAAGAAAAAGGTTTTAGATTATTACCCAACTTCTAATAAACAGATGTATACCATTGTGATAGGTTAGTTTGATTATAAAAATGCTTATTTTTAAAACTTTAATTATTAATTATTTAAATAATAAAATAATAGTTATGGATCTACGTTTAAAGTTACAGTATTTCAAAAAAAATAAATGGAAATCCCCATTTATTTCACAAGTAAAAGCAGAAGTTACAGAAATTTGGAATAGTACTTATAAAAATAATAATTTAGATATAGAATCTTCAGATAATATAGATGATGATCTTCTTTCATATATTTTCAGAAAACAAAAAACTGAAAGTGATGAACTTGTGTCATATCTTAAAGAACCAGTTATTTCTAATAAAACTGATGTTTTATCATGATGAAAGGTAAATATAATACATTTATAATAAGTAATATATATTATTAATAATAACATTAATATTTATTATTAATTTTAAGATTTATGAATATCCAAATTTCTCTAAAATAGCATGGAACTATTTAGCTGTTCCAGATTAATATATAAATTTTTGTATATCTAATAATATAATTTCATTAATATAAATATTTATAAACATTGTATTTTTAGCCATCAGTGCATCAATAGAGTGGGTAAAACAGATTTAATTGAATAAAAATGCTGCAATTTAAAAGGAGAAACTATTAGAGAATGTATGTGTCTTAAAAACTGGTGGAATTTAGATTTTGGTGATAATATAATCATCAGGAAATTTTATAGTGCAAAAAGTTACATAAGTTTATGCATTAAAATATTTCATAAGTTTTCAGACCTGTCAAAAGTTTGCGTAAGTATAATATTTCGTAACTTTCTAAAATATTTTGAAGTATTACGATATGTAAATCTTCGTAATTTTATGATTCGTAGTATTCTGTAATTTTATGGTTTGTAATACAGTGATATCTCCCTATAGTAACGCAGTCAGGCACATAATGACTTTTAAAGCACAATGTGCTTATAAAGAGGTGCTATTATGATTGTGACTATAGAGAAGGATTCTTCTAATAATTTTTACCATTCAAAAAGCTCAAATATGTACTTATATATATAATGTGCTTATATAGAGAGTGACTATATGGAGGTATGACTGTAATACGTAATTTTACACAATATTTCATAGGTTTTCAGGTATAATATTTTGTAATATTTTATTTGTAATTTTGTAATTCATAATATTTCATGATATTATGATTTGTAATAATCTGTAATTTTATACAATATTTCATAGGTTTTCAGATCTGCCACAAATTTTTGTAAGCAATAATATTTTATAACTTTTTAAAACATTTTGAAATATTACGATATGTAGAGTTTCTAATATTAACATAATATTTTATATCATTTCAAAATTTATGATGCAATTTTTAATATTTGGGCTTATATAATAATTGGGCATTAGATATAATTCAAAATAAAAGTAATTTTATTAAATTATAAAAAAATTACAGATATTTTTATAAAATAAATAAATTATATAAAAGAAAAAGTAACAATATAATTAGATGTAAAAAGTAAAGAAACAACTATCAGCATCAATATTCCTAGTAAATATTAGTAGTATTGATATTATTAGCATTAAAAATACAAATAAAAAGAAACATACAAAGATAAAAGTAACATTATTAATATTATTAGTATTAAAATAAAAGAGTTAAAGAAATATTATTAGTATTAAGACAATAATTAAAGAAATATAATTGTTATTGTTAGTATTAAATAAAAAAATAAAAAAAATAAAGTTAATATTTGTTAGTATTAAAGTAAAGAAATAAAAGAAATAAAGTTAATATTCGTTAGTATTAAGATAAAGAGAAAGAAATAAAGTTAATATTCGTTAAAGTAGTAAAAGAAATATAGTTTGTATTGTTTAATATTAAGTAAAAGAAACATAGTTAGTATATCGTTAGTATTAAGGTAAAAAGTAAAGGGAACATAGTGAATATTAAGATATAAACAAAAAGAATAAAGGAAATATGAATAATATTGTTAGTATTATGGTATAAGTAAAAGCATAATTAGTATTATTAATAAACAAATATTTTTGTACCTGCAAAGCAATAAATTATGAAAATATATGTAAATATATATTATATTTAAAAATATTAAACAAAAGAATAAAATTCCTTGAAACGAAATAAAAGAAAGAGATAAAATAAAAAATAAACAGAAAAGATCACAGTTAAAAGATGCATGTATGATATGCATATTAAATAAATCACATGCAAAATCAGCCTAATTTTGATTGGCCAGAAAATATTTAAAATAATCTGTATTAAGACCATTAAGCCAATTTTGAACTAACACAGACATACAATTAATTAGCCCGAGCATATATATTAAAAAAATCAAAAATGCATGCGCTGTCAGATTAAAATAAAGCCCTATTCTCATATGGTTAGCTACTTCAATATTCAAATAAAGACTTTATGTGATACTAAAATAATTACATTGAATTAAGCATATACCTATAACCTAACTACCCTCCACATTGCCAAGAAAAGAATCCTGTGAGTGAGCTAATAGGATATTTAATTTATTATGCTCTCTTTCTCAGAATGGTATCACTGTCTGCATTATTCATCACTCAAATAAATTCCAGTCACCAGTAACTCAAAGCTTGATATCTTACCTCTGATAGAATTTCGAGAAGAGTAGTATGACACAGTGTTGGCTAGTGATCCAAATGACCTCAAATGACCCAAATAACTGGTCACGTGTCATTTGGGTCATTTCAACATTAAATGACAAATGACCTAGTCTTTTAAAAATTACGTCATAATTCTGACCAATACATTTCAATATTTTATGGATAAAAATTTTCATGTGATACTATAAATTCATAATTCTAGTCAGAATCATAAACCTGGCCTAAATTATAAAGCATTAATTTTAAATGACTCAAATGACAAATGACCCTAATGACTAGGTCATTCAAAGATCATTTAGGGGTCATCTCAAAATGGACAAATGACCTGGTCATTTGCCCATCACTGGTATGACATGAGGAGTCTTGTTCATATTGATTCTTTACAAATGCTACAGCCTGCTCGATAATACTTTTCAGCTTGTTAAGAGATATCCATAAATTGTCTTCAATCCCTTAATAGATAACAGACCTAGCGGTAATGTTCTTTTTCTTAGCATTTAACAAGAAATTGTAAATTTTAGTATATTGTATATAAGTCAGTAGGCATGGTAAAAAAGAATTTACAAGGTGTAAAAATACTCAACTTCAATATACTACCCAGCTGTTTTACACCAAATTTTTGTATTAGAGAATAAGGCCATGCAGAATGTGTATTGTAGATCTCAACATCGCAAAGGCATTGGAGAATATGCATATACATACTTTTTTATTTCACTTGTTTAACCGCTCAGTAATAAAGGTCTAGTAACATTATATACTCCACACCTTTGGCTAAATATACTCTGGTGGGAAGGTAGTAGAAATAACCTGTAGCTTCAGAGCATATACATATATTAATAAATGTTATTTCGCTAGAGAAAAATTAGAAATATTTTTGGGGTCAATTTCTTATGTGAAAATTAATTTGTCATCCAAGCAGTCATACAGAGTTACAGATGATTTGTGGTGTATCAATCATGCATTACATCATATACACTTTAACGAGAATTAAAAACATGCTAATTTATGTTGCACATGCCTACATGCAAGTAAAAAATAAATTGATTTATTATTATAATAATTATGTTGTATACTATACTATTTCAATAAAGAATTTAAGACTTGAAAAACTTGTTGCACATATTCACAATTATTGTTAAAATCTGAGAAATCTATGATAACATCTTTTTTCTGAAAATAGAAAGATCCAGAACTAAAATAATCAATTTTTAGCGAATCACATAGATATGGTTTGCCATGCATTTTACAATAATATCGCACATACTCTGAATTTCTAATAATACTTTCATTGCCAAGTTCATTAATACGGTAATATTCAGGATTTGATAACCACTTTAACATATAAGTCCATCCTGAATATTCAGCAATTCTATAGCCTTGCTGATGTAATTCTATAAAAACAACTATATATGATACAAGACTTAATCGTTCATATAACTGTTTTCTTTTTTGTTCTGCCTATCTTTCTGGAGTATAATATTTATATAATATAGGAAGATTTTGATAATGTGCAGGCATATCTTTAGCTTGAATTCTATCTCCATAATTAATTCCTATCTGAAAAAAAGTGGGATTTCATATATAGTCTATATATTAATTATCAGGAATTCTTATTTTATGCCTAAAAACTTCTTCTCATCAGGAGTACCATCATTCCTAACTATATTTCAGACTCGTTTTGCCTATATCTCAGGTCTCAACTTGAAAGCTCTTCAAGCTCGTTAGACAACTTTTACACTATCGATTAAACGATTTACAATCCTTTTCCTACCTTCATGTAAATGATCATAAGTATAATGATTCAATCCTTTACTATACATAACTGAATATATTTGATAAATCTTATCAATCTCATCAGGACTAAGCAATGATACACTTCCTCTTTTTTTCGTATTCTTTTGTACAGAATGCATTTCAGCAGTTTTAGTAATATATTTTTTTAGATGATCATTGCCACATTCAATGGTATTTTTGTGAATAATTACTAAGGAGTCACATACAGTGCAATAAATATAAAGTGAACGCCTCACAGCTTTAAAGTCCCTATCTATATATACCCTTTCTACCATTTGAATAAATCCATTCTTGGAAAAGTATTTTGGGTTATATTTAAGAAGTTTCTTAAATGGAGAACGAACAAGAAAACATCACATTTCTGGTGTTTCATCACTATACTTATATTGCAGATTTTTTAACACCTGCATAGGACCCCAAACAATATATATATAGGTCACATTAAAATCCAAATTTTTTACTATAATTAATAAGCAAATTATTTTAAACTTTGCTAAGCAAAATTTTATTATAATATCAAAAATTTTATATTACTAAGCAACTCATTTTATGACATATATAAAAACTTTTATAAATAATTTATAAATTTATATTTATAGTATAATTTATTATAAAAATTAAAATACAAATAAATTTTAATGTGATAAATAACTTAATTTAAATACCCAAAATATTAAAAATTTAAAAATTAATACTGTTATAGGGATACTAACCTTTCAATAAATATTATACCTAGAGTTATAAAAAATAAAGTACAATTATTTTCAACCATTCTGAACAACTTACTTAAGCACAAGAAGTTGATTTCATTTAACCAAAAATAGTAAAATTACACTTTAAAATTAAAAATTAAATAAATAATAAATAATTAAAAGTACAAAACTTGGTTGTATTCCACGAATATTAATTCAATCATCCTAAAATTTTACTGTAAGTAGATTCGACCCCGCTGAACAACTTTACTTAAGCGGAAAAAGGTGATTTCATTTGACCAAAGTGATGTAATTACGTCCTGAAGTTAAAAGAGAAAAAAAAATTTTTGGAATTAGTACTGTTTAAAAAATACAAATTTCTTCATAAATATTATACCTAGCTTTAAGAAAATTAAGATCCAAGTACTTTTGACATTGCTAAACAGCTTTACTTAAATATAAAAAGTGATTTCATTCAACTAAAATTTATTTTACATATAGTTAAATTTAATAAATAAAAAACAAAAATAAGAGAATATTATTATAAAAAATGTATTTTTTTATAAATATAATATTTAATTTTATGAAAACTAAAGTGTATAAAATCAATAATATATTGAAAAAAGAAAATATCTTTTTAAAAAAATTTTTAAAAGTACGAGTGAAATTAAAATTTTTTCTTATATATGTAGTATAAAAATCACCCCTTGTTATACAAAATTTATATATAACTTTAATAATTTTAATTCCCTATTACGCATTTATAATTACGACTTTTTTTATTTTCATATGGACCGATCAGTGAAATTAACAAAATTAACCTAAACTAAGGAAATTGACGTTAATTTAATAAAAAATAAGTTTCACAAGTTTCACAAAAATGGTTACATTTGTGTTACATAATCATATGACATATGATATCAATAAATTACTTCAACAAAGTAGCGTTAAAAAATTTTTTTTTTCGTGAACTTCCTATTGAACTCCCCATCAACTTCCCATCAACTTTCCCACCAAAATAAGTTGAGAATTTTTGCAAGTATACTAGTAGTTATTTTACATTGTATATAACTTGCAGCTATTTTTTTTTATTTTTTTTATTTTTTTTTTATAGTTTATAAAAAAATCTTGTATAAACAGCAAAATTATTTAAAAAAATCTTTAAATAAATAAATAGCTCTGTGTTAATAATGATATTTTAACAAATTTAAATTATGTATTGAATAGTTTTTTATTAAAATCTATTTGATATTTGTTATTAATTATTTTTAAATTAATTTTTTTCATTAAATTGTTAACTGGAATTTTGTTTCTTTTTTTTAATGGACTAACTTTATAATATTTTTTTCCTTTGTTTTTAGAAATTTTTTCTACTGGGCTCAGATTAAAAAAGGTAAATTTTTTGAGAGGGATCTTAAAAGATTATTTTACTTATTTTTTATATTTTTTGATTATTTTTTCTTATGTGAGAACAGTTTTGATTAATTTTAATCAGTACTGCACCACACAACTGATAATTGGCAAATTCTGCAAATTGGCAGATATGTTTGCTTTCTAATAAGCAAAATTCTATATGACATAAAAAAAAATTTTATATGATAAATAAGCAAATTTTTTTGTTACCTATATATATATTAACTAATATAATAAAGGTATAAAGGAAACAAAATAAAAGAAAAAGAAAAGTTATAGAAAATAATCTACCCTAAAACAACAAATTAGCTAGGAATGCACTTCTCGCCTATGACTAACTATCTGTTTCTAGTATGCTAGCAACATAAACTAATAAGCTGTTCCAGCAAGTGCTTGATTTCCACCTTATTTAGATTACCCAATTGCCCATTGCCAGACTTGCGTGATTCCTTGTTTGTATTAAGAAAAGTTTGAACGTCGAGAAGACTTCTTGAAAGGCGCTAGATTGAGCAAGTTAGTATTATTTTCTTTGTTAATGTTGTGAGAGAACTTGCGTAATCCAAGAGGCATGCGATTTGATCTAGTCACCACCGTGGAAGAGCTGGCCTTCTTGAAAGAGGAGAAGTTTGAGCCATTGACTATTGTCTTAGGCTGTCATCTTAACGAACGAAAGGACAGAGTGGAATGTTTGCACCAAGATAATTCAGTTTGATTTCACATCTGATTTTTAGCGAGTCTTCAGGATAATGCTTCTCAAGTTGCGAAGTAGCTGATAAGAATCCTGGAGCCGTCCTGTTTTTTAATTATTTTAAAGGATCGGAGATTGCTTTCATCGATAAAGGGGCTAGAAGTGTTTTCAGAAAATAGTGACTCAATCGTCATATCTGCAAGGATGTTTGTGATTGCTGCCTGGAATTTTTCGCATTGTTTCTGTTCAGAAAGAGTCCAGGTTGCCAGGAATCATCGCACAGAAAGAGTTTTATGTTTTTGTGTTTTTTTTATTATATACAAATCATTAAAATCAACCATTTTGAAAACAGCAATAAATAATAATATTCATAAATATTTTTTTTTTACTTTTAATTCTATTTAATTATATTTTCTTAAAAAACTTTTTTTTTATACTTTTTATTAAAATTTTAATTTTTTTTTAATATTAAATATTTAATTTTTTGCTTATTTTTTATTTTATATTTAAATACTTTTTTTTACATCATTTTAACTGAATAATTTATTGAATATTTTTAATATTCATTTAAATTATCTATTAAAAGGCATTTACAAATCAAAAAAAATTTTATAAAATTTGAAAATTATGAATAATGATAATTTTAACTTATAGGTAACTTTTATTTGCATTTATTTAAATAAAATAAAAAATATTATAGATATGAAGTTCAAAATTTAAGCTATTTAAAAATATATAATTTGTTATGAATTGCAATACATATTAAATTTTTAAAAAATTCAGAATTTTTATAGGTAAATATGTTTGTAAAAATTTACAAATAAAGAGATAATCTTATGTTTGTATAGTATATAAACAAAATATTAATAAAGTATATATAAATTATTTAAAAAAAATCATTTACCTGTTATAATTATAATTTATAAATTAGTATATGTTAAATATTTTTAACTTGATTTTTATTATAAAGATACAAAATATTTTATATAATTTATAATATATATATTTTTTTTTTTGGTATTGAAAACATACAACATTTATTATTTAAAAAAAGACAGAACAATATGATAATTGCTTCTATTCTACATGAAGTACATCCAGTTAAAACCGGTTTGAATATTCACCATATAATTTATAATATATTAGTTTCTAGTAAATTAAATTTATCACTTAGTTAAATGAAATCAATTTTTTTATTAAATTAATATTGTTTAATCTACTTATATCTTTATCTTTATAAGAATAAATACAATATTTATGAAGAAAATACTGTATTATTGTTATATCTATATCACTAATTATTAAACTGTTTATTAAAATAAAATTTTTAGTAATGCATATAAGTAATTCCGGCCGGAATTAAAATTTATAAAATTTATTAATTTTGAAAGATTTGTATAATACAACTTTATTAATATAATATTACAGTAGAATAATTAAAATAAATCTGTAAACGATTAAATATGAATTTATTTTGGATGAAAAATATGTATATTGTTTATATTTATAATATGTATGTTAAAAGTTTAACTAGTTTTTATTAAACAACTTAATCACAATTAATTTCAATAGTTCAATAAATAGACGTTCATTCACATAAATCTAGTGATCATTCCATAATTATGGAATGCTCAGAATCACAACATAACAACGCCTACCTTTTCACTTCCCATATCCCTACAGCGCCAATTATACATATAATAATTCAGATATCCGTCTCCAGCTCCGAATTTAAGATCTTCAATGAATAATTTATTCTCCAAGAGATCGAGACAATTGAAAACATCAACATTTTTCTAATAAATAATAAGACAATTATTTTATTTCAAATAATTCAAATATAGATAATATACAACAATAATACCTGATAATACAAACCAATTTCGCTAATATCAATGCATCCTTTATCAAGCCTTGCAGCCTTCCTTTTATCGCTTTTTCTTCGGATTCTTTTACAGCATAATAGAATAAATAAACTGCATTTATAGTTTTGTGTACTTGGTGGCCAATAACCGAGGATGGTAAAAAATAAAACGAAAAGAAATCGGTCAGTTTCTTTGTTTCAAGGTCCTAATAAAATTAAAAAATTTGTTAAAGCTATCATATAATTACAAAAAACGAACTTACAATTAAACCATAATTAATATATTTACTTCAACCACGTATGACCAAATGACTTTGTCTTTCGTTAGAATCCAATGTTTGACTTCTTCTTCAGTTTTAAACACAGGCACAAAATTAAATTTACTCATATATTCATTTAATAATGTTTTAACTTCGGGAACATCTTCCTCTACCATTGGTCTGAGACCAGGTGTAGATGTTTCAGCCGGTAACTTAAACTTTTTAATGAAACGTGATAATGGAGTATTTTGAGGTAAACGCGAAAAATTTGTTTCGACCAGTTTTTTGGGATTGAGAGATCTGTGATAATACCTAAAAACAAACAAACAAATAAATAAATAAAGTGTTTTTATAAAATGGGTAATTAAGATATTAAATTATTGCATACCGAGCCTTAGAAATGGGTTTTGGAAGGACAACCCCAGCTGTATATACTGCCTGAAATATCCCTTGTAAATGAGAGCGCCGTGTGATTTCTTTAATTAACACGGGTGCTAGTCGTTTACTTCGAAGTTTTTTATGGACACACAAAAAATTGATTTCGACAAGATGCTGATGACTTTCAAATTAGCGAAGTAAAATAAAGAATATGAATATATTAGCTTTTAAGATAATCTATTTGATTTAAATTACTTACGAATCGTAAATTCGAATATCAGCTGGAATACCACTAACGAATGCAACAAGTTTTTTATTGGAAGAGACACGAACGCCTACGTGCCAAGTATTTAAGTAACCTGGTGGTTGAAGAGCCCTTTAACAAAAATAAAAAGAGTTGAATCAAAAATGTTTTATATAAGGACGTGATTTAATAAGCGAGAAATCTCACCATTTTAGAAAATCACCAGAATAGTCGAAACGAAACATCGCATCATCATCTTCGACATAATTATTTGTCAAGAGAGTATAGAGTTCGTTTAGCTAAGATAACCCGATCAACAACACATCTTTAAATAATTAAAATAAAATTTGGAATACAAACAAGAACAAAAAGAAATAATTACCTCGTTTTCATTATTCAACTCCAGGGTTACCCACTCAAATTCTTTGGGCAAAGTGTACGGTTCTTTACGAATTTGATCATACGGGGTATTAGGTTCTATCGGTCCATCTTCTTCAATTGTTTCACCTATTCAATCGATCAAAATTAATAATGAACTATGAGTGTAATCATTCACAAAATATTGCAAGATTTTACCGTGCTTTGGAACAGGCTGAGTACTCCAAAACTTATGCGAGCTCATATCTTTTTGTTTCTGTGAATTATTAGCGCTAGGAGGTGGCTGTATTGCCTCACGAATTGCTAGTTGATTCACCAACATTCTCACTTTTTCCTGTAATTCTAATTGTTTTGCTGCGGTATCTTCTGCTGTTGATCCACTAGCGGAATTTTTAGCAGCTTTTTTTTTAGCTTTTTTCATATTCTTCTTTTCTTGCTTAGCCCGCATTTTATCAATGGTACTACCTTCACCCTCGGCGTCCAAAACATTATTATGCTCTTGCTCGTCCATTTTGAGCTTATAAATATCTGAACTGGACAAGTTTTATCAAGGTAAGGACACCAGAGAAAAGCGTCAGCGAGAAACTCCGTTATCCATATTCTTTTTCTAGAATCACCCATCTTTTTGACCAATGATTGATCATTAATTACAGATTTTGATCGGCTTGCATAAATGATTTGTTTCACAAATTAACTCGCAAAATAGCGACACGACACAAATTCTCTAGATTCGTAAATTGCAACGATGCCGGGCCATGGCACGTGTAAATTCCTTTCATTGCGCAAAAGTTAGTGGTCAACCGAGAATGCTTTTCTTTTTTTTTTTTTTTAAGCGTACTTCATACTTTTTTACTATAAGAATATTAGTAAGATCGAATCGTTTTAAAAAAAGTTGATTTTATTGTTTTCTAAATTTTTTTACAATTTGGTATGATTTCACATTAAAATTACATATCATTATATTTAAGATATTTCAAAGCAAATTATAATTAGCGTAAATAAAATAAGAATTAGACAAAATCTTATATAATTACAAAATCACCTTTACAAATTCACTAATTGTATTTAGAAAAACCGAACGATTTAATCTGAAATTAATGTGTAAAACACTTTGTTAGATGTGAAAATAATCAAATAAATTTTTCTATAATTAAGAAATACAAATTATAAAAAAAAACTCGTTTTCAGTGTAAGTAATAAACTAGAGATAATGACTGACTATACACAAGTCAAAAAATGATGAAAGTATTCATAAAAAAATATTTATTTTGGATGGTAACATAGTCCAAGAAAAAAAAGCAAAAAAAAAGAAATAACATAAATAGAATTCTTTTTTTTTTTGAATCATGCATAATGTCCTACTTATTGAACTTATAATGCAAATCAATCCTCTACTAATCTCTCAAAATTGCTCGTCATCATGATGCATTGACGTGAAAATCATATTGTAAAAGATGCAATAACCAAGAAAATTCTCAAAAAAAAACTTCTCTTTTTTTACCTAAACGGTTTACATTGCAAGTTTCTAATTCCCTTATCCTAAATAACCCTTTACCTCTAAATGATCTCTGTTCTGTTACAAACATAACTTTCTCGTAAAGTTCGGTTAAAATTTATAAAGCAAAGCTCATTGTTGTGCATTCTGAGAATTTGTTCTCGTACGTTCCTCTTTCTCTTTTATATAACTTTTTAAGAGCTCTTCCAAAGTATTATCTTGTTGATCAACTGCAATTTGGGTTGCTTTCCTGGCTAATTCCCAAATCCAAAGTTTTGCTGCGTCATTATCTAATTGCTTTATATCTGTGTCACCTTTAAACTTTTGAACTGCAGTAGCAATATCACGTGCAGGAAGTTGGTGATTTGGATATTTCGCCTTCAATAATTGTCGCTGGGTAGTGACACCAAGATTTCCGTGAAGGGTGTAAAATTCAATGTCTTCAAGCACGGCTTTTGGCAAATTACGATTCTTAGGTGCTGCTGCCTCCAGCACGCTTCGATATCTTGGCGAAACTGTATGGGCAGTTGATGCATGTGTTGATGGACGAGTTTCTCGCGTTTGTTGATTAAGTACATGATTATGCTCGTTTACAAAAGTGGTAACAGTTATATGTGTACTAGTTTTCGGAAAAGAAAGATTGATATGCCACCCACATTCAATACGCTTCGATGTCCTATTGCGTTGTTCGGATAAGGCCGCCTTTTTCTTTGGCGTGTATCGACCTCCATGTTCACAATCATATGTCCTTTTCCTAACCATTCCCATTTCGTCTCTCTCAACACGTTTTTTTCTAACAACAAAACCTTGCTCACGTCCATATATTTCAAGATATTCGTCAACATGTTCCCAAGTTTCAAAGGTTGTACCAACAGTCAAAACTATACCTGAACTAGTGGCTCCAACGTCAGTTGAAACGAAGGAACCGTCTCTAAATGCGTTAGGACTTACGGTAAAGCTGGAATCGTGAGAAGGTACCGGAGACACAGGAACTTCTTGGTGGCTAGATCCGTCTGGCTGAGCAACAATCGCAATTGTTGCTGAACTAAAATCTTTATCAGTTGACCGCTGAAGAGCCAGCATATTTACATCTTGTTCTCGACTTTCTTCGTAATTCATATTTAATATTTCAAGAGAGAAATTAGATAACCTTAAAAATAACTTTCAATGGTAGGTTATAAACAATGCAGCTAGTTGTTGAACCAATGTGATTGGGTATCATTTGCTATTTATACAGGAGGATGACGAATTGAGGGTATATAATGGGATTCCGGGAGCAAAAGTCCGAGCCCCAATATCTAAATTTATTATCACATCACATGGTTGTCTATTTTTATAACTCTCTGTGATACGTAACACGCTAGTGATAAATTAAGATCACTTGATTAATAGTTAAGCATCAATTGATAGTGGCTTGTGGCTTGTTATCTCAACTTTTTTTCCTATGGCTACGATATTTAAAATAGCCAAAGCAGTTGTTGATAACAAAGAGGTTTCTACTGAAAAGAAATCAATTAAAAATAAACAGAGAGTCTTAGCCTTGTCTTCGAGAGGAATTAATTATCGGTATAATTTAAAAAAGTTATCATCTATTAAATACGTCATAATTAACTTAATTTGTATCAATTAGTCAAAGACATCTACTAAATGACTTAGAGGCTCTTTTACCTCATTTTAAAAAAGGTTTTTATTTCTAATAAATTTTGTTTTTTTTACAAGTATATTCTTTTTTAATAACCTTTTTTTGACTAGATTCAAAGCTTGATACAAAATTCAAGCTTGGAGTGCTAAATGAACTTGCCGAGTTAAATAATTGTAATAATTGTGTATTTTTTGAGGTACGTAAACGCCGGGATCTTTATATGTGGACAAGCAAGACTCCAAATGGCCCAAGTATTAAGTTTCACATTCAAAATAGTGAGTAGTGATATTTGTCTATGTAAGATTAAGATGTTTAATGATTTTCATAAAGTAACGTTGTTTTTTAACTCAAGTTCACACGATGGATGAACTCAAAATGACGGGGAATTGCCTTAAGGGCTCACGTCCTATTTTGTCTTTTGATAAAAATTTCGAGTCAGAACCTCATTTAATCTTGATTAAAGAAGTGTTCACTCATGTATGTGTATTATATATATAACGTTAATTTAATGTTTATTCGGCATATTGATATAAATTACTCTACTAGATATTTGGAGTTCCGAAGGGCGCCCGTCGTTCAAAACCATTCATTGATCATGTCGTATCATTTACTATAGCAGATAATCGAATATGGTTCCGAAACTTTCAGGTTTCTTAAATTTCATTTTTTAAAGATCAATTTACGTAAATTACGTCAATAATAATCTTTCTATTGATTAGATTGTTGAGAAAGATCCAACAGATCCTAATAAAAAAGCCAATGACAAGGACGTTTCTCTCGTAGAGATTGGGCCAAGGTTTGTTCTTAATATCATTCGTATATTTGAAGGCAGTTTTTGCGGCGCGACTGTTTATGCAAATCCTGAATTTATAACTCCAAATCAGGTAATTGAGAATTTTTCGATTCCATATTTTATGCTGAGAAATGATTTCACACGTTATTCTTTCGTAATAATTGTTACCATTTGCTTTATTAGATTCGACACAGTATTAATATACAGAAAGCTGCTCGATATAACAAGAGGAAGATGGCACAAAGAAAAAGACAATTAAAGATTGCGAATATAGAAATGTCGGAAGATTCGACGAATGAAATTAACGGAGAGGACTGAATTATTCTTTTTTAATTAGTTCGATTTCTTTATTAATGGTTATTTTTGTTTGTAACGAAATAGAATATAATAATAAAGGGAACAAGCAGAATACAGAGCTGTGAACGCAGCTGCTTCTGTGGTGACACAATATCTGTCTCTCTTCCTCACTGTATTCCTCTAAATGTTATTTTGAGTATGTATATAAAAGCTCAATCGGAGCAACAATTCATATTATTTAAATATTAAAAATTAAGGGAACGACATTACTGAAAATGTATCACTTAAAAGGAGTGTTACTGAGAACGAAGGTTCTAAGAGGCATTATTATAAAGTTCATTCAGCTAATTTAAAGGAAAATTATTTTGAAGTAGCACTTGTGCATACAGTATATAGATATCATTAATAAATGGTGGGCTTTACATTGAAGACACCAATAAAATTTGTAATTAAAGAAATCGCTTCAGCAAACTATGTCAGTAATTCCTTATAGCTTTGGCACATATGATAACTAGTTGACCTCTTGACCGTTTTTGGTTTAAATTCACAAGAACATTTTATTATACATATCTCTAACTTTTTTTCATTCATAATTTGTTGTTATCTAGCATGTATCTGCATCATTTTCTGTTGTGGATTCTTCCTCTTTGTCGTGTTTCACATTTGCCAACAAAAATTCTACTACCTTTTCATGATTATTTTGTTGAGCTTCAAACATTGGGGTTCTTCCCGCTCTATTTTTGGTCTTTAAAATAAATAAGTCGAATAAATTAGTATAAAATGTTATTAATCAGGATTAAACAAATTATTCATTATACCTTTGCATCTGATCCATTCTTGATTAATAATTCAACTACTTTCTCATGACCATTTAAAGCACTCCAATGCAACGGTGTATTTCCTGAATCATTTTGTGTGTTTACAATCTTTTTTAGAGATGATCCCAACGTTTGTATTATGAATCTTACGATTTCTATTTAATTTTATTTGAATTAATTAAAGATGCTATGGTTCCGATAGAACATCGAATAACTATATCTACCTAAATGTCCATTAGCACTTGCCATATGTAAAGCGGTATTTCCCTGGTCGTCTTTTAATTCAAGGTATGTGGCAGGATATAAGTTTATAATAGTCCTCAACTCTTCCAATTCGCCATAACGTGCACATGCTATAACTTCTTCAATGACTTCTTCTGATAATGCAGAATGCGTCTTCTGAGTGCCTGTATCGACTATCAGCATATTGACTACAACTGAATGAACTACAAAAACGATTATCAGAAAATTTATAATGGTGCAGATTGCAAGATCGGAAATGATCGACTAGTCGAAATGTATTACGGTATAAATACCGCACGAACTTCACGGACTGTAATATTTCTAGCAAGCCCGTTGCCACTAACGATTACTATTTTGTAGTTATTATATTTTATAATAAATGGCAGGCGTAAAAAGTAGGTTTCTTATATTGTTTAATTTTGTTTTTTCTACAATAAAGCTAATGAAATGAATTCTCTCTTCAATAGCGTGCGTATTGTCGAATTAAAAGCTGTGTTTTATATTCGACATTATTTTTAACTTATTTGGATAAATTATTCTTGTAAAGTATTATAGCTTTAGCTTTTGTTCTAGCTTGCGGATTCCTACTCGTCATTTTATCTGGAGCATTATATCAGTATGTCAACTTTAAATAATTTTTTCATGTCTAAGAATCGATAATAAAATTTTTTTTTCAAAATTTATTTAGAAATTGGTGGCCATTGTTTGTCGGTAAGTAAAATTTTGGCTATATAAATTCTATATTAATATTTTGTTACGATTATTATATTATACTCTTTTTTTTATCGTTTGATAGTTGCAACATATGTATTAGCACCTGTGCCAAATTTTATATTCTCAAAATGTGGTAGCGATGATGATTATTATGGTTATGATAGGTAAATGTTAAAGTATTTATATTTTTTGTATCCATATATATGATATTTTTCGCTAATTTAATAGTTATTTATAAAGTGGTAATGGATATAAAGACTTTGGACGATTCCTAACAGCAATTTTAATTATTACTGGAGTCTGTGAGTGTTAATTTAATAAATATCTTGATGAAATTTATTTGATCGATAATTAAAAATTTTATATATAATAATAGGCTTACCGATCGTTCTCGCACATTCCGAAGTAATAACAATTCCGGCGATGATTATGAGTACTGGAGGTGGTGCTTTGGTTTATTCAACGAGTAAGTCATATATTAATTGGAAATGTTTAACAATTTGAAAAACTTTTTAATAACGTAGGTTTTCTTTTAATAAAAAAAAATTTTTAATTATATTGCAGTTATTGCTTACGCTCACTTCTTTGCTAATGAAGGAGAAGATTTTTAAGAATCCTTATTTTCTTTACATTCTTATTTATTAAAGAATAGAATATACTTATTTATGTATATTTTTCTTAGTTTGTATTTAATAGCAACTAATTATATTATTATATACACAAAATTAATTAATAAACATGAAAAAAGCTTTTTCTTTTAAAATCTGTATCCCGTATTTTTATATTTTTGTGATAATATATCGTACGCGGAATTTGTTTGCCATAGAAACTGTATAACAACTTTTCATGTTGCAAATTTGATTGGCTGATAATTTAAGGTACACGTGAACGTAAAACTTTACTGATTATCAATTATCATTATCAAGAAATTTTTGTTCCTAGTAAATGACAGCACAAGACCTTTCAGATAAAAAGCAAAATGCAAAAAATGCGGCTTCGGTTGCAGCACCAGCGGCTTTTGCGAGATCACTTATACTACAAGGTCTTGCACTATTTTATAGAACCCCAATAAAAGTAAGTATTGAAGAGTCCCATTTAATACTTTCCTCATTTAATACATACATTTTTAATTTTTATTTCGTTATTGCATTTGTTTCTCTTATAGTTGTTTAGGCCGCTTAGAGTTGATTATCTAATAATGGCTCGAG
This sequence comes from Rhizophagus clarus, assembly GCA_015698045.1. Lineage (NCBI taxonomy): Eukaryota > Fungi > Glomeromycota > Glomeromycetes > Glomerales > Glomeraceae > Rhizophagus > Rhizophagus clarus. Next base: position 1,700,260 of record BLAL01000034.1, read on the forward strand.
CAATTATGCCACCAACATATAATAACAAGAAATTTTCGTTTCATTCAACAAGTCTTGGCATGTTAACTCATGCAGTCAAACAACATGGTGTATGCATACTGGTCTTAGTCAAAAATTTATGAAATACAATTAATAAAAAAAAAATTCCGACGTTAATTATTTATTTTTTCTAGTTTATATTTATACCACGTCATGTCTTACCTCCACTGGTAGCGAATTCAATGATAGGCGCAGTCTTATTTACAACATATATTACAGTTCTTTCACAATTCAGTTCATTTGTTGAATCGGATTATAATCATAGTTTACATTCACCACCACCATTCTCAATTGTATTTACCTCTGGAGCCATTGCAGGAGCTGCACAATCTCTAGTTGCTGCACCATTAGACTCTTTAAAAGTAAGATTTGAAGTAAATGATTTATTAGAAGGAAAACACAAAAGTATGTTTGATTTTGCCAAAACTACTTGGAAAGAATTAGGAGTAGCAAGTATTTATCGTGGAATTTGCCTGACGTTGGTAAAGGTTTGTGTAATTATATTAATTTTTATTATTTGTTTTTGATTAATCTTAATTTTAATATTATCGATTGTTTAGGACTCTCTATCCTGTGGATTGTTTTTTGGAGTTTTTGAATTTGTCAAACAACAATGTTATAATGCATTCATTGAGGAAATGAGCGATCATCGCAAAACTTCAAAGAGTTTTCGGTTGATTGAACCAGCCTTTGTATTAGCGGCTGGTGGGATGGCAGCAATATCATATCATTTTGTTGATTATCCTTTAGATAAAATTAGAAATATATTTCTTATAGAAGAAGCTCAATCTGAATATCAACATGAAAAGAAACCACGGTTATATAAGGACACGTGGGAACAGTGTAAATTAAGAATTAAGAGAAAGGGGTTGATTAAATTTTTATATAGTGATTTTGGTGCTACGGTTATAAGGGCTGTCCCTGCCACTAGTGTTGGTTTCTTGGTTTTTGAATTAATGAAAAGGAAATTAGATCGAGAATTATATGATGAAAATATATAAATTAGATTATTAATATTATTAGTTATGTTATGATTGTAATTAAAAATTAAAAATTTAATCTCACGTGGTTATATTGTCATTTTGTATATCATGATAAAGATCGCCCTTTATTTGATTTATTATTCGAATTCAGCTTTACAATGAGATTGTTTCGAGTGGGAGAAATTACGTGTTCTCCGCATTTTCTATCAAGTTATCGCAGACTTTCAAACTTTAACAGTCAGTACCGCTCAACATTCTCTTCAATAAGGAATTATGCATTAGATACTCGACAATATGTATCTTATAATAATTCTTTACTTCATAAAACGTATCGAAAACGCGTAACTCCCTCAATTTGGAAACCTGTTCTGTTTACATTAATTGCTTCTGGTTCGACATTTGCTATAGCAACAACTATTTCTGCGGAAAAAATAAAAGCTCGTCGAAAAAATATGTATCGTTTTTATAATGACAATGATCAAAACGCTGGAGACATAGTGACTTATAGAGAACCTTGGGTCAAAGGAATATTTCATCGATTAATTCAAAAGATTGAAGATTCCAAATTATATAAAAACTTACACGGAGATTGGAAATTCATGACCAAACAATGGAATTCGTTGAGCGATAGCACAAAAACCATAGCAATTTTAATTGGAATTAACACAATTATCTATGGAATGTGGCAATTTCATCCTTTACGAGTAGTTATGAATAATTATTTTGTTCATAACCCACTTTCTGGACGGTCATTTACATTGCTAACTTCGATGTTTAGCCATGAGGTTTTCTGGCATTATAGTTTTAATATGTTGGCTTTGTATTCTTTTGGGGATTTAGTTTATCGTATTTTTGGGAGAGAGCAATTTCTTGCGTTTTATCTTTCTTCGGGAATGGTTGCATCTTGTATTAGTCATGTTGCCTCCTTAAGTTTCAAACGATACGGTACCATAATGCCATCTTTAGGAGCTTCCGGGGCTATTTTCGCATGCATTGCTGCTTGCGCAATTAAACATCCTGATTCTTCCATATATTTGATATTTTTGCCATTTTTCCCCATTAAAATCGGTTACGCACTTCCTGCTATAATGGCATTTGATTTGTGGGGAATTATATCTGGGATGACAATGTTTGACCACTTTGTAAGTGTTTAAATATGAAGCTCGGCAAATATTTATCATTACTTATACATTTTAATTCATAATAGGCGCACTTGGCTGGTACTATATCTGGTCTAATTTACACGAAATTTGGACAGGAACTATATTGGAAGGCGGTAAAACAAATATAATTAATCCATCTCAGACATTAACAAAATTTGTAAACCCTGATATTAATTTAATAATAGAATTGTTTACAAAACTTATGTATATATTTTATACCAGCTGGAAGAGAAAATCACATTAATTACTAAATTTCAATCCTGTATAATAATTCATAATATTTTTCCAATATTTAGAATTTTCTCTCCCTGAAATTCTCTTTTAATTATTAATAAAAGAAAAATTTTCATCCCAATTTAAAATATTACATCATATAATTCTAGCAATAAAATATAACTTTTTTTTTTTAAAGCAAGCTATCGTCAATCAACACAATATATGTAGAATTAAAAAACCAAATCGTGAGGAAATTGACCTTTACTGAGTGAAAATCTGGCTCGTAAATAATCAAGAAGATCTGGAACTTTTTTCAAACTGGCCAAGAGTTGTTTGTCAATTTCTTTTTGATCGGCAACTCTATTTTCTGAAACTTCCTTCTTTTGCTAAACATATAGAAATTCTCTATTATAAATAATACGTAGATAATCTTATATAATAAATGTCAAATTATTCTTACATTTTGGTCTTTATTAAAGAATTCTTGTTCATCATTACTTTTCTTGGGTTTATTTTCTCTCTTGAAATATAAATCATCAAATTTATCAACCTTAATTGAAAATATAATGTAAATTAATAAAAATTTAAATATAGTCAACCCATTGGTTTAAACGTATTTACCGAACAAGAAGCAATATCAACTTTTGTTGAGGTAGCTATAACATAAGCTTGATTGACCCGCCTCAACGGAACACCATTAACCTTAAACGGACCGGTTACCAATAATAAACCGCTTTTGAGCTGTTTTAAAAAAACAACGCGTTTTCCACGGAATCGACCAGTCAATAAGATAAGAACTGTGCCAGGGGTAATAGTGGCACGAAGTTTTGTTGGATTGTTAACTTTTCGTGATTTTTTTGGAAGAGGAACATCTTCTGCTGGATAAAATCGTGGTGCCTTTTCTAATGGGATAACACGCTGACCACCATTGTTATTTCCTTTAATTTGCACTGTTTTTGTGGTTTCAACCTTAGTTTCAAGTTTTGAAATAGTAGACTTCTTGCGTTTGTATAAGGCCTTTTTTGCATAGACTTTGCTACGAGAATAACGTGGAATCCCGGAAACAAGAAATCTATTACGTGGTGCGTGTGCCATTTTGCCACTTCGGAAAAAAAAAAAAAATGATTAAAATCTTTTTTTACGAGGAGTTTAATTATTGTTATTAATTAAAATAAAATCTATAAATTAAAAGTCTTCATAAATTTACTAAAATAAGTCTTAAATTCGATATAATTTTTGATGGACCAACTTTCACTTAAATAAAATGCATTGAGTGTTTTAAAGAATGACCAAATATCAATTATATTTTATTACCCATTCGATTGCATGAATTTTCATATCATTGAAAAAAAACAACTTAATGCTACATGAGACTTTATAATTAGAATAATAAAAAAACTTCAAAAATCATACCAAGACAAGCAAAGTCTTAGCGGATGGATCGAAGGAGGAAGAAAACTATGTTAATTAAAAGATTTAAACTTATAACAAAATTTCGTATCACGGAAAACTAATTTAATTGGCTGGATCTAAAAATTTTCATATAAAAATTTTTAAGATCTTTCAGTTTATCGTAAGTCGACAAAATGGCGGCAACTTATGACTTGACACCTAAATTGATCCCGTACTTGGATAGACACCTTGTCTTTCCATTGTTGGAATTTCTTTCTATGCACAAGGTTGGACTCATTGGTCATAAATTTTTAATAAAAATGGATTTGCAAAGTAATATTTTTAATCTTTTATTATTTTAGATCTATCCGGAGATCGATTTACTGAAAGCCAAATATGAATTATTGGCCAAAACTAATATGGTTGATTTCATTTCGATGTTGTATAAAACGATACATGATACTGAAGAAGTTCCGAAAGGCATGTGTTTATATTATTCACTTGCAGTATCTTTATTTTAACGCGTAATTTTGCTGAATGAGATATAATCGAATTTACAATTATGTTAGAATTTGCAACTAAAAGAGATGAGGTTCTTCAGACACTAGAAAATCTTCAAGCAGAGGCTCAAAAGGTATTAGACATTATAGAGAATCCGGAAGTTATTTCCGCTCTCCGACAAGATAAACTTCAAAATCTTAATTTCCTAAAAGAAAAGTACGGAGTAAGTGTCAATTCAATAAAATTAATTGAATATATAGTGGTTGCTTTCTTTTCATTTTTTGTTATTTGATAGCTTACAGATAAAATGCTTAATACTCTTTATCAATTTGGCCAATTCCAATATAACTGTGGTAATTATGGAGGTGCTTCCGATATGTTGTATCATTTCCGTGTATTGGTTAGTAATTTGAACTACTTTTATTATAGTATTTTTTTGGGAAAGAACATGGTGTTAAATTTAATTCATTATTGTACAGTCGACAGATCATGAATTAAATGTTTCGGCATTATGGGGAAAGCTGGCATCTGATATTTTGGATTCTAATTGGGAAAGTGCTTTAGAAGAAGTACAAAAGCTAAAGGATACCATTGACCAAAAGGTACTTAACACGATGGTTTCCAAGTAATCACATGATAATATTAAATTTAATTACCTTCTGTTAATAGAATTTTACTTCCCCTTTGCATCAACTACAACAACGTACTTGGTTTATTCATTGGTCGATATTTGTTTTCTTTAATCATCCAAAAGGTCGGGATAGTATTATCGATGTATTTTTCACTCCATCGTATATTAATACAATCCAGACTGCATGTCCATGGATTCTTCGGTATCTTACAACTGCTGTTGTAACAAACAAACGTAAAAAAAGTATTTTAAAAGATTTAGTTAAAATTATTCAACAGGAAAGTTATGAATACAGAGATCCTATAACTGAATTCATCGAAAGTTTATATGTAAAATTCGATTTTGAGGGAGCTCAACATAAATTAAAAGAATGTGAAAAAGTCCTTTCTAACGACTTTTTCTTAGTTGCCACATTACCAGAATTTGTAGAAAATGCTCGTTATTTAATCTCTGAGACTTATTGTCGAATACATTTAAAGATTGATATTAGGTATATAAATATTATTAACTAATTGTGTTTGTTAAATAATCTTTTTCGCCTTACTGATTTCTTAATTTAATATAGCGGGCTATCACAAACTCTTAATTTGGATCAAGAGGCAGGCGAAAAATGGATTGTTAATTTGATTCGAGACACACGTGTCGATGCAAAGATTGATTTTAAAGAGGTCTGTTTTAATTTTTACTTTGATATTATAGTAAAATAGTCTTTTAATTAATATGAACAAAATTCGGTCATACAGAATACTGTTATTATGAATCAAAATCATACTTCTATTTATCAACAAGTTATTGAGCGTACGAGAGGTTTATCATTCCGTTCTCAAATATTAGCATCTACTATTGAAAAACGTGAAGCACATCAAAGTGCTAGTACTACAGAAGCTGTGGAATAAAATAATTATAATGTAACTTATCTTCAAATTGTAAATTAAATTCTTTTTTTTTTTTTTTGGTATCAAAGTATATTTTTAATGTTATATTTATTCTTAATATTGTCATATTCATTCTTAATGTTACATATATATATATTGACTAATTTTAAACTTTATATAAGTATGAGCATTATAGACAGGTTAATAATGTGTCAACCAGAGGGTCTGAAAGAAATATTCAAAATTTTTTTTTTAATACTAATAAATACTTTCATTATTCTCACACATCAATAACTCTTGATAATTTTTGAATACGGTTCAATAAAATATCTCCTTGCTTGATACTTTGTTGATATTGTGCGTTCTTAGCATCCGGTCTATTTGTCTCAACAATTCCATTCACTTTATCAATTACACAGTTAAGACGACCGGCGGCTATAAACTTTGACACATCGCTAGTTATAAAAGAAATTAGTCAACAAATTATCTCTTTGAAATATAAACATCCATCTATTATTATTACATACTTGTCGATGAACCCCTCCGAAACACCAAATGAGTTTGCCATACTTTCCATAGTGAGTGAGCGATACGACTCCAAAAGTTGCGCGTATGCAATTATTCTCATTTCACGAACATAATATCTAAGATGTAAGAATAAGTACCTTGAAGTGCGCAAATGATCCAATTCAACATCAGCTTAAATAAAGCAATATAATTTTAATTAATGAACGAATAACAATTTCGAAGCATTTTTGCAGTTGAGAAAATTACCAAGTGCTCGAAAGAATTTTGCGTAATCACAATTATAAAGTGAAGTAATATAATCTTCTAAATGTGGAATTTCGTGTAAAACTTCTAATACTTCTGGTGCATCAATTACCTATAAATCCAACAAAAATTAATTTTGAACAAACCACAAGTATAAATGGGCAAAGAAAATCAAGTACTTGCCTTCTTCTTCAAATCAACTCGATTTAAAGAAATTGCTCCAGCTAAAACAGCATATTTGACAAATTCTTTATACTCCATTAATTCAGTAGACATGAACGTTGATAAAGTATCGAGAAATAAATTTGCAGCAGTTTTAAAATCACGTATAGATAACCTGTGAATGCCTTCATATACTTTAAGACGATTACGTCGATCCCAATCACCACCTTCCTCAATTAAACTTGAAAGTAAATTTGAGTTAGTATTAAAATACTTTGAAATAAAGATCAAATATTAAAACGAATACCTTTTTGCCCTTTCAATATTACGACTGATCAAATCATTGTCATTAAAAAAGAATCCGATCCTTACAAAACAAAAAATTATATCAATTCGCGACCCCAATCCTGGTGTCTTATCTAAAGCAACACGATACGCCGCAATAGCTTTTTCCTAAAATAAAGTTAATTGAATATGTCATAATAAGATGAGTTGGAATCAACAAAAATTAAATTGTACCTTGTCTCCAATCTTAGAGAAGAATTCAGCCTTGGCTAATAAAGCATCGCTAATTTCTGTCTCGCCTAAATTTTTTTCGGCATCTTCAAGTTTTTCATCCAATTTCCTTAATTCTTCATTATTATTCTCTTGGTATTTTGCATACAAAGATTTATCGAATGGAATCTTGAGTTCTTCGGTCATTAATTGGTAAAAAGGTGCCATGTCTATAGTTTGAGGACAAAAGAACTTATCATTTGAATGAGAATTGAAGGAATTAAGAAAATTGAAGTATATTATATTGAAAACGCGACAAATTTTCCTATCAGGTAATTATTGGTACTTCGTCATGTGGAACACGTACTATTTTCTTCAATGCAATTAAATAAGTTAGTTCTTGCTTCATCATAAAATTCTGGAGTTTTAGGGTTGTTCAAGATAAACCTATAATTAGCAAGATCTAAATTTGGAATTTTTGGAATAGAGTTTTCGGACATTTTGTAAAAAGAATTAATAAAATATTAGAAAAAACGAGCGAGAAAAAAAATGATTTATCTGCAAGGTTACGTAATCTACAATTTCGTAAGATCGATGAGATCAGCCAATCAGTTAACGATCTGAAAAAAATAAAAAACTTTGGTTTTATTTTAAATAATAAATTATAATGAACAATACATTAAATTTTGAAGAAACAAATAAGAAATTTATCAATTGGTTTTGTAGCAATGGAGGGACCATATCATCGAAAATTGCATTCAAAGATTATTCTTCAGAAAATGCTGGTCGAGGAGTTGTTGCAATTGACGATATAGAGGTTCGTTGCTTTCAATTTTTGAATATATTCCACAAATATTTAAACATTAATGTTCAATTTCACTATATATAGCCGTTTGAAGTATTATTTAATATTCCGCATTCTATAGTTCTTTCAGAAAAAACGTCAACATTAAAAGATTTAATAACAACCAGCGAATTTGAAAGACTTGGTAAAATTAATTCGTGGTTTCCACTCATATTGTGCATGATGTATGAAAGCCAAACGGAAAATTCATTATGGAAACCTTATTTTGATATTTTATCTCGAGAATTTGATACTCCAATGTTTTGGAATGAAAATGACCTTTCTGAATTAGAAGGAACAGGTGTTATCGGTAAGAAAGTTGGATTTCTCTTTAAACTGTTTTTAAACAATTTTAATTCAGGTTTTATCATTAGATAAAATTGGAAAAGTTGATGCGGAAAAACAATTCAATGAACACTTTTTACCAATGATTCAGGTAAGGATAGTTATCAATTATTGATCAATCTTTTTAAATTTTATGAAGTGATTGAAAAAAATTAATGATTTGATCTTATATTATATTTAGTTTTTATATTGTAACATGGCACAATCATATTTATTTATTTTTTTACATGTTATTTTAGTCAAACCCTTCAATTTTTGATTCAAGTACATTTAATTTGGAATTATTTCATTGTATGGGATCTCTTGTAATGGCAAATGCATTTCAAGATAAAATAAGGAATAAAAATATTGAAGATAATGAAGAGGATGGAGAGGACGGAGAGGATGAGAAGAATGAAGAGGTTGAGAAAGAAGAAGTTACAATGATGCCAATGGCTGATATGTTGAATCATAAAACAGGGTTTAATAATGTATGCCCAATATATAAATACCACTAATTTCCTTTCAATTTAATAAATATATTTTTTTTATCGTTAGGCTCGATTATTTCGTGATAAAGGATTATTAGAAATGATCGCAATCAAGAAAATTAAAAAGGGCGAACAAATTGTAATTATATTTAAAGGTTGTACTATATTAAAAATACGTTTTCTAATACTATTTTTTCTTCCAAGTATAATACTTATGGAGAGTTATGTTCTGCAGGTAAATCATATATTTTGATTTCTTGTTCTTATAAATAATTTTTTAAACACTTTTATTTAAACAGACTTACTGCGCAAATATGGATTTGTTGATGAAAATAATATATATGATATAGTGGAATTAAATGGTCGATTTGTAGTTGATACAATATCAATTGATGAAGATACGAAGGATAAGAAGGTATTTAATCTCTTGTGTAATCGTCATGAATTTGTTATTGTTATTATTACTTATTTATTTAATGTTAGATCGAAATGTTGTTAGAAGAAGATATTTTAGATGAGTATGTTCTTTGTCATTTATGTTTGACTTTATTTATCTATATGCAAAAATTTTATTTTGCATAATTATGTACTTCCTATTCAGTATGTTCGTCTTGGATACTACATATGAAATACCGCCTGAACTAATTATAACAGGTATATGTGTAGAAATTAAACCAGCGTTATGATAAGAAAAATCGTTAAATTCTCTCTTTTAACAATCGATAAAGCTAAAGTAATGAGAATGGATAAAGCCCAATTTAAGAAGCTCCAAAAATCAGAAAAATTTCCTGAACCTAAAATGAATTTTGATATTAAACAATCATTAATTGAATTATTTGAAAACCGATTAGCGTTGTATAAAACATCAATCAAGGTGAGGTGATAGATGTTTATAATCCATTTTGTCTATTATAGTATTACTAAAGAATAATTATTTATAGGATGACGATAAAATTTTGAAATCAGATAATATACCGTTGAGATTAAAAAATATTATCATCATGAGATTGGGAGAAAAACGTATACTACAAAATTTGTTAAACAATCTTAATAGTTGGAACGGAGATGACGAAAAAGTAACAAATAGAAAAAAAAGAAAAATCCAAGAATGATCGTTTTTAGTTAATCGGAAAGAAATACTCGTGTGAACTAGTTTTTGGGTATCTACGCGAATATCAAACAATTTACCATTAAGGGATTACTGCGCCGCTTATCTTTTAGTATATGAACATCACATGATCTGCTTTAAATTTATGCACAATGCACGTAATGATAAAACATCACGTGACATAAATTATAAATTGGCATTTATTTGAAACATTTAATTAAAATGGGGTTTCAAACATTATGTGTAAATAAAGAAATTAAGAATATTTCTTTTCATTAAATAATTAAATAAATGTTAAATGTAATTAAATTTTACCAGTCATCCAACCGCGATTTTTCACAGCCAACTCAACAGCGCAATGACCCCAATCAATTCCATGATTATGTTTCTTCTCACTTGAACCCAAACCGGCTCTTTCCAATGCTTGATCTTCATTTAAACAAGTTAAAACACCAAAAACACAAGGAACGCCAGAATCCAATCCAACTCTCATTATACCATTACTAGCAGCATCGGCAATGTATTCAAAATGCATCGTAGAACCTTTAATTAATACTCCAATACAAATAGCCACATCAAAAGTTTGAGTGTTAACGGGCGGAGGTCCAGTTTGTTCTCCTGTTGACGTTGTTGAAAATAATTCTGCTGCATTTGGAGTAGCTTGAAGCCTTGATGCTGCGATAAGACGCTGAGTTGCAAATGGTAATTCATATGATCCTGAGACCGATTGAATGGTAATATTTTCGGATTTGACCGAATATTCATTGGTCATAGTGTCAATTGCTCCTTTCACTAATGCGTCCACTACCGTAGCATTCCAACGTGCATGTACGATTAGAACACGCAATGAGGAACCATCATATTTTTCAATTGGTGGAGCTACTCCTTTAACAGTCGACATGTTTCAATTCAAGAATGAAAGGAAATTGTAAAAAATCATCACTATTGCGCCTTATTTATTAAGTGTTAATGTACCACCGAAACACCACCAACATTTGATGATCGAATAATTATGAAAATATCACATGTTCTTTTAAAAAAAATTTTCTTATAAGTTGTCTTAAATGGGACAAATAACGTTTATCACTAAACCTAATCTAAAAACTACTGATATATTATTAACAGGGGCGCAGTCATGCTAAGTAAAACAAACGTCTGTATTGTTGTTATCTTTATTCATTTCCAATAATCTAATTCTCCTACTTGACATTCAACTTGATCAGTTGTTTTGATCTCTTTTTTCTCGTATGCACATAACAGGAAAGTAGGCAAATGTTTAAGGAAATTGATAATTCACAGAGAAACTGAAAGTCGGCACTTTGATTATGTAAAGATTCATGCAGTGATTAAATACATAATAATAAATCTTAGACTCGGCATAAGAACCTATTATTTTAGATGTTTTAAATCTGATCTCAATTTTTCAACTTCTTATTAGAGAGGATCGCTGTGAATCAATTCTTGTGATAGAGTGATTTTTAGATAGGCTGCTGCTGTTATTGCTGTTACTATTATGATATATAAAATAATGACAGGATATAATAACATTCATGGCTGTAACAATATTCATTCTTTCAAAACGCGAGCGATCCGTGACGCGCGTCTTTTCGGGTTTCGCTATATCTTCTCGGTCCGTTTTCCATTTTTCAATATCTAAGTACCAAATTTGGTAGTCTGTATGTGTGTATGATCAAACATTACAATTATATAAAAATTTAGCGGATTTAGGTTACGAGAGTTTTGTTGCAAACTGAATAAGGAAGTAATGCTATCCGTGTGAAGGTTATAGGGTCCTCCCCGATAATTGTGTAATATCAAATGCCACAACGTCACACTTAAGCCACATGCATGTAGAAGATTTTAAAAATGTTTAATGTTATTGCTTTAAGCGGACTAAATGGCTTGTTTAGTTACCTGATCATATGAACGTGAGTGATAAACTTCAAATCTTTAGCCACATCCGAAAAATTCTTATGAACATCCTTAACATCCATGAAAAAGTTCTTATGCATAACAGGCAACATTGTGCCGCAATTTTTCGGAAATTTTATTTATATAACAAAATAAATATTTACTTTTTTTAGTACCTTGATAGTTTCTATATTTAGAAAATTCGTGAAAACTCCGATATATATGTACATATATGTACTCATTTTTCAGGAGTAGGCTCTGATTAAAAGAACACGCGGTCGCGAAAGATCTACAGCGTTTATTTACTATATACAAAATTTTTTTTTTTTTTTTTTTGATTAGAACATTCATTCTTACATTCTTAACGAGATAAACATTAATTTAACTAATTTCAAAAAATTATTGCACCAAAATAATTCCTTGACCGCATTTAATTATTTATTATTCACAAAAAATTTGAAAATTACAATAGATATTATGAGTTTCTAAATTATTATTGTACAAAAGAATAATGAAATATAAAAAAAAAAAAAAAATGAAAAAATTTTGGTTTTGTCAAAAATAGCTTTTTTTTTCTTTTTTTTTTTTTTAAAAAAAAAAAAGCCAACATTATATCCGGATATTTCCCTCAGTAAATAAATGTATTATATTATCTCAATAATAACTATTTAAAAAATTATGATGCAAATTTTTCAGAAAAAAAATTAATGTCATTATAATAATTAGTTGATAAATACCAAACAATCAATAAAATAATAACTAAAATAATCGAAAATATCCGTATCCAAAAATCTTTACGGTCCTCATCATCAGATGCTACGAATAGACCTGACTTATTATTGAATTTTTAAAGGATAAAGAATAATTGTTGGTGTCTCAAAAAGAAACCTAAAAAGAAATCATTAAATTTTCACGCGTAAAGGAATGTTTTTACCTTTTCTGTTCTTTGATTAATATTAATATTATCAAATGAGGTAATATTATTATTGTTATTATCAAATGGTGCTAATGAACATTGTTCAACAACTTCGCGCATAAAAGGTTTTGTCAAGGCTTTCAATGCATCGTCATAAGAAAACTAAAAATTTCATTAATCAACAATTATACTCAAACATCAAGAAAAGAAATTGAAAAATAACATACCCATTTCCTATCTCGTTCATTCATCTCTGGCCATCTTTCTTCCAACTTTTCTACTTCCATTTCAAAGAATCTAAATTCGGCCTTTGGTAACCCTCTATTGGTGATATGATGTTTCCAGATACCAATTGAAGACACTATTCGTCCTATTGCACCGGCTATTCCAAATTAAATTATTAATATTGAATTAATAATAAAAAAAAATAAAATTCTACAATTCAAACCTTCTTCATATGTTTCTCTTAATGCTGCTTCTTCCTCCGATTCGTCTTTTTCCCAGCCGCCTTTAGGCTTCAATATGTGAATTGATTAAACATAATAATGTTAATATTAATAGAAATTGCTAAATAAAATAAAGCATAATTACCAGCACCCATCCTTCTCTCTTTCTTCGCGTTATCAGCAGAATTTTTCCGGTTTTCTTATTAATTGGTACACAACCAGCTACCTGTGTCAAAAAAAAAATCAAAATAAGTAAGAGAAACACGAAAAAAGTTATATTTTAAATCAGACAAAAAAAAAAAAAGGAAAAAGATAAAAATAAAAAAAAAAATAAAATAAATAATTTTAAATTCTACAACTATATCGGGAGTAAGTTATATAGGTTTTAAGTTGAAATTATTGCTAACCTTGCGTATGTAGCCTTTATCGTAAACTTGATTTTCACGCCCTGTTCTAGCTTTCAAACCTTGTAACATTTTGATTAAATTTAAATAGTCACGAAAGTTTTAATGGCTTTTAGTCAATTTTTTTACTTTCACTTTTCATATTTATATGCAAGTTTTTCTATAATTATTAAATTAATGCAGGTGATGATGCAAAATTTGGAAATAAAAATAAATTTGTGGCACGTCACGGAGGCTGAGTTTCTAACTAAAAAATATGCAGCCGAAAATCTCGCATTATCCCGGGCTTGTCTGTCTCCAAATAAAATGACAAGTGTGTTACAAGAAATACCACATTTTACAAAATTAAGTGAGAGAGTCGTCCGTATTCTCGGCTTAAATCCTGGTCTCTTAACTTTACAAGGTTCGCTTAGTTCAAACTTAGAATTCTTCGGTCGAGTTCGCTTCAGATAATTTTTTCCGGGTATTTAATTTGAATTTGTTAACAGGAACAAATACATATCTTATTGGAACTGGTCCAAGAAAAATTCTACTGGATACTGGAGATGGAAAATCCGAATATATTCATTTATTAATCGATTCACTTAAAAAATTTGGAGAAAATGTTATTATCTCCGATATATTGATTTCACACTGGCACTTTGATCATGTTGGAGGTATTGATAATATTCTACAATATGCACGTGAAAATAATTTACCTTCACCTGTAATGCACAAAAAACTCGACCCTGAACATGATAAATCCTACCATACATTCCAGCAAGTAGAAGATAATCAAATTTTCAGAACCGATGGCGCAACTATCCGTTCTATTTTTACTCCTGGACATTCAGAAGATCATGTAGCTTTCTATTTGGAGGAAGAGAACGCTATTTTTACTGGTGATACTGTTCTAGGACAAGGTACAACTAAATTTGAAAACCTTGGCGAATACATAAATTCATTACAGAAATTGAGACAATTTTCTCCTGATCGTTTATATCCTGGTCATGGACCAGTGATTGAAAAGGGCACAGAAAAATTAGATGAATACATTACTCATCGTTTGAAACGAGAAGAAGAAATAATTGAAGTGTTAAAAAGAACGGAAACTCCGTTAACACCAGGACAGATCGTAGAAGTTATCTATGCTAAATATCCAAAAAAGTTATGGCCCGCAGCAGAACATGGTATAATACTTCATCTTATTAAATTAGAGAATGATGGAATAGTTGAGAAACTTTCATCAAATTCAGATATTGAAAGTCCGAAAGGGGAATGGGCTATTATCAATTCCAAAATTTGACTATTTAAGTGACGAAATGTTAGGGTTATCATTGTTACTCTATTTATTTTAAAATAGTTTAGAATTTTCTTATAGTAAATATATATATATATATATAAATTTTGATCTAATGAAATTTTTATTTATTAATGAAAAATAACTGTTATTTATTTTAAATGATCTCAGTACAATGGATGTTTGTGATAATTTTATCATATAATTTCAGTTTGGGATCATAGTTGTGTAACTTGTTGTCTAAAGTGATAATCTGATACCAAGAGTTCAAGCTGCTCTTACTAACATAACATTTTGAAGACAACTTCAGAAGAGTAAAATAAACATCCCTTTTTGACGGCATCAGAAAGATAATCCGATTGTAACTATAACATCAACCATTACAATTATATACAAGATAAAGTATATATATAAAATCACTTTTCTTAATCCTAGATATGAAAGATAAAAGACTTAATTTATAATATATATTATATTAATAAAGCGAAATAAGTATAATTACTCACCCAGAGCTTAATCAATCCATCCCAACTACAAGTAGCCACCTTTGAAGTTTCGTGAGGATGCCACTCACATCCAATCACAACATTATCATGCGCCTTGAATTTCCTATTGTTATAGATGATGTAGAATAAATAATTGATTGTATGTATATATTTTAACGAAAATTTCTAACATTATACACTTACTTGAGCATTTTACATGACTTCCAATCCTATATTAAGGAATATCACATATAAGTAAATTTTTCTTAAAATAAGATTCTAAGGCAATAGTAATAACAACTTACCCAAAACCATATACTTCCTTCTGAATCACCAGACATAATAAATCTTCCATCAGGTGAAAAATTGACTTGACAAGCATAACCAGCTACTAAATGGCCAGTGAATCGTTTCTTGCGATGTATACGGAACCTATCCTTGGCACCATATATTACAATTTGGTTATCCAACGATTGACAAGCCAACCATTTTTCTATAATTATTATTTAATTAAGTGAATTTAGAAGCTTATTAAAAACTCTGAATAGCATAAGGAATATATTTACTGTTAGGGTGTAAAGTCACAGCAGGCATACTATGCATATGAGGTTCTGCAATATATTTAATCACCACAGGAATATCAAACTCCCATGCTCTCAACGTCTTGTCATCTGAAGTTGTAACAAATCGCCTGTTTTCATCGACAAAGGTGATAGTATTCACAGCACCTAGATGTTGATCGTATTCTTGTGTTATCTCACCAGTATTTACATCAAACTAAACCGGGTGAATATAAAAATTATGAATACGTAAATATTCAAATATAAAAGATTGCGAAAATAATAACATACTTGCACAATCTTTTTATCCGAGCAACCTGCTAAAAATATGTGTTGTTTGTCTTCATCGGGATTGAATTTAACTACATAGGGAATTTTTCCTGTGGTAAATGACTTGATACACTGGCCTATAAAAAAATAATCATTTTAAAATTATTTTACATAATTATTTTACATAACATTTCCGATGTAAAATATTTAATAATATCATACCAGTCTCGGTATCCCATAATTTGATATACTTGTCATAACTAGCAGTCAAGAAACGTTTTCCATCATTAGTGAATGTAATATCTCGGACTGCTTTGTTATGTCCCATATAAGTTCTTAAGCATCTGCGATCGTTATACACATCCCAAATCTAAATTCGAATAAACATAAAATTAATTCTTTTTTTGAATTACTAATACTAATA
The DNA here is from genome assembly GCA_015698045.1 of Rhizophagus clarus. Lineage (NCBI taxonomy): Eukaryota > Fungi > Glomeromycota > Glomeromycetes > Glomerales > Glomeraceae > Rhizophagus > Rhizophagus clarus. Next base: position 1,716,950 of record BLAL01000034.1, read on the forward strand.
AAACTTCTTACCTTTACTTTTGTATCCATACTTGAAGACAAAATTAAATGTGCCGACTTGGGGAAAAATCGAATTGCACTGACACCTTTATTATGACCAGACCTATAGATCATTAAACAAGGATGTTAATAAAAATTCAGGTTTATATGTGTGCAAATCAACTAAAAAATACCATGTATGAATACATCGTTTTGGAATAAAACATTCTTGCGTTCCAGGCTCTCCCAGTAAATTAACATCCAAATCCATCGGTACATGCATGTAAGTTCTTCCTTGGTAATCGTATTCCGATTTTCCTAGAAAAAATATGTATGTGTAAATAACTTATCAAACAACAATAACACTTGTTTTGAACTAGATGTACCGTGAAATATTGTTCTTTCTTGACCAGTCTCGATCTCCTTTTTAGATTTAGTCTCAGCTTCGGTCCTTGTAATTATCGTGCCCTAATATATATTGTTCATCAACAAATGCTATATAAATCAGATTTATAATATAATTACACACATTACCTCTGGTGGACCAACGGGATTTCCGATATTTTCGCCTTCATAACCAGCCCAAGGACCCAGGTACTTATCATCGCCTTCTAATATAGCGGAATCACCTTTAGGCACCCTCTTCGGCATATCAGCTGGTTTAGGTGTCGGATCATAAATAGTGGCACCATTCATTGCTATAGCTTTCTCTACATTGCCAACATACCCTGTTCCTGTTGAGTTTACAAGTGAAGGATCTATCGCATACCCAAAAGAAGTAAAAGTACGTTGTTGTGTTTTGAATGCTGCTTCACTAAAAGCTTGTTCTTCAACATGACCAGTTAAAACATTCTTATTCATTACTTTTGTATTATATGGATTAGCTGGTCCGAGTACGGGTTTCATCATATCATCGTATGGTATATTCAAAGCAATTTGAGTGTCGGTAGGTTTTGTCAAAATTGAATTCGAAAGTTTTGGATCCTATATGGTGAAATTCAACCATATTCGTGTCCTTATTAGTGTTTTTTAAAAAATCAAAAACTAGTACGGAGGATAAACGCGTAAGAAGGGATGAACAAATGAGAACATGTAGAGTAACCCGTGTAAGGGAAACGATTTACAACAGGTTACTTATTAGATAGGATCCCGCAACTACCAACCTCTAGACTGACGTCAGGAGCCAAATCTACCTTTGAACGTTTTACAAGTTGAGAAACTGCACTATCATGATTGGCTCGTTTAGTTGAGATCTTTATGGATTCGTCTTCACTACTAGAGCCGTATTCAGCAGATAATAGATCCATATCTACGTTTGGTTTATATTCTAGTTTAGCGAAGTAAATCAAGTAAATCGACTAAATCGTCAAATTTGTGCTACAAAGAAAAAACGGTTCCTATAAATAGGACATTGCGCCATTTGAATAATACAAATAATGAAAATCATGTGACAAATAAGACTTTATTTGGTTAAATTTTTGACGGAGAAAATCCGATACAATTTATTCTAAATTTCTAAATGAGTAAAATAAATTCTAAAATGATTTATGATTTCGTTCTCTTCACCACTACAAAGATATATATATATATTTTAATAATATCGAAGTCATTTTACGATTTCGTTCTCTTCACCACAAAAGCTATGAAAGTTGTATATATATATTTTTTTTAATAAAATTTATAATTTTTTGTGAAGGGGAGAACTGTCTAGATTTATATATATTTTTTTTTTTTTTATAGAAATAATAAATGTAATAAATAATAATAATTGTTCGATATAATGTCCCACCGTTTATTAAGGCATCATAAGGATAAATGTAACCAATTTGTCCGTCCAATATTTTCGATCGTATGGAACTTTCTCTGCAGATAGAGCAGACCTCGAAGAAAAACTTGGCATCGTTTTTGTTAATAAAGATATGCCGTTAGCTTTTTTGATTTCTTGTGTCGCTATAGATGAAATTGAAGAGATAGTAGAAGGATTAGAAATAACCTTCTCGGAAGGTTTATGAATGTGTTGTTGCTGGCGATCAAAAGGTGAGTGAATAAGAGCTGGTTCAAAATCTGCGAGAAAAGACATATTCTATATTAAAGAATTTTAACTGATCAAAAAAAGTAGGTATTTAATGAGAGATATTTGATGGAAGAAAAGAAAAAAAAGAGCGTATATTTATAATATTTTTAAATAAACAGGAAAGAAAATTAAAGATAAGTTTCAGGTTCCTACATTTTTAATAAAGATATATTTTTAATGTGTAACAATTTGAACCTGTGCACAATCAAGTATCCTAACAGGTACCAAACTGGTACCATAAACATTTGTTATTTTTGTTATACTAATACAATACATTACTGTCTAATATGCCCCCGCTGCCCCGCCAATTTTTTACCCAATCTGGACAAGTTACCAGTTATTGTCGTTTATTTAATACTGCAAATCACCCCATTTTTTTTTACTTTTGTTTCCGCTTTTTAAAAATTCCTGTAAAAAGAGGAAATTGCGGACAATACAATAATCGTATTGATTTTTCCGTAGGGGAAAATTTTAAAAAAAGTCATTATGACTAATAAGTAAACATACGGAGTTTTCTATCATTTTGAATTAGGACAATTGAATTTCTGTTTGACATGTGGCTTTATTGATAAAAGAGGAGGGGCAAATAATTTAAAAATCAAAGTTTGAAATATGGGAGGGGAGGAGTAAAGTATAATTAAAAAAATGTATATAAATTAGATTTCCGCGGTGGGGGATAGAAAAATTTTTTTTCTTGTATATATCTGATATGTAAAATCAAAATTTTTTGAAGGGGAAATAAAAAATTGATAAATTTTGCTTTTTTTGAAACGGGATTTTTGAGGGGACAAGGATCCAGATTTTACTAATTATAGAAGAATCATTTGATAAATTCTAGTCTGCCTATGTCACAATAATGTAATATTTAAGTTAGTTATCCGCATTTGATTGGATAATAATCACATGATCATATGAATTTAGATTATTGCATCAGATTTAAAAACACCATTTCTCTTTTGATCATTAACTATGACAGACGCCGCTGAAGGTATTTCTTTTTTTTTGGCAAGTAATTTATTCTATAATGAATAATTTGAAAAAACAAACTTTCTAATTGACTTTTTTTTTTGTTTAAAGACATTACACCACTTAGTCAAGCACAAATTGAAGCTATAAATGCCGTAAATGAACCAAAAGCTTCTGAACCACGAAAGTTGACTTTATCAGCATTAAAATGTAAAAAATGCAGGTTATTATATAACTCATTTGTCTAAAATTTACTTTATTTTTTTGTGTATATTTATCAATTAAAATTGTAGACGAACGATAGTATCAACTAAAGATTTCGTTATTCATGATCAAGGAAAAGGGCAAACATCATTTGCATATAAAAAACGTAATTCATCATTTTCACCAATTACATGCTCTTCATATTTCATTGAACCAATGGATTGGATATTTGATAGAGTACAAGAAGGTGAATTGGAAGGAAAGATAAAATGTCCAACGTGCCAAGTTAAATTAGGCAATTTCAGTTGGGCTGGTAAGTTCTTAAGTCTTATGATCTCTTAAGTATTTATTTGATCAATCTGTTGTTAAATTTCGAATATTTATTCATCTTAATATAGGAATGCAATGTTCTTGTGGTTCATGGATAACACCTTCGTTTGCTATTCATCGCGAAAAGGTTGATGAAGTTTTAACATGAAAGAATTTCAAATCTTTAAGCCATCAGTAAGTTTTTTAGGGTCCAGATCCTCAAAGAATCCTAAATCCGTATCATAGTGAGGATCCTTGGAGAATCATCCCCACCGCTGGGGATTCCCCGTCAAAAAAAAATTTAAGGAATCCCTAAGGATCGGAAAGAATCCTTAAGGATATTTTTTACTATTTATTATTAATGTATTTATCAATTGGTATTCATTAATTTATATCTTAATTTGTATTCATTAATTTATATTCATTAATTTGGAATTATTTATCTCATACACGAAATTTTATAATCTAAAGATCAATAAAATATTTTTTTATCATTTCCAAAGTTATACCTTCATCCGAATGTATATATATCTTCCAAGATTTTCATTTTCAATCATTTTCGCCTTCACTTTTCTTTTCCATAGATCTAAAGAATTGCCTATATCCGGGATCTAAAATAAAGAATAGTAACGAATGTTAATAATAGTTTCATTAAAAAAACATGGAAAAGAAATTTTAAAAAAAAAGGCTACCCATCGAAATTCGCATGCCCAAATTCGCCTAAAAAAGCCGATTTCACACTGAGATTTCACAGTCTAAAAAAAACCAAACGAACAGTTAGTATAAATGTTCGTTAAATCAATAAAAAAATTGAAAAAAAAAAAAAAATTTTTTTACTTGCACACTGCCCGTATCCAAACCTCCCAAAAAAAAAACAACGGACAGTTGGTAATGTTCGTTTAAATTTAAAAAAAAATCAAACCCGTATAAAAAAAGCAAAATATATTTTTTTTACTCCCCGAATTTTTGTCTAGAAAATAATCTAAAAAAAGAAATCAAACGAACAATTAATTATGTTCGTCATATAAAAAAACAAAAATTGAAAAAAATTTTACGTGCCAATATATATCGAAATATCACGTTTTCAAGATCTGAAGTCGTATCAGCTCGTCTAAAAAAAGGGAAACCGAAACGTCAGTACCATTTCATTAAGAGTTGTTTGGAGAACGCCCTCAATCATCGATCTTTACGCGTATAATATTCCAAAATATAGACGTCTACAAAAAGAAAAATAAACGAAACAATTAGCAACCGTTTCGTTAAAGGAGTTGTTTAAAGAACGCCTTACTTGCCGATTCTCGCGCGTCTAAATATTCCGAAGTTACATCTACAAAAAGAAAAAAATGAAACAATTAGTAATCGTTTCGTTAAAACAGTTACTCAAAGAACCATATATCCTCACCGATTTCCACACGTCCAAATGTTCCAAGTACTCGCTGACCATCTAAAAAAAGAAAAGAACGAAACGTTAGTGTGCGTTTCGTTAAAAGAAATATATTAGAAATGATGAGTTCTCACCGGGATTCAGTTCAGACTTATTCCACGTTCAGACCATCAAAAAAAAGAAAAAATTCCAGATCGTCTAAAATCGAAATATATTCTTGAAGAAATCCGAAAAGCCAGCTGTCTAAAAAAGGAAGAAAAATGAATCGTTGATAACAGTAAAACAAATCAAAGAATTGAAGTAAAAAAAATAATAATTCAAAAAAAAATCCCCCCCACCCGTGTATGCATCATCCAAAATTGACAAAAGGAATATAATAAATTCAATAAAAAAAATTATCTTAAGCCCTTATCGAAAATTACGCGTCAAAAGGACTTTGGCGTCTAAAAAAAATAGCAAATCAAAACGCTAGTAAAACGTTCTGATAAACAAATAAATTTAACAAAAAAAATTATTCCTATACCGAATTCTTGTCCTAAGACCCGTCACCTATAGAAAAAAGTAAAGCAGAAACGAATTAGTAAAACGTTTCGTTAAAAAGAAAAAATTCAAAAAAAAACTCCTCTCTCCTACTGAAATCTGCTTCCAGACGAAAAGCCGTGAGAAAAGAAAAGTCGTAAGAAAAGGAGAGCCGTGGGAAAGGAAAAAAGGAGAGAGGAAAAGGAATGAAAGAGGGAAAAGGGTAAACGACTAGAGAATAAGGAAAAGGGGAAAGAGCAAGAGAAAGCGAGAGGAAGGAAACGGGAATGGAAAATAAGCGAAAGTGGAAAGGTTTTAAAAAAGCATCTAGCCAATCTTTTTTTTTAATTGAGCGTAGATCGTTTTTTATATTGAATAGCGTGATTTAAATCTGAATTAAATCATGTTATTTACAGTCAACCCTCCATAATTGCACTCTCCATAATTGCACACCCTCTATATTCTACATGTGCAATGGGTTTTCAGAACGATCTTATTGATATTCATAATTGCACACATGTGACTTGCATGGTATTTTTCTACTAATTGCCTTGGAATTCCGGTATTTTCTATTAATTGGTAGCATGAAGTCTTGAAATTCTGGTGTTTTTTTACTAATTGGCAAAGTAATGCCTTGGAGTTCTGACATTTTTCTATTAATTGGCAGCATAATACTTTAGAATTCTTGCATTTTTCTACTAAAGACCAGGTATTATACATGGTAAGGAAAATGTGGTCTGCATTGCAAGATATGCAATTATAAAGGGTTGACTGTAATAGTCATAAATAAAAAAGTGTTATCACATTTAGCAAAAAAGCAAAGTTAAATATATATTTATAATTTTAAGATTATAAAATTATACTACATAGAATAAAATTATGACTATTTATATAATAGCTCAATATGAATGTATAATATATAGTAAGTGTTATGAGATGAACTCCAATGAAAAACATTCTGTAATCACAATACACAAAAAATTTTATTATAGTTTTTATATGACATCTAAATATAGTCTACAAATTGTAAGGAATAGATAAATGATCAAATCTTTAATATTATCATCATCATTCTAATTGTCATGGCTTTTAATTTCTTGATACATAATCAAAAATAAATAAAAGATTCTAACTAAACATTTTAAACTAAATCTTCTGCTAAAAGAATTAAAATATTTTCTGATTCCATTTCCTTATATTTATTCTTTTTTTTTGAAGTAATGTTAACAATAATATAAAAGTTATAATTTTTGATATAATCTTATTAGTATATTTAGAAATCAACAATCAGAAAAACATAATCTTCAATAAATAATTTGAAAGTAATTTAAATGTCTATTTAAGTAAGAAAAAGAAATTTAAAGCTTTTAATAAAACCTTTTATTATAATAATTATCTGTCTTAATAATTATGAAAGATAAAATTATCAGAATAGTATAATAAATATCATTATCTGAATTTAATTTAATAAAACTTGACTTCATTATTTTTACATTTATTTTTACTTGTACTTCTTATATAATATTTTACAAAAATACAATAGTTTTGTCCAACCAAATTGGACTTTATTTTTACATATAATAATGTATTTATTCTTTATTGATTATAATAAATTTTATATTATATTTAAAATCCAAAATGCATAGAACTTTCTCACATATAGTAAAAAATATATATAACTATTGCATTAGGTTATATTTCTAATTTAACAGTTACATTGAATCCCAAATTATTATAATAGAGATCGCATTCATAGTACTAATTAAAAATCCTATATAAAATTTACTATTTAAATATATATTTTTATCATATAACCTTATATTGTTTACTTTTCAGTTAAAAGTATTTGACCACTTTAAAAATTAAAAAATAATCAAAAAAATTGAAGTATTTAATAAAAATATACTTATTTTAAAGTTTGAAGCATAAAATATATGTTTAACATATTTTTTTAATCAATAAATATATAAATGATTGATTAAAAAAAATGGCAAAATTTCTAACTTTTTAATCCAAATAACTACAGAAAAGTAGATGCCAGAATTGATTTTATAGCTAAAAAATATGTTTAAAAAATCAGGAAAATTTAACTGATTATTATTAAAAGATTTGCCTTTAAAACTTATAATACTTTTTTTTACCAATTTTTGCCAATTTTTAAAGCTATATTTTTTAATAATTACTAGTCAAATTTTTATGATTTTTTAAACATAAGGTATTTTTTAGTTATAGAATTAAATTCTGTCATTTATTTTTACATAGCTATTTGGATTAAGAAGTTAGAAATTTTACTATTTTTTTAATTAATTGTTTACATAAATTTTTACTATTACTGTATATCATGAATCACAGTATTCCAGGTATTTTGCAAATTTTAGATGTTTGGACCTGTACCTGGGATTATATTATATAGGTAGATACAGGATTTCAGATAATTATAATTGAGATCATATCCAACTATGATTTTAAATTTTACGTATCATTAAATATAATATTTTATTAATCTAATATTATAAAATATCATAGAAAAAAATGCAGCTTTTAAAGAGAAAAATCTTTTAAGATTTATTGATCAAAACTGTAAATAAATCTGTGTAATATGATAAAATTTTGGGAATTTTTATATACTTTTTCATTATTGATATACATAGAAATATACAAAAAAATAAAAATTATTATTATTAAATATTACTTTTTAGATTACAAAATTATAGATAATAAAAAGGCAAATATTTTTATAAAGTTTTATGCCTATAGCTTTTAAAGTACACTTGGAATGACAAAGACAAATTTTTACCATAGTAGATATGATCTTTGTTATAATTGTCTGGAGTCCTGTAGATACTATATAGGGGGGTACAAGATTTTTAAAATATCTGGGATACTTATCATATATAATATCCAGGTATTTTAATTAATCAGTAATATCAATATGATGTAATTTCTCATTAAAAATTTCTAAATGCATTCCATCTCTCATATCTTGATACCTTTTCAAGATATTTTACATAAAATTATTTATCAAAATAACCTCTATTCATACAGTATATAAAAATGTCTTTGTTTAATTTACGTGTTTTTATTTTACATATCTTTATTTTCTTTCTACTAAAAGTAAAATAGTAGTTATTGATGACAAGAAAAATAAAAAACATATAACCGTTTATTACAAAAGAAACAAAAATAATGGAATGTAAGAGAAAAGTTAATGATAGTATATTATTTTGGGAATAATAATAAAAATATACATGGAACTGCTAAAAAAATTTAATATTCAACTCAAACAACTGCATGATTGATTAAATAAAAAAGAAACTTTATTAATGACTGCTCCTCATATAGCTAAATTCCATCTGGATAAACCTGCTAAATATTTAAAATTAGAAGACAATTTATTATTTGCATAGATAAGTGAAAAAAGAGCCAATAAAAATGCTATTACCTAAAAAATAATTACTAATAAAGCTATTTTATTATCTAAAAGTCCAGAATTTTTAGCAAATAATCTGAATATTGCTGGGTTCAAATTTTCTCCTAAGTGGCTTGATAGATTTCTAGGAAGATACAATTTAAATGAACATTGTAGAATAATAGTAACACAGCAACTGCTATCAGATTTAATTGAAAAACAGAATATTTTTTTGAATTATGTTATATACCTAAGAATTTACAATAAATATGAATTAAAATATATGAACAATATGAACAAAATGCCCATATGATTTGATTTATCAAGTAATACAACTATAAATCAAAAAGGAGTAAAAATAGTAAATATTTATATAATTGGTTATGAACGATTATCATTTACAATTATACTTGCATATATGGCTGACGATACAAAAATTCTTGCAGTTTGCATTTTCAAATTAAAAAATATTTTAAAAGAAAAATTTTCAAATAATATTTATATAAGAGTTAATGAAAAAGGGTGGATTAACAAATAGGTAATGTTGTAGTAGGTTAAGAATATATGGACTTTAAGGAACTGGTTTAACAACCCATATTCTATGTTGATGTTAGATTTTTTTTATGATCATATAATAGATTCTATTAAAAATTGATTAATCATCAGTAAATTTTATAGGGCGAAAAATTGTGTAAGTTTACGATTTTGTAAGTTTACGAAAGTTTATGGCATAATATTTCAAAAAATTTCAAAATATTACATAAGTTTACAATTTCGTAAGATTTATGTGATATTACGGTCAAAATATTACGCAAGTTTTCAATATCGTAAGATTTACGCAATATTACGGTCAAAATATTACGCAAGTTTTCAATATCGTAAGATTTACGCAATATTACGGTCAAAATATTTTAAAAATTTACGAGACTGTAAACCTGCGTAATATTACGGTTGAAATATTTCGAAAATTTACGAAACTGTAAACCTGCGTAATATTACGGTCAAAATATTCTGTAAATTTACGAAACTGTAAACCTGCGTAATATTACGGTTGAAATATTTCGAAAATTTATGAGACTGTAAACCTGCGTAATATTACGGTTGAAATATTTCAAAAATTTATGAGACTGTAAACCTGCGTAATATTACGGTTGAAATATTTTGAAAATTTACGAGACTGTAAACCTGCATAATATTACGGTTAAAATATTTCGAAAATTTAATATTACTATTCGATCGTTAAAGCTGCGTATGCAGTAGAATGTATACAAGGGGCATGTGATACTATTGAATAATCAAAAATAATATAAACACCTTTTCTTTTATATAAACACCTTTTTTTTTAAGTTTGGGAAAACAAATTTATTTTTATTTACGAATTTTTTATCATTTACAATTTTTATGTTAAAATTAAAGTAAATTCTAATTTTTATTATAACTTAATAAAAAAATACACATTTGATACTTGTTCGCTACTATTTTATAAAATAGTACCCAGGCTGTACGGCGTGGACGTCAGTATCAGTCACAGCCCAAAAAAACGTGAGTCTCCAGCCGATATTTGGTACGGACTGGGCCTAGCTACTCACTTAATAAATAAAAAAATAAAAATAATTATCTTCTACAATACGTAGGTAAGTTTCTCCTTCTCTTACGATCATCACGCGTGACTAAAATTGATCAAATTTATCAAATTTAAAACATGAACGTAAATATTAATTATAAATTTTATTATAGTATAATTACCCGGCCTCTCCCAAAATCTCGTTCTAAATTCACGATAATATCTTTGGCCAGTACGCGTCTACAGCCGCCGCCCAGAGTTATCATTACGATAAAGGACATAGTTCTAAATATCAAAATCAGTTTGAATATTCGATAAATACATTTAATTTATATGAATGTAATTTTATTTATTTACTTACATGGTAATCCCTGACGAGGTTCCTCCACTTTTGGCTGCACTGTTGCCCAGAAACTCTTGTCTGAAATATTCTATTTATTCTGATTCAATTAAATGGATTGGTTAATTTGAATTTAAATTCTAGTAAATGGGAAGACGCGATGAACATTACTCTCAAATTGAAAACTACTCCTCAGCCGTCTAATTTGCCTGCCACTTCGTATGTGCCTTTCTCTTCTTTATCTCTTCCGACCTATCTCGTGACTTCATGTGACTCAGAAGTTGATTGGATCAAGAACTCGATGACTCAAGGTTTGCCATGGTTTAAACATTTGTCGGGTTTTATGGGTCGTCTAACGGTGCTACTTAATAACAGCTTTTGCAGGATGGGATGTCGATTTTTATAGTGGGCGTGTTATCTGTTATTATGTTAGCATAGTTGCTTCTACTTTGGTTAGAATATATCAAGGGAGAAGATCTAAGGAAATTTAGTGTAATGCGATTTATTCCTTTTAGGATAGGTTTATTACTATATTTTTACTTAGGAGACTATATAGCTTTGTTTTTAGTTAGGTTTATTTTATTTTGTTTCTTTTTATGTTTTGTAAATTGTATCAGTTTAATAATAATTAATAAAGATAAGGGCTACTATGCCGCATTTGCCTTGAATTTAAATTCTTTCTTAAAGAAATTATAGATATTAGTCATATGAACCTATTGGCAACAGAGTCCCAAAAATCATAGCGGCTTCTACCATTAATATTGTGGTAGGCGTGGTTTCTGTCTCGGCGTATGTCAACAAGTTCATCCATCATAGTCCAGTTCCAATGGACGTTATAGTAGGAACGACGTGAACGTGTGTGGCGAGGCATTATTAGTTTAGATTTGATTTTTATAATTTGATTTTGGGATGAGTAAAAATTTGAAAGAAAGTCGTAAAATGTCACTTTAAATAAAATTTGAACAATACCTCTTTGGTTTGATTTTATTTCTCGTTTCAATTAAAATTTAATTTATTACACTTTTCATCATTAAACATATTAATTAAATCATGTACATGTTTAATTGTTTTAAATATAAATATCAATATATCATATTTAAAAATAAAACAATTTATTATTAGCACATTCTATTGAATTTTAAATATTTCGCATACATTTCTTAAAAAAATTAATTTTTTTTAATCAATTTAATTAAAAATAATTATATTCTGATTAAATATTTTGCGTACATTTCTTAAAAAAATCATAAAAAAATCTTGTACATCGTACATGCAATTACTAAATATCATCCCCTTGTAATAAATAAAAAATTACGCAACACAAATTCAACACAAATTCAACACAAATTTAACAAATTTAACGAAATTTGGCCAAAATTAATAATTTTTTACCAGAATTATCAACACAAATTGAACACAAATTGAACACAAGTTTCAGTCACGATTTATTTATGTCACGCCCGCGTTGTTGATAATTAATCTGCATGATATGATTGTGCATACAGTATCGTATTTTCTGGCCAATCAAAATTAGGCTGATCCTTGCATGTGATTTAATCTGCATGCGTTTTTTGTCCTATTTATTTTTTGTCTCTTTATTTCTTTATTTTTTTGTTCAATATTTTTCTCTTCTTTTTATTATTTCTTTATCCTTTTGTTCAATATTTTTTAATTATATACAGAATATTTACATATATTTCATAATTTATTGCTTTGCAGGTATAAAAATATTTGTTTATTAATAATAATTATTTCATTATTTTTTACTTCTTTTTTACTTTGTATCATAATACTGACAATAATATACATGTTTCCTTTATTTCCTTTTACTTGTACTTTAATACTAACGATCGATACTAATAATACTAATTATGTTTTTTTTACTCTTTTTACTTAATACTAACAACATGTTTATTTTTTATTTTGTCTCCCCTTTCTTTTATTTTTAGTTTATTCTTTGCAGGTATAGAAATATTTGTTTATTAATACTAATTGTTTTCGTTTTCTTTTTACCTCTGTTACTTTGTGTCGTAATACTAACAATAATATCCATATTTCCTTTATTCCTTTTTACTTTTACTTCAATACTAACGATACTAACAATACTAATTATGTTTTTTTTACTCCTTTTACTTAATACCAACAACATGTTTATTTTTCCTCTTTCTTTTATTTTTAGTTTATTCTTTGCAGGTATAGAAATATTTGTTTATTAATACTAATTGTTTTAATACTAACATGTTTTTTACCCTAATTGTTACTTTATATCGTAATACTAACAATACTATTTACGTTTCCTTTTTTTCTTTTACTTGTACTTTAATACTAACGATAATATCCATATTTCTACTGTTTCTTTAATTCTTTTTACTCTAATATTAACAACACTAACAATACTAACAATATTTCTTTTATCTTTATATCTAATACCAACGTTACTATAGCTATTTCTCTTCTTTTTACATCTAATTGTATCGTTACTCTTTCTTTTTTTACTTTTATATATTCTGTATATAGTAATAAATACTTGTAATTTTTTATAATTTAATTTATATTATATCTAATAAAATATACATTATATAAACTTATAGTACAAAAATGAATTTTGAAACATTACAAAATATTTATGTAAAATTACGAATCGTCAAAATATTTTAAAAAGTTGTGAAATATTACGCAATAAATTACACAATATTACGAACCGTAAAATTACGCATATCGTAATATTTCGAAATATTTTAAAAAGTTACAAAATATTACATTTACGCAAACTTGCGGCGGGTCTGGAAACTTACGAAATATTATGTAAAATTACGAAATATTGCGAATGCGTAAAATTACGGAATATTACGAACCGTAAAATTACGAAACTTTGCATATCATAATATTTCGAAATATTTTAAAAAGTTACGAAATATTACTCTTCCGCAAACTTGCAGCGGGTCTGAAAACTTACGAAATATTATGATGCGTAATCTTGCGCAACTTTTCGCACTATAAAATTTCCTGATAATGGAAAAAAATACAAACATGGCTGTAATTCCTGATATAGTCAGCCCTCTATATAATCACCAAGTTGGTTACACCCTTAACTGGTAATTGTATAGGAGTGTGATTGTATATATAGTATATAATTTTTTTTATTAAAAATCAGAAATAAAAATTATTCTTAATTTTGGCCTAAATTATAAATTATAAAATTATAAATCATATGAATTACATATTTTTGGGTGATAGCCGTAAACAATTTTAAAAATTTCTTATAATCTATATTTTAAAAAAGGAAATTTGTTTATAATTCTGGCTGAAATTTTGACCTGACTGAAATTATAATGACTATAAAGAGGTTTAATTACTAGTAAAAATAATATGTATGTTACGGATTATGTGGTGATAGTGATTATAACCGAATTGTGATTATAAAGAGGTAAATTAACTAAGTAAAAGTCAGTTTCACAAAATTGGGTTCTTATGTAGAGGTGTGACTATATAGGATGTAATTGTATGGAGGTTTGACTATAGTTGTACATCTAAATTGCAATCACTAGACATTGCAATTAACAAGAATTTTAAATCTAAGGTAATATTATTCAATTTTTTACTTTAATTTTATTCTTAAATAGTCACTAATATTGATAAAATTACAGGTTAGGGAATAGTATAATAATTGGATAATACCAAATATTCATGCTTTTACTTTAACAGAAAAAATTAAAAGATCTTCTTATTCAATAGTCATGACATAGATTAAAGAGTCTTAAGATAAAATTAGTGAAGATTTTATTTAAAGATCTTTTAAAAGTTGTGAAAATTCAATAAACCTTGATAGTTTGGAAAATGATTATATTGGTGATCATGATTATTTATTGAATAGAAATAACAAAATGATAAAAAATTCTGATAACTTAACTGATAAAAATTATGAAAAATATGCTAAAGAGATAGATTATAAAAATAAATGGAACATCGAAGTTAATCAGAAAGAAAATCAGGAAGAAGATTATAATAAAGGTAAGAAGGAAGGGGAAGATGGTGGTAATTATGATTACCAAGATTCAATGATAAAGAAATTCACCATAGACTCAAGGAATTAAATAAAATATATAAAGTAAAAGTTTTTTTTTTATATTATTTTATTCTGGTTTATCAAAATTGCTAATTATTCTAATTATTAAATTTGTATATAATTAAAAATAAAAAACTGATTAAAAAGTGTATAGTTACTATAAATAAATTGTATACAATAATGAAGTAATAATAATAATAAATAAAGTTGTATCTGAGATAATATTATATTACATATAAAACTTTTCTAGTATTATACCTTGAGTATTTTACAAATTTTAAACTTTTAAATTAAAAATTTCTATGTAAAGTATCCAAGTATTTTAAAATTTTGATAAATTTTTCTAAGAGGATACTGTAGGACCCTAAAGAATACATATAATACAGGGATCCAAATTTGTATAAAGACACTGTATAAATTTCCAATATGTCATATGAATGAGTCTGTATAATAGACTTAAAAATAGGGATAAGTTAGATATGTATTTGTATAATAGAAGCGAATTTTAATATATGTTATAATTATATTTTGTATAAAGTTAATAAGTTAAAAAATTCAGTATATATATGATATATATATTATATATAAAATCTTATAAACAAAAACAAAATATAATTCAATAAATTTAGTAAAAAAAATTCTAAATTAACCCCTTAATCTATAAATAGTAAAACACGTAAATTTATAATAAATTTGTAAAATTTACCCCTTAATTTAAAAAAAGAAAAACACAAACTTTTAGACGTGATAGTGTAACAAATTAAATAAATTTAGATGTAATAGTGTAACAGATTTATAAAACATTTTAGACGTGACAGTATAACAAGTTTATATGTAAAATATAAACAAAATTAGACATGACAACATGACAATTTTAGATGTGATAGTGTAACAAACTTAAAAGAAAAAAATTATATAAAGAATTAAGGTCAGAAAGGTGGTGGTGGATTAAGGTGGTGATGGGATAAGAGTGGTGGTGGAGTAAAGGAAAAGAAAATTATAAGTCCACAAAATTTTAAAAAATTTGTAATTTTCCAGTATTATTTTTATATCCAATAGCTAATTTTACATCATTTTAGCATAGGAAATTTTTTAATAATTTTTTAATTAATTAATAAAATTTATTAGTAAACCTTATTTTAGTCAATATTAATCCTAGAAAGAAGATTTTAGTATCGTTAGAACCGTCTCAATGAGACGAATCTAATGATATAAAGTTTACCAAAATCCGATCACTGGATGTTTAATAAATTACGAAAATGTTATTTATTTTTTATTTAAAGATTTAGAAATTTATTTTAAAAATTTTTTTTTTTAATGAAAATTTTTATATATATATATTATTTATTATATATTTTTGTAAAAAAATTTTATAAATATAATAAAAATTTTATAATAAACTCAGATATTAAATTGTGAATTTAATAATTTTCTGCACTTGCGATGCATTGCACCCTTTTTTGTCACCTATGTCACACCCCTTCTTTTTTCATTTTTTTATATGTATTCTGGGGACTTAGAATTTTTTCAGTTGTAAAAAATCTATTTTTCACGCCCCTAGTTAAATGTTACATGTTTAATTTTACCCTGCATTACCATAATTTTGCCCAAAGTGTTCAGGGTGCGATGTATCGCAAGTGCGGAAAAAAACAAAACCCTTAAATTGTATAAAATTATATAAAATTTAAACTTATATACTGATTTTATATAAAGCTTTTAGTAAAATTAAATGTATAAAGTTATATTAAAATTTTTGGGATTGGATCTGAGTTATATATGTATTCTTCAAAATCCTGGTACTGTGCATAAGAGGGGTACTATAGCCATGATATATGGTAATTAAATAAAAATGCAGAATATATATATTATACTTTAAATTTTAAAATAAGTGTAAATTTTTATTAAATATCCCAATTTTTTTGATTATTTTTTAATTTTTAAGATAATCAGATACTTTTGATTAGGAAATATATTATAAATATCCATTTTATCATATAATCTTATAATAAATTTTAGTTAAATCAGATGGAATTTAATGAAAAAAAAAAGATTTTATATTAAAATATAAATTAATTGAATTATATTCCAGCCAACTCTCTTTATAGTCACCTCTGTTATAGTCACATTACCCTATATAGTTACCTTAGTTGAGTGCCTAAATTTTCATATATAAAAATTATCGTTTATAGTCACAAACTAATTATAATCACTATCATATTTTTTTAAAAAAATTTTATATATATGTGATTATAAAAAGATATTTATTAAAATATAATTGTTCTATGATCTAATGATCAGATTTCAATGATCTTTAGCTCATTAGTTAGGTTCATCTCATTGAAAGGAATCAGATGGTAGTAATTTTATAATGATTGGATTAATATTGACTGAGTAATCCAATTTTAAATATCAAATCAGTATTCTATATATGTAAAATTCACGTAACATTTAATATTTTGACTTTATTTTAATTACAATAGGTTCTAGTGATCAGATTTTAATGATCATAGACTCATTAAAATCACCTTATCAAAAGGAATCCAATGGTAATAATTTTATAATGATTGGATTAATATTGACTGAGCAATTTGATTTTAAAAATCAGATCAGTATTTTTTATATGTATATTTAAATTTTAATAAAAAAAATTAAATTTAATTTAAGGTCTTAATTTAAATTTTAGTAAATTAAATTAAATTTAATAATATATCATAATATTACTTTGATTCTTTTGAACATAAAACTTAGTAATATTTTTTTTTAATTTTTTTTTTTTTCTTTTTTAAATAATAGTTAAGAAAGTTATACATATCACATAATATCTATTTTATTTTAAATCCTTATTTTCTTTTCTTCCTGTTAGATTTAATAATCAATCAAATTAAAAAAAAGAAATAATTTAATCTTTAAATTTAATCTAACAAATCAGATCTGATAAATTAACCTAAAATATTTATATTATTTGGGTATCTGATTTGATTTATTGGCTAATATATTTGGATTAAATAAAAAATGTTAAAAGTATTTTTATATATAAAAAATGCTAAAATTCTTAATTCCTGTCTTTTTATATATATTAATTAAAAAGTACCAAAATAAACCTCTAAAATATATATGTAAAAGTAGGATTATAATTGTATAACCATTATAGAAATATTTAAATATTTTCAGATTATTTGATTGTATATTCTTAACATTTTTTTAATATAAGAATAAGTTATATTTTTAATATAATTTTAATAGATGATATATTATTATATTATTGTAATATGAGTTTATTTATTATATTTTTTAATTAAGTACAGTAGAAACACAATAAATTATCAAATACATTTCCTTAAAATTAAAATTTCTATAAAAAATTTTTCAATATATATATTTAATTTATTTTAATATATTTTGAAAAATCATGGTTAAATTTATAAATTAATGTTAAAACTTGAAATTATCCAATTAAAATGCTTTAAATTTTATAAGTAACCTTAATTTTTCTTGGATTTGAAACATACCATTGAGCAGAATTATAGATAATTTGTAATTCTAACATATATACATAAAATTCTCTTGTATTCATATTATTACAATATAATAAATTTAAGTTTGATCATGTATCGCATTTTATTGTCAAAAAAATTAGTTCATAATAATATTCAAAATTTAAAGATACAAATTACTACTGACGTTTACATATTCTAAAAAAATATTAATCTCACGCAGCGTTCCTTAAAATTGTATTAGCTATTATTATTAATTTTTTTTTTTGAAATTAAATTATATTATTTACTCACACAAATTTCCTTTAATTATAAAAATAATGATCCAAATAATATGAATTATACCTAATGCGAAACTAAAAGTTACTCGCTTACTATTTAAATTTAAATAAATTGTAATGGTTATTGTTATAATAAATAAATAATGACACTACTATTATTATAAAATACTTACGTATAAAGATCTATAATTGCAAAAATAATAACTGGATATAATGCCCAAGGTGAAGGTGAATAAGGCGAACAAGGTGTCACGCAGGTTGCAATCTATAATTATAAAATAGGATCAAAGTTTGATTTCAATTATGTGCCACTTGTCAAAAGAAGGAAAGATTTGGATTCACTACAAATAAATACCTTAATTACAACTATAATAAGTTTCAAAAGTTTCCACCATCCACCTTCAAATATCCGGGAATATATTAATCTTAAACGGTATGCAATTTGATACAATGAATATCTGGGAGGTATTGCACGGACAATTGCTGCTTGATTATCGTGGTTTTGTCCATTCTTTAAGACCAATAAATGACTTGAAATTAATTGAATTTAACAAATACGTTACAAACAGCTTTGTAATTTTTTTTCACCTTAGATATTGAAGAAATCTGTTCAATATCTTCGATACCAGATGTTGAAGACTCTTCGCTCTCCCGAGTGATTTGAACTTTTTCAGCACCTTTCTTACGTCTACGCAAATTTGTTGCTTCATCAATATTTCCGAAAGATTCAGAAGAAGAAACGTCTGATGATATAATAGGTTCTGATATTATGTGATGCGCGCTTAAACTTGATGTCATTCTTGTGGCAGTAGTAGAATTGTTTGTTGAAATAGGAGCTGATAATGGTCCATCCACATATT
Organism: Rhizophagus clarus; assembly: GCA_015698045.1. Taxonomy (NCBI): domain Eukaryota; kingdom Fungi; phylum Glomeromycota; class Glomeromycetes; order Glomerales; family Glomeraceae; genus Rhizophagus; species Rhizophagus clarus. The sequence goes on from BLAL01000034.1 coordinate 1,736,398, forward strand.
CTTTATTTGATAATAAGATTATATATTATATATAGGGGTACAAACAAGTTGCGATTTTCCTTTTCATAATAAAAATATAGTTCAATATAATAAATGATTGTTTCTATAAATAATTGGAAATTGTTAAGTAATTGGTGAAATAACAAAAAATTTCGATTGAATTGCGTGATAATCAATTAGTTATACATACACCTGTAGTTTCATTATAAACGTTTGTTGCAAAATTTTGCCGAATATCTTCAACAGATTTCAATATCTCATCACAAGAAGGCCTACTTTTTTTATTCCTCGATAACAATCGTTTAATCAAATTTTTAAGTTGTTGAGGAATTTTACGCGAAGAACTTGGAAAAAAATTATTTTCAGGAAATGATACACTAAAAAGAAAAAAAAAAATTTCATCCGTTGTTAAAATAATGGTGGGTACTATATAACATTTCATAAATAGCTAACCTTTCGAAATGTAAAATTTCTTGTTTCAATAAATCAACATCATCCACTTGATTATAAGGAAGTCTTGAATAACAAAGATAATAAAGAACCATTCCCAAAGACCACATATCAGACTTTTGAGAATAATCTTTATAATATTTTCCATCCATATCAACTATAAAAATAATCTTTAAAATTAATTAATATTAAAAGATAGTATTTAAGTAATAAATAAATCACCAGTTAATAATTCGGGTGCCATAAACTCAAGGGTTCCAGTTGCGCCAGTTCTCTCGCGTTCTGAAAGTTGATCTAATATTTCACATTCTCCAAAATCTGATATCAAAACTCTTGGTCTAAATAATAATTTATAAATTTACTAAACGTTAAAGAGATGAGTGACATTAATAAATATTAAAATACTAACATATTATCTCTCCCTTCATCATAGTGTAATAACAAATTTGAAGGTTTTAAGTCCCTATGCACAATACCGTGTCGATGTAAGTGAGCCAAACCCTCACAAATATCTATAAACAGTGACCAAATTACTGGTAATTCTAAATAACGTTTTTGTAATGCATTATTAGAAGAATTTGTTGTTGATTGTTCATGTGCTTGTCTCATTCTTCTTGCACGCAATAAACGTTCTTTTGCACTAAGATTTTTCTCTGAACCATGTTGCGTTGTAAAAGTTGAAAATCGTTCACCGATATATTCTTCTAAATTCCCTCCATTGGCACATTCCATCAAAATAAATAAACATGGAACTTGTGGACCAAACTTTGTTAATTGATGATATTCTAACCAAGCATGCTTATAATCCACAATGTTCGGATGATGTAACTTTTCTAATAAATGAACTTCTCTTAACATTCTGACTAACCATGAATGATTATCACCAACGGCAACTTTCTTAATAGCATATTCTCCCAAATGTACGTTATCCAGAACATGCTATTGAATATTTTTTTTAAAAAAAAAAGTTATTTAGAACAACGCCTTTATAAAAAGTCCATTTAATATTTACCTTACAAAGGTAAACAGATCCACGAAATCCTCGTCCCAGTTTTTTTTCTTCAATAAAAAATCTCTCATAATATCCTTGATTAAACGAATTTTGTGAAAGGTTAGAATGTGTTTCAAAATCTGGATCTATAGATGATGATGCTGTTGAAGATTCTGCAAAAGAATGTGATGAAACGGTGTGCGTAGAAAATGTGGATTGTCCGATTATGGGTGATGTTTCGGGTTGAATGCTTGAATTAAAATATTGAGAATTTAAATTCAAAACATTTAATTGAAAATGTAGAATTAAAAGTTATAAAACAAAATAAAACAAACCTTTCGGAATTTCCTAATAAACGAAAATAATTTCTATGCATAAAATCTGGTCTTAAGGTCTTTGGTATTGTATTAAAAATTAATAATATTATTTTAGTTCAACATATATAATATATATATATATATATGTACATAAAATAAATAAAATTTTAAACATACACTAGGCATATGATTAGTTGGTTCATAAGTTCTTCCGCATGCAAGACAGAAAGATGATGTAGTCAACGCCTTATTTTATTTAAGATTAATTGAATGTAAATTTGAAATCAATACATTCAAACTAAAACTTGTTTGAAAGAATTAAACCTGAGCCTGGGATGATAACGGATTATCCCTTGGTGGTAAACGTCTAACCGAAACGCGTCGATTAGTAGTATTATAAAGGACCAACTGACCAGCATTTTCATTGCGCCTAAAAATTTAAATATATAATTGAAAAAAAAAATAAAATTATACAAACAAAAACATATTTATAACCTTATTTAATTATAAAGAAAACACGCACAGAATGACCGTCCACTCTTTAGAGTAAGGGACAAGTTCATTATGACTATCAATACCACCATAAGTAGCGCTACTGGATTGAGAAGCACTTCCTTCACCAGCTTGGCCGTAAGTGAAAGTATTTCTTCTAGATCTTATTATTCTTCCTGGTGGTGGTTCATATAAGAAAGGGCTAGGTTCAACAGTGAAAGGTTGAGCACTCGGAAGGATCGTTGTTATTTTATCAGAATTATCAGAATCAACATCATCAGGGGATAATACTACATTCTGTAAATTTTTAGAATTTTTTCGTGATTTCATTTCTAAGAAACTTGGATAAATTTAAAAAATATCAGAGAAACAAATAACTGATTAGAATTCATCGTGGGGAAATTTTTAAGTTGCAGATCAAAATATGATCATTTGTGTTACAGCACTAGTTATTCCCGAGGATCAATGCAAGTTAGTATCACCAAAGTTTTTGTGAAAATTGTCCTTAAAATGATAAACATTATAGTTGAATAAAAATAAATATACTAATTAATATATTCAAGGAATCTCTAAACTTAAGGTTCGAAATATTCGAAAGCCATTTTATATAAATATTCAGGTATAATTGAAATGAAATAGACGAAAAATAAGTAATTTCAAAAATCTAATGAAAATTTTCTATTAAGTAGCAGAAAATTCGCTTACTATATAGAGTAAATATGCAGGATCATTAGATCTTTAAAAGACTAATTTGTCAGTTATAGTAAATAAATGATATTATAGGTCTATGCATACCACCCTGCGTAATACCCTGTGTAATATGTTTTAAAGGGTAATAATTTTAAGGATAAATATATCCTGATATATACGGTATTTATGGAAAGACGGATAGTAAAAACGTAACACGTGAATTAATTAATTGCACAGCTTCTTTTTTTACTAAACTTTCTAACGGTTTTAAGCATGTTGTAACGCTAATTAATAAACATTGTACTTATGTAAATATATTGCAAATGATGTAAACGCACAACAAACAAACAAGATCTATTAACTTGTTAATAACATTTAATTCGCAAAAATTAGAAATTTCAAATTAATTTTCGGGATTTCAAAATATTTGGCTTAAAGCTATTTTTCTTTTAAATAGCGGTAAATATCTAACATTTTTATTATTTTTAATTAATTATTCTTTTTTAATTAATTAACAAACAATAAAATATTTCTCAAAAAAGACAATGACTTCAATTTAATAAATTAAGCGAAATACTATTTATTATCAAGATTCTGAACGGGACATAAATAGAAATTTTATTTAACATTTAATCTATTACATTAAATTTTTTTTTTCTCTTTTTTCTTTTTTTTTCCTTCCGCCGGGCACGTTTCAGAATTTGAATTATAAGCCGAAATAAATTATTTTTCATGCAACTATCGGATTTGATTGATCAAAAGCAGAATTAGGTTAAGCGTAAAAGGACCAAAGCTTGATCGAGTTAGTTTGTTTGTTACATTCTACACGTGATGGACCCTATTATTTAACTAAACTTTTTCCCGCTTTTATAAAAAGTTAGTGAAAAAAGCATACTTTTCCGAAATAGTTTCAAATTAATATATAATTCCCAATTAAAATACTTTTAATAATATTATTAGACCAATCCAATTTAAGTCAATCACATATAAAGTAAGTTAAATCATTTGGTATAGTAGATACTTATAAAAATAACATTAAATTCCTCTTCTCCCTCTTTTTTTTTCAACATACATGCACTCTCTCACACACACACATATGTACATGTAAATATATATATACGTATAATAAACATATATATATGTGTGTGGAAATTTAATTAGATCCTTCCGAACATTTTTTTTTAAATAATTAAAGAAAATAATAAATAATGTTCACTAAAACACCTTTAGACGGGGATCCTATGGTCGTCTTATATCATAATCATTCATACTGCGATTGGAGAGTAACTTTATCTTGCGAAGATGGTCAAATGTACAAATTATTATACGTAATAAATCTCGCTTTAGCAATTTTTATTATGATTGCATGTATAATTTTACTTTGGTATAGAATTAGTCGTCAAGGATGTACTATATTCTCTCCTAAAGTACCCGGAACTGGTTTTATTAGACCGAATCCTGTCGAAGGTTTTCTGGTTTGGGCGATATTGTGGTTGATTGGTACGCAGAATGAACGCGTAAATTTGATGCTACGCCTCATAATTAATTACTGCGCCAATATTCATTTGGTATTTTTAATTCCTAGGTCGAATATTTTATATTTTTATTTTACGGTCTGGTAAATTGGAGGAAAATTATTTGGCATTAGAAAGTAAGTATAAATAATATATTAAAAAACTCTAGTTCAAATAAATTTAACACTAATATGCATTATATCTCTCTCTCTAAAATTAGCATTTCAAGAACTGGTAACATATTAATTTATTTTCAGAATATTTAAAAGTTTAATTTTAGACAATACTAATCTCCTTTTATTAGTATTGGACATGTGCTTCAACAGGTTATTATTATAAATTACTATAAATAATTTTTTTTTTTTTTTTTTGTTATATTAACAATCCTTTTCGTAATTTAGGTTGTGCGTGGTTTGTTGTTGGAACATATTTACAAATTGGAAATCATCTAAATTCGAAACAAAGACCATGGCGCCCAAATAACAAATTATCAGATGGATATCTTTTATTAATGACAATAGTTGTACCGATAACAATATGGCCAATCGCAGCTATAAGCGGATATTTTAGAGATAATGAAAATGCGAAAATAGCAGATATATTAATATCAATAAGATACTTATTCTGGAGTATATGGCTTGGTTTTGGTGCTATGGGAACATTTTATTTTGGTAGAGAGTTATGTATTGTATTAAGTTATCATATTTCTGTCGCAAAGGAAAGTAATCATATTACTGCTGGAAGGGTAAAAAGAATGCAATCGGGTTTAAAAAAGATTGAATTCACTTTATATATAATAATGTTGACTTATATATATTATTTTACATATTGTACTACTGTTTCAATATTTCGCACATGGATAATTACTCATTCTAAAATATTGAGCATTATCATGTTTGTAACCTACGCTTTTTCTAGTCCTCTTTGCATTATATTCGTTGTAGCAACGATAAGCATAAGGTAATTTCCTTTCTTTTTCCCTAAAATTATTATTTTTACATTTTTTACATCGAGAAATAACTTATTTTTTACATATTAGGATAATACAAAGTCGTAAAAGAGAATCATCAACTACTAATAAATTAATTAATGATAATAATAATAATGTTATTAATATTAATAATAATTCCCTTTATATAAAGCGATTAAGTAATACTAGTACACATTTAATATCTGCTAATGATAGTTCACGTAAAAATCGTCCGGTTTCGAACGTTAATGGACTTGCACAAGATATACCAGAATTAGATTCAATTACTTCAGCGATTGCTCACTTGGACCAACATCAATTTGATGATCTAGTTGCTTACACTCAATTTAATACTAATAATAATATTAACCAGATCGTTGAAGAAATTGAAAGAAACGGATCCGGATCTGGATCTGAACCCGGATATGGATCCGGATATGGATCTGGATCTGAACACGAATATGAATTAAAAGAAGAAAAGTTAATAGGACAACATCTTGAACAAATTGTTGTTAGACCTGCCTCCCCTACTATTCCTATTTTTTCAATTAATACAAAATAATATTATATAATAGAAATAAATATTTTTTTTATTGCATTTGTACTTTAAAAAAAGGATATTTTTCATTGTATATTTAGATTTATTTAGATTACTTAGATCATTTAGATTATTTGGTATAATTTACACTTTCACATCATTGAGAATATAAAAAAAATCGATTAAGAATTAATAATATATAAATATTAAATTTCTTAATATACAAAAAAATTTGGTTATTGCGTATATAAATTAACAACTAAAAAAAAAAAAAAAATTATTTCTAAATTTTCGAAAGTATAAAAATATTACCGAGAAAAATCCCAATAAATATCGATATTGGCTATCGTAGTAGGATATTTTTTTCAACTTTATGATCTTAGTAATAACATTAAATAAATTGTAAAAAGAAATATTTCAACGTACGAACAGGATTACCGGCAAATATTTCGAAATCGAATCGAGGAAATTCTTGTTTTACTCAAATATTTGAATATTTGATTCAAATTGGTCAAAATGAAAGAATAATAATTCCAAATAATGTAATTCAATACGAGTAATGGTTCCTAAAATATATATAAGGAAAATAAAATAAAATAAAGAAAAAAATAACGAATATAAAAATTCAAATATTGTGGGTGGGTTGACTATTTAAATATAAAAATAATATATATGTATAATAATCATGACGAAGTACATATAATACACGTAGTTGCAAACAACAGTAATAAAATAGAATAGAATAATAAAAACAATAATAAAATGGTGAAATCGAAATGTTCAGGCTAACGTGTTACAAGATAATAATAATAATAAAAATATGTATATGTATATATACTACAAAAGACCCATCCGCCAATGAAACCTTTTTTTTTGTAGGATTTTATGATGGAACAAAATCTATCAAAATTTTTTCTCTAAAATAAAGAAAAGATGAAATAAGACTGAACAACAACGTACATTGAACTGATCCATATTTAGTCCCCTTTACCATAAGTTATCCATACCTATACCACAAGTCCATAAAGTAAATAAAATAATCGTAGAAAAAACGGTATTAAGGGACGCTACACTGCATTACTAAATATTTCTTCACCATATTCTGATCCAGCATGACTGCCACCAGGACTACAATAAAGCGAGCTGCTACCATCCATTTCGTCATCTGATGGATATGCCATTGGTGAACCCGGGGAAGGACTCGGTGGTAAAGGTGTATTTACAGCCTGGTTAAGAGAAAATGAATTAGGAGAAAGTGGTGGCATTGGACTAGATAATATTGAGTTTCCCATAAAGGGACTCGCAGGGAGCTGAATGTTCAATGGGCTTTGCCCATGTGGACTGTTTTGACTAGATGATTGACTTGGTATATTAGTGTTTACCGTCAACGGCGTCGACGGACGCTGTGGCATTGGATGCACTCCTTGTTGTGTTGATAATTGGTTTAAAAGGAAACTCATATTGGTATGGTTATTCTCTGGTGATGTGATATATATCGGTGGCCGTTCAGGTTCAGGTTTGATTTCAAAATTATCAAAATTCAGTTCAAATGGAACTTAAAAATAAATAAAATTTATTATTATATCAATAAATATTTTTCCCTAAAATTTATTATTTATTGACCCTCTATATCATACACCACAAACTCACGTGTTGTTGTTGACCCTTGATTCTGCATAAATTCCCACATTCCTTTCATCCAATTTTGCTGCAAAGTCTGTTTTCGTTTCGTATCCGCCAAATCCCTCATAACCTCGGCAAAATTTTCCTGTAATTGTCTAATTTGCTGAATTAATTCATTTTGTGCAACTTGCATCATGGCAAGATGTGCATGTAAATCTCCTGTTTCTCGTCGTAGAGTTTCTGACTCCATAGCTTTTCTTTTAATATCATCTAATAAATCTGGACGACCGCGCAAAAACTTTGGGTGAGAAAATTCCCAAATTTGATTTTCCGCTAGCGTACGATGTCCACGAGGTGATTTATTCACTTTGTGAAAACCATACCTAAATTAGAACGTTAATAAAATTAATGAAACAAATTCTCAACTTAAGTAAAAGTAAAATAGTAAACAAACTTACATATTTAGTTGACGAACAAAACTAGAGAAATTATTGTGTTTAAAATGCTTTGGTAGGACGTCACGAGAAAATTCCATAATATTACATACTATAAAGGACGACCCCGTATAATTCCAAGCGATAAGATGTTGATATTGTTTGTCAACAACCATACTTAAAGATCGGAAATACGCAATGTTAATATTTACCAAGGAAAGAAAATAAACCAGTAATTGAACCACGATTAGCCAGTTGCAAACCAATTACCTTGACGCAACAGCTTAGTTTTTTAAAACTTAAACTTACTTGTACAGCTTATGAACAAAAGTATTGCTACTCATCTTAACAGGTTGTGTGGAAGGCGGCTGAAGGGACATGAGATTCTGATTTTGGAAGTGTGATTGTGGTGTAGTAGGTGTTGTGGGTGATGAGGGTGAAGATAGTTGATACGCGCTCATCTGTATAATCGTAAGCTTACCAATTTACTAAACTTAACAACCGATAAATAAATTTCAAAAAAAATATTTCCTCCTTAATAAACGGAAATTAGTCTTTTATACTGCGTGTTGTACTATCGTCATATCCTGTTGCAAAAAAAACATGTTTATAATTGTGACTTGGTTACCTACCAATCTGAGAGGTTTGTAGGACAAATTTCTTTTAGAGTTGGCTCAGTCCTACTATTATACAATTAGTAGGACTTTGTGTTCCGACACAATTTTGTGACACATTTTTAATGTTTAACGAAAGGGAATTACCAGGTTTTTTTAGATGACGAAGTTATATATGTTGTGGTTTATAAATAAAATCATCCATTGTTATAATTGATTGTAAGTTAGTAATTTCAATTATTATTTTATTATTATTTGCAATATCCGTTTATGCCTAAATAAGCTTTATTTTTTTCCTCTCTCACTACTTCTTTACCAAGATTCAGTATTCGTGCGTTAATACCATAAATGGATAATTAAGAAATTTCACCATGTATGTCTACTAATTAATTTCCGAACCAATCATAATAATTCGTATTTCAAATATATTGTCTCACCTTATATTGGAATCTTTCGATGTGAAACAACAAGCACCTATAGAGTGTTTTTAGATTTGGATCAAAAGAATTTCTTTTCTGCATATTTATGCTATGAAATAGATAACAAAGAAACTGTATAATGAAAGTTATTGTCCAAGTCTTTCAAAAAAGCCTAGTTTAAAATTATATTCGGTGCGATATCCTAAATCTAATAGAATTAAGATTTTTTAGGTCGCCCCGCCCGTGTCTTTTAATCTTATTTTTATTTAATGTTTTAATTGCAGATATTAATTAATTAAAAATTTGAAACTAAAGAGATTTACATCTATCCTTTAAATTATTTTGACCAGTTAATTATTAGACAAGTGTTTACCTTTGAAATATCGAATTTTTTATATTTAAAATGCATATAAACGGTTATAAAAATATAATACTATACAAAATATTTCTCAGATTTATTTCATACATCTTAGTTGATTACTTATACTTCAATATTTAATTTATTCATTATAATAAACCAATATTGGAGCCATATAGAAAAAAGCCTGAAGGATCAAAACAAATTCTAAATGTTAGGTTAAAGGAATGATTTTAATGATAAAGAAATTTTATTATATATTAATATATACAAGTAGGTATATTTGGCTACTAAACTACTATTTTTCTTTTTTAAAATATTTATAAAATATATTAATAAAATTTCTTTTTAAAAAGCTACTTGCAATATTTAAGCTAATTTTAATAGTAGCTATAAAAAATTGCAATTTAAAATCCATTTAAATTTTATATATTATTTAAAATTAAAATTTTAAATATCAGATATATTTTAATTAAATTAACTCAAATAGAAGATTTTATAAACATGTAAAAAACAAAAGAAAATAATAGCATTATAAAAACCATCTTACTATTTCAAAATTATAAATTATTTATATAGGTTCCTGAATAATAATTATAATTAAAGTTACATTTTACTATATTTTTAACTTTATTTTTTTTCTAATATTTAATTTTATTAAGTTAATATTAAAAAAAATATGTCTTTAAAAAGAAAAATCTTTTGATATTAAAATCTTATAAGTTTAAAATAAAACTTATTATATAAGTAAAATTTGGTTAAAAAATATAAATTTTTTTATTATTAATATATATAAATATACAAAAAAAATAAAATTTTATATTAATAAATATTATTTTTTAAATTATAAAATTATAAATAATAGTAAGTCAATTTCTTTATTAGAGTTTTATACCTATAACTTTTAAATTAAATTTAAGATATTAATAATAAAATTTTAAAAAATTTTAACATAAACATATAATTTTAATTATAATTATATGCTCAAATCTGTAGAATCAGTTTAAATTAAGAATTTATATATAAAATTTAACAAAAAAAAATAAAAAAATGTGACTTTTGTTTTATAATTTCCTAATTCAAATTGTATTATATAATCATCTATAAAAAAATAATTTTTTACTTTTGAAATAATAAAATATATCTCATAAATACATAAATAATGTAAAAGTCAATAATAGATTTTTAAAGTTAATAATAAGTTTATAGTACAATCAAAAATTTTATATTGTTTGCATATTAGATATAATAAATAATTATTTTTTTTACTTTTTAATATTTACTATTATGCAAAAAAAAATAATAAAAAATTATAAAGATTTAGGATTATGGATTAAACTTAATATAATTTATTTATTTATTCTTTATATCATATTTTAAAAAATTTTAAGACTGTTTTAAATAATAACAAAAGTTTATTATGATTGTTAATTTTAAAGTTAGATAAATTTTATTGTTTAAATATTTGAGAAGATGAAGAAGCTTTATATGACCTTTATTTTTTATTAATAAAATAATTTTTTTTTTAATACTATTAAAATTATTACTGATTTAAATTATATTAATTTATAAGAAAAATAATTTTTTTTTTAAAAAATAAATAATTTATTATAAAAATAAATAATTTAATTAATATTAAACCTATTTTTATAAAAATACTGTAATTAAATATTATCCAAATTTGCTTTTATTTGAATATAAATTTTCTTGACTTAAATAATCTACTATATAATTAAAAATATTTGTAATATTTAAAATACTTATATAAATAAATTTAAATTATATAACCTTATTTTTATTGGCCATATAATTATTCAAAAAAAAAAATTTTACTTTCTGCAATTTTGTATTCCTAAAAAAAAAATTTCATATTATACAAATTTCTAAAAAAAAAAAATTTTCTTTTGCAAAAATCTAGTCAAATTGGTTTTACATGTTTTTTAAAAAAGAAAATTTATATAATGATCATTTAATTCTAACCAGCATTATAACTATTATTACAATTAAATAAATATAAAAAAAAACAAAAAAATAAATAATTTTTTAAAAAAAAGATAATTAAGAATTAAATTAGAGTTAAGATTAGAAAGAGAAATTAAGGTTAGAAATTAGGGTTAAAGTTAAGAATTAAGTTAGAAATTAGAATTAAAAATTAGAATTAAGATTAGAGATTATATATTATTTTATTAATTAATATCAACTTAATGTGAAATAGTAGACTACAGCTAATAAAATATTAAAATATATGATTTTTTTTAACATTTTACATATATTTATTAAATTAATTTATTTTATATTATTTATTGATTATTTTTATAATAGTTTTTAAAATTTTTTATATAAAAAATAAAGGAAAATAAAGCAATTTAAGATCAATTTTACAAATTTACAAATATGTTATCTAGAATTTTATTTATATAAGACTAAATAAATAAAATTTTTCATTTCTCATGAAAAAAATACTAAATTTAACCTGGCCGCCTAGAAAACAAATTCATTTTTTAAAAAAATTTAGTCAATCTCTAAAAGGTAATTAACTGATTTAATAAATTTTTTACTTAGATTACCAGATATAAAAAAAATTAGGTTATTAAGTATAAAAAAAATTCTTTTTTTATGACTATGATTAGATCACATGACCAAATAAAATAATTCTTTCAGAACATTTACATAACCTGTCTAATCATAAGAAACTAATAATTTTATTCACTTAACCTAATATTTTATTAATCTTAAGTTATAAAATAATTTATTAGATTACATTAATTTATATTATTTAATTAAGATTTTTAGAAAAAAGTATTTAATAATAAAATATAGTTAAAATTATTATGATTAATTTTAGTTTAATTTAAATATTTATTAAATAATAATTAAATTAAAAATTTTTTTCTAATTTTTATTTGCTATAAAAATCTAAAAATTAAAAAAAAAAGAAAATAAAATATATTAAATAAAGTATTGAATTTAAATAATCTTAACTTATTTTTATTATTATAATTTTTAATTTTTTTTTTTATTTCAAAGGTTATATAATATTTTATTATAAAATATTTGAATAAAAATATTACCATATCTCACAGGCCACAGTACCCCCCCTATGTATAGTACTCCCTCAAAAAATTTGCGAGAATTTTAAAGTACCCAGGTACTTTATATAGAGAATTCCAATTTAAAGCTTAAAATTTTGTAAAATACCTGGGGTATAATACTAGATCAATATATAATGTATATTCCAGATATATAAAAACGCCAGAACAATTAGTTTCAGCATTTTTTTTTTACTTTACATATAAAAAATGCTAGAACCGTCAGTTTTGGCAATTTTTTTTGCGTTTTTATATATATAAAAATGCTAGAACAGTCAGTTTCAGCATTTTTTTGCATTTTTATATATAAAAAATGCTGGAACAATCAGTTTTGGCATTTTTTTTACTTTACATATAAAAAACGCTAGAACAATCAGTTTCAATGTTTTTTTTTATTTTATATATAAAAAATGCCGGAACAATCAGTTTTGGCGTTTTTTTTTACTTTACATATAAAAAATACTGGAACAATCAGTTTTAGCGTTTTTTTTTATTTTACATATAAAAGATGCCAGAACAGTCAGTTTTGGCATTTTTTTTGCGTTTTTATATATATAAAAATGCCAGAACAATCAGTTTTGGCATTTTTTTTTACTTTACATATAAAAACGCCAGAATAGTCAGTTTCAGCATTTTTTTTGCATTTCGCCAATCTAATTAAACCTGAGTATTATACATAATACACTACCCTACAATAAATATTCAGATTTTACAAATTTTACTTAGTAAAACATAGTAAAATTGATGATTTTCTGATTGCATAAAAGTCTGCGGATTTTCAGTAAAATCCATCTGAAATTTTTTTATTTGAAAGCCAATCAATTATAGCTTTTAAACATATAATCAGAAGTATTCTATCTTTAAAACACAAAAAAATGTTCATATATAAAGCAATAGACAAGATAATTTTATATGTAAAAATGCAAAAACATATAAAAAAATTGATACCTATGTTTTACAATGAGAACATTTTCTTATGTTTAAAAAAAACTCTTTTTTTGTTTCAATACTTTAAAACTACAGTTGATCGACTTCAAAATAAAAAAATTTCAGGCGGATTTTACTGAAAATCTGCCAACTTTTATGAATCCCGAAAATCATCAATTTTACTATGTTTTACTAAGTAAAATTTATAAAATCCGAATATTTATTGTAGGGTAGTGTATGTACCCCAGGTATTTTAAAAATCCTGTACCCCCCCTATGTATAGTAACCACCCATGTATAGTACCTCCAGATACAGGCCAAAACCCCCAAAATTTGCAAGATACCTGGGGTACTATAACCTGTGATATACGGTATATACAAAATATAAAACCTATTCAACACAAGTCCAATCATGTCAAATCAGGCACTAATCAGGTACTAATCAGGTATCTGATTGATGCCTGATTTATTTAATCTGATACCAATCAGGCAATCTGATTGATAGTTGATTTCTGCCAAAATCTGACGTCAATAAGTCACCAATCGGGCAGGATCAATGTCTGATTGATGACTGATTAAAGCCGATTAATGGCCGATTAATGGTCAATTGATGGTTGACTTGATGATCAATTGATGGTCAATTTGATGGTTGATTGATGGTTGATTAATGGTCGACTGATGGCCAATTTATAGTCAATTTATGTCAAATTATGGTCAAATTATGATCAAATTATAGTCAAATTATGATCAAATTATGGTCAAATTATGGTCAAATTATGGTCAATTTATAGTCAATTTATGGCCAAAATACATAGGATCTTTATTTATAATAAATAATAAATACTAGTATAAATAAACATAAATAATTATTAATATTTAAAATAAAAACATTCATAATACAGTCTGGGATATTACCATAAATGGAATTGATTTCAAGTATTTTGATTGGTGATGATCTTACTATTTTTGTGTATGTCGATCAAAGAATATTGATCAGAATATTCTATAACTGATGCGATTTTATTGATAGTTCATAAAACTAGCAAGACTTTAAAGTTTTATTTTGGAAAATTTTATTATTTTTTCAAGTCTTAAAATTAAATCAAAATATACTTTATTTTTGTTATACTATATTTGTATTATCTATTTTATTATTCACGCTTATACCTCTTGTAATATGGTTAATAATTCATTTTTTTTTTAGACCTTACTGCTTGTGAATACTTTCACAGCCCCTGAATGTGATGATTGGAACCTTGTCATGATAATTAATGTGATATCTACTATATTTACTAGTATCAAAATGGCCAAAGTGTACATGGTTACACTTATGTTACTTAGAGAAATTATTACCAAAGTGTACGAAACAGTTATCTTAATGTGTTATCTTCGTATTCAGGGGCCTTATACTTTCACTCATTTATTCTAAAAGAGATTCTAATTTACGTAAAATCTCTATTCATGTCATCTTAGATTTATCCTTCTGTGCTATTGCTTCTTGTTGTTCACAAAATACTTGAACATCAAAATCACTGATACTGGTCTTAAATTCTGAAAATTGAGTGCTAAAATCACAGGTACTATGTTTAATCCAGTATCTAATTTGCTATTATCAATGCTGTGACACTTTCTTTTGCTTCAATTTTAAGAAGAATTAAAATTCGTGATTTAATCTGAATTTAAACGGGACTCATAAAAGTGGTTTGTAGATATGATTTGATTATAGTATTTTTCACATAAAGAATATGAATCTAAAGATATTTGAAGGTTAATAAGTTCTGAAAAAAAAGTATAATAAAAGGAGAAATGACTAGCTACTGCTTTTAATACTAGTATATCATAGTGTCACCATATTTGTGATGTTTTTGTTTCTCATTTTCTTAAACCTTTTTGCTCATATATAATTACTAATACAAGATAAATCCTTAGCAGACAGTTTTTTGTACACTAGCTTTACAATAAAATTAAGAAAATAAATTAAAATAAAAATTAAAAAGTGATAAAGAAACTCGATAAAAAACTCTATAAAAAAGCATCATAATTTGAAAATAGGTTATTTTATAATATTCGTACTTTTTGAAAAGAGAGTTGATTATAGTAAAAGCTTCACTGATTATGAAACTATATACCTTTTACTACATATTTTTATAATTGCATTTTGTAGTTTCAAAAAGAATGTCATGAGAAATTTTTTCACCAAATCACGTTAATACAGATGAGATTGACTAATTAAATTTTGTTTTAATTGCCGATCATTTCAAAATCATTCTAGAACAATAATCTATTATACAATCCAATTTAGGAAATATCCCAGACTGTAATAAACAATGTTACTAGTATCCACATGTAATATTTGAAAACAGATATTAGTATATAACTGATAAAGTTAGTAATATTTAATAAATAGTAAAGTGTAAATATAAAAAGTTAATAATCATCATAGTAAAGTACAAATACAAAAAGTTAGTATTATGAAAAGTTTGTAAAAAAAAAGAAAAATATGTAATCATGTTAGTAAAATATAAAAAAAAAGAATAAAAAAAAAGAATAGCATTAGTAATATAAAAAAAAAAGAAATATAGTGTTACATTAGTAATATTAAAAAGAGGTAAAGTTAATATTATAAAATAAAATATAGTTAATATAATAAATTTAATGACAAAAATACAATAATTAATATACCTA
Organism: Rhizophagus clarus; assembly: GCA_015698045.1. Classification (NCBI taxonomy): domain Eukaryota; kingdom Fungi; phylum Glomeromycota; class Glomeromycetes; order Glomerales; family Glomeraceae; genus Rhizophagus; species Rhizophagus clarus. The sequence goes on from BLAL01000034.1 coordinate 1,752,508, forward strand.
TAAAATGTAAAGAATGTAAAAAGAAAACAGAAAAGAAAGAGTGTATATTTTTTGAAAAATAAACAAAGTCACGTTTGGTAATTTATATGCATATTAAGATCAGGTCACGTGTATAAGATCAGACTGAATTTTGAAAACTATCGTTAATTTTAATTCTGGAGAATACTAGTAATTTTACCAACCCTTTATTTAATTTTACAAATTCTAAAAAATTCTCTCTTAAAAATATAATATAAACTCTTAGGAAATTTTAGAAAAAAATCTCTATTTCCTATACGAATAAATCTCTTAAAAAAATTTTCTATCAAAGAACCCCATACAAACCCTTTCCATATGAACTCTTAGGAATCTCTCAAAAAAAATTCTATCAGATATCCCATACAAACCCTTTCTATATGAACTAATTTTCTATCAAAGAATCCCATACGAACTCTTTCAAATGAACTCTTAGAAAATCTTTCAAAAAAAAAATTTTCTATCAGATATCCTATACGAACCCTTCTCATACGAACTTTTAGAAAATCTTTTAAAAAAAATTTTCTATCAAAGAATCCTATACGAACCCTTTCCATTTGGACTCTTAAAAGATCTCTCAAAAAAAATTTTTCTATCAGATATCCCATACAAATTCTTCTCATACGAACTCTTAGAAAATCTTTTAAAAAAAAATTTTCTATCAGATATCCCATACAAACCCTTCCATATAAACTCTTAGAAAATCTTTCAAAAAAAATTCTATCAGATATCCCATACAAACCCTTTCCATATAAACTAATTTTTTATCAGATATCTCATACGAACCCTTCTCATACAACTCTTAGAAAATCTCTTAAAAAAACTTTCTATCAAAGAATCTCATATGAATCCTTTCCATATGAACTCTTAGAAAATCTCTCAAAAAAAAATTTTCTGTCAGATATTCTATACAAACTTTTCTCAAACAAACTTTTAGAAAATCTTAAAAAAAATTTTTTTATCAAAGAATCCTATATGAACCCTTTCTATGGACTCTTAGAAAATCACTCAAAAAAATTTTTCTACCAAATATCTCATACGAACTCTTTTTATACAAACCCTTCCATACAAATTCTAAGAAAATCTCAAAAAAAATTTTCTATCAGATATTCCATATGAATCCTTCCCATACAAACTCTTAGAAAATCTCTTAAAAAAAAATTTTTTATCAAAGAATCACATACAAACTCTTTCCATATGAACTTTTTAAAAATCTCTCAAAAAAATTTTTCTACCAGATATCCCATATGAACTCTTTTCATACGAACTCTTAAAAAATCTTTTAAAAAAATCCCATACAAATCCTTCTATACGAACTCTAAGAAAATCTCTCAAAAAAAAATTTTCTATCAGATAATCCTTCCTATACGAACTCTTGAAAAATCTTATCAAAATATCTCATATAAACTCTTTCTATATGAACTTTTAGAAATCTCAAAATCTCTTAAAAAAAATTTTTAGAATCTCAAAAAAAAAAATCTCTATTTATTAAATTATTCTATACGAATCTTAAGAAATCAATTAAAAAAAAATTTTCTATTAAAGATATCCCATGTGAACTCTTCCCATATGAACTCTTGAGTTTTGAAACAGGTTAACTTATTTTTAAATAAAAAAATATTTTAAAACATGTTATTAAACCTATTATTAAAAAAATCTGACTAAATATTATACAAATATTATAGGTTCAGAAATATAAACAATTTTATTTTATTATATGCCAGACTCTAGAATTGAAGTAAATGAAGGGAGGGTTGCATTTATTATTTCTAACTTTTCTTCTTTAGAGTTGCTGGATGAATTTACAAATCAGATTTTACCAAATCTATAAAAAAGATTATCAATTTGTTTAGTGATACAATTACTATATTAATTAATCCAGTTATAAAAGTCGTATACTAATTAGCAACCAATCAGGCATCAATTCGATATGATCAATTGGTGACCGATTGAATGATTGTTTGAGAATTCACATATTAAAGTCAAAATTTATATTTGTAATCTTGCATTTTTTGATAATAAAATAATAAAATAGGTAAAATTATAATTATAAATTTCATCAGATAAAATTAAATTAAGCTTAAAATTTCAATTGTATACTAATTGGACATCAATCAGTCATATGACTGGTTGATAACTAATTTGGAATTTATGTCTGATTGATGACTGATTGGTATCAGATTGAAAGAATCGGCCATCAATAAGTAATCAACCAGTTTTCTATTAGTCACCAATCAGTCATATGACTGATTGATAACTGATTTTTTATATTTTGACCTGTGATTCTGTTAGATGTGACCCATAAATGAAAAACCTATCCAACTATAATCAAACTTAATACTTATAAATATAATAAATTTATATAAACTAAAATATAATCAATAAAAATTTAAAAAATTTAAACTAATAATTAAATAAATAAAATCTAATCATAAATAAACTAACAATAAATCTAATGAATTATTAATAAATCATCTCTATTTTCCAAAAGATTAACATTATAGAAATCCAATAGTTTTTTATAAGTCTAAGTGAAATAACTGTCAGAATATATTAACATGTATATCTGATTTTAATAGTAGTTCTATATATGGGTTATTCAGTACTATGCAATTAACAACATCATCTCTAGAAGTAATCAGAATTGAGTCCTACCTTGAAGAACGTCAGGTAAATGCAAATAACATTTTATCATTCTGAAAAATACTATTATATTTTTTAATAATTTTAAAAAATTTAATTAAAAATTTATAAAAACAATCATTGTATTTTTTTAAAAAAAAAAATATTATTAATAACAGTTAGAATTTTTTTTTATTATTTTACATTATAATTAACAGGACTTCAAATAATATATGGGGTCTTTGCAATAGAAAGATACGAAACTCAAAAAAAAATAAAAATTTAATTAATATTAAATTTACACTTATTTTAGCATAAAAAACATAATTAGCATATAAAGTAAATTTAAAAATTTTTTTGAGTTTTGTACCTTTTTATTGCAAAGACTCCATATATATAAGTTAAATAAAAATTTCAAAATTTACTATAATTAATAAGTAAATTATTTTAAGTTCTACTAAGCAAACTCTTATTATAACCTCTGAATTTTTTATTTTACTAAGCAATTTATTTTATAACATATATTTAAAATTTCAAATAATATAATATAAAACATTAAAATAATTTATAAATTTAAAAATCAAATATAAATAGATTTCAATATGACAAATAACTATAAAAAGATAATTAATTATAATAAATATATATAGTAATAGTAAATTAATTTTTTATATTATTGTGAAAAAAATTGTGAAAATTGATTCACTAAATATTAATAAATTAATAATATAAAATGATATACCAGTAATAAAAACTTCAGAATTTTTAATTTTAATTAATATTAATAATACTATTACTATTTTAAAAATAGTTTTAGAATTTGGAAATTAGTATTATTATAAAAATATAATTTTCTATAAATATTATTATATTTAGATTTATAAAAATTAAAATATAAATTATTGCCAACCCTTCTGAATAACTTCTTAAAGTTAACAAGTTGATTTAAAATAAAAAAAATTACACTTTAAAATTAAAATCATTTAAATGATAAATAATTAAAAGTACAAAAGTTGATCACATTTCACGAGTATTAATCTAATCATTCTAAAATTTTTACTGTAAGTAGATTCGATTATGCTGAATAATTTTATTTAAACAAAAAAGGTGATTTCATTTGACCAAAGTGATGTTATTACATCCTGAAGTTAAAAGAGAAAAAAAAATTTTTGGAGTTAGTACTGTTTAAAAAATATAATTATTTTCACAAATATTATACTTAGACTTATAAAAATTGAATTATAAATACTTTTTAATTGCTGAACAACTTATTTAAACATAAAAAGGTAATTTCATTTGTTCAAAATTCATTTTATATATAAGTAAAATTAGTAAACAAAAATAAAAATATGAAAATATTATTATAAAAACATGAATTTTTATAAATATTAAATACAATATTATGTTTATAAAATTAAAATGTGTAAAATAATAGAAAAGAAATATCAGTTTAAAAAAATTTTTTATAAAAAAATTTTTTTGATATACATGTGAAATTAAAATTTTCTATATATATATATATATGAAAATCTTTGTTATATAAATAAAGGGTTCTGTTTTGCAAATATAATTACTGAACTAAAATAAAAATAAGTTCAACTACGCATTTAAATATCTAATTAACTAAAAATTTTATATTAATATAAGCAAATAAAAGTCTTATATAAGGGTTTTTTTTATATAATCATTAAGTAAATTCAAATTTAAAATATTTATATATTGTTCAGGATCCTTAGTTAATCCTTAATATAATAGACTTTAAATTCTATATCTCAATTTTATTATAAGATTATAGTAAAAAATTTAAGTAATTTAATTGATTACTTTACTATAATGAAAGAATTTTAATATATTTGATTAATTAAATATTATATGTTAATAAAAATCTGTTATATTAAGGATAAAGATTAACTGTAAATAAATTTTAAAAAGTAAAAAATCATTTAATTGAAAATTAAATAGTTTAGTTTTTTATTATAAAATAATAAAATTTTATTTAATATTATAATTAATATTCATTTAATTAAATTAATTATAATTTAAAATTAATTAAATTTTTACACAGACATCAACTCTTTCCTGCAGATCTGTGAACCAAATTTTCACGGAAGAAAAACAATTTTATTTTGTCTACAGGACGTTTATTTTGTTAAGAAACCCTGCAAATAAATAACAGAAATGGACTTCACGACCCAAGAAACAATACACAGCGAACCAAAGTGGTTCTTTAAACACCGGAAAGAGGATATTTCTAGACATATTAATTTTTTAGTTAGAGATTTAATGTTAGACAACAAGGGCTTTTTCAACCAGGTAGAAATGGACGACGAACTGTTGAAAGCGTTTCTGTTGGAAAATGCGAACATTATGCAAAAAGTAGAGGCACCAAAATGTATGAAACCCAAATGTTATCTACTTGCTTCTTTCATAGCGACGTGTATATTTTACTTCGTCAGAGGAGGTTGCTATCACGACTGGGAGATCTGCACAGCAAATTTGGAAACTCAACCCCCTGTGCAACAACAATAACCCATTCCCGATATAGCAATTCCTCACCCCATACAACACCAATCAGATTCAATGAATCTTGATGACTCACAAGGGGATACAAGCGGCATAGTACCTAGTACCCCTCACCGTCCCAACCCAATCACACCACCTGCTACACCTTTATCCAGAGTTCAGAAAAAATTGGCTAAGAAGAAGCTGAAAAAACTCCAACGACAGCAACAACAACAGGATGAAAATCCCTTTATAGTTCCTAGTCGACCGTCACATGAGCAGACTCCCTCTGGATCTAAAGTGGTTACTATTAACAATGTTCCACCTCAACAAGCGACTTCTTCGAAGAGTAATGACAACAATAAACCTTCTGAGCAGTCCACAATAACCTCAGAAAAGAAGAGAAAACAGGAACATTTAGCAGATAACTATAATAATTCTAACCTCATCCTTACCGGTTACTGTCCACAGCAAGAAGAACAGGCACAGCTGTTGGACTTGATAGTATATGATATACCGGCCAAATGGGATAGCTACACTCTCCTAGGCAACTTAAGTTTCTGAGGGAAAATCGTATCAATTAGTACAAGGTGTCACAAGAAGTACTTATCAGCAAGGGCGCGATTGATACCAAACCATGAGTGCCTTAAAGCTTATAATGGAGGCGAGTGGACTGTCGGACTAGGCGATATCCCGGTTAGATGGTTCCCAGCGTCATGGAACCTTTCAGAACGCAAACAACGAGAAAAGTTCCAGGCTGTCATTACTAATATTCCTGCAGATATGACAGAATCCACTTTATTTCCCAATAGTACTCCCAGCAGGTTTATAGCTGAGAGTGGAATAAAATCTTTCAAAGTAATTAAAGAATCCTTGGAGCAGAGAAAGTTGATTGGGTACTTCGCGACGTGGGACCAAGCTTCTAAATGTATAAGTACGCCACAACTCTGGAATGATGTTAGTCTTTCGTAGTATCGTTATTCCTCCCCCAAACTTGGATTCAAGAAACATCCCCCAGCTAGATTTGGCAATGCTGGCAACAGATATACAAGGCAATTAAAGCCTACTCGTCCACATCATACTAACTTAGACAACCATAGGTGTCATAACCAGAACAAAAAAGAAAACACTCCTCTGAACTCTGGTACGACTTCCAAGAAGAACTCTCACTCCAAGTCCTACCAGTCCGACAGGCCTGACGTGAAGCAATTAGTAGCAGGACTGAAGGCTCTTTTGGAACAATTTATATAATTTAGTTAAATAGGTCTAAAGGCTCAATAACTTAGGAATCGGATAAATTTAGTTATATTTTGTTTTATTTTGGTTTTCTTTTTAGAATATTTTTTTTATATTTTCGCTACCCTGATCCCTGAACGTTAGTTCCAATGGCAATATGATTGAACTGTGGTCCTAGACCTTGGAGTATTACTAAATACGCTTGTATAGGTTATTATGTAACCTAAAACAATAGTAAATAAAGTCGATACGCTATCAATGCCTTATAAAAATAAAAAAAAAAATTAAATTTTTACTGATTTATATTTTTTTTTATACTTATACTATATATTAATTAAAATTATTTTATTCTATTGTAAAAGATTAGAAAAAAAATATATAATTATTTATATTTGTTAAAATACTATATATTATATTTAAAAAAAAATTGCTTATTTTTTTATAATATTTAAAATTGGTTTACTAAATTTGATTACTTTTTATATTTCTTATCTAATAAAAGAGTATTATATATATTTAAAAATTTAATATTTGTATTTTAACTATTTAAATATTACAAATAAGATGATATAAAACAGATAAATATATTTAATTAATATAATATTATATTAAAAAATAAAATCACAAAAAAATTTCAAAAAATATATATAAATAAAATTTAATTAAAAAAAAAAATTTATTATAAATTTTAAATATTTTTTTAAAATTAAAACTATATTAAATATTAAATAATTATTAAATAAAAAAAATAAATTTCAGGTACTAATTAATATTATTTAAAAAAAAAATTTTTCATTAAATTCTATATAATTTAAAATTTTACTTATCTAAGATTTTTCTGAATTTTTATTATAAATATAAAAATGAAATAATCATTTTATGCAAAAGCATTATAATGAACCCTTACTAAATATCAATAAAAGCATATATAGATCATTAAAAAAAAAAATAAAATAAATATAATAAATAATATAAATATAACAAATTAAATAAATAACAGTTACTGGTTATGTCATAAAAAAAAGGGAGATTTTTTTTAATAAAATTTGCAAAAAAAAAGTTTGTAGTACAATATTCTCTTTAAATATATAGTATATATATATAATTAAAATTGGTTAAAATTAACTCAATTTGGTTAAATTTGCCAATTAATAATGGCTGAATTTTTCTTAATTTTGGCCAAATTTGTAATACTACCTAAATTACATTAAAATTAAAATTTTCAGATCAAAGATAACACCATATTTATGCAATGTAATAGTACTTTTTTCAACAATAGTAAACATGTTCGTTTAAAACTTGAAAAATACTTTTAAACTTTTTAAAAGTCAAAAATTTCACTTTATTCAATTGTAATTGGTCAAAGAAAGTAATCAATTATATGGTTATTTTGATATAATAAACTAATAAAATATTAAGAAAATTTAACTTCTTTCTTTTGCTTATTTTTTTTAAATATTATATAAATATCTTTTATTTTAATGCTACTTTAAACATAAAAAAAATATTTAATTTATTCATAATGTATTATCTTTATTTATAATTTAACAAAGTAAATAAACTTAATATGATAGCTAATAAAAATTTTTTCTATAAATAAATAATTTATGTTTTATTTTCATGTTTAATAAATTAAAATTTAAAAATTTTAAAGTTTTTTTTTCTAATAAGTTGTAAAAAATTACATAATTATTACAATACTAGAATTTAAGTATTAAAGGTTTAATTTAAATAAACAAAAAAACATTATATTTAACTAGTTTTTTAATTAAAAATTCATTTATACTACCAGATAACATTCAAATAGACCTAATAATATTATTTTAATGAATAAAAAAATTTTTATTAGTCTAGCTTTAATTAAAAAATTTTAATAAAATTTACAAATAACAAAAAATCTGACATAATAATCACTCTTTTATGCTTAATAAAAGTTATTTATTTTATCAAATTATAGTTAAAAATAAGATAATTGCTAGTTAAAAAAAGCTTTTGCTAAAAGTTTTATTAAAATCAAAAATTTTTTTTTTATTATAAAAAAAATTGACTTTTTGCGGTTTACACAAAAACTACCTAAATAACTGCTTTTTTTAGCTTAGTAAATCTTTTTCTTCTTATAAAATTACATATATTTTTATTATTTAAATTGTATTTTATATCTACTTTTAAGTTGTATCTGAAGAAAAACTTTATTTTTGAAACAAACTTTCTTGTAAATACAAAAAAAAATATTATTAAAGAGGAAATAATGATAAAAATTTATATTAAACATGACAAACTATTAATTTACTTAATTTATATAAGCATTGTATTAAAAAAATTCTTTTTTAGCTACATAATGAAATATTCAATTATAATTATACAAAATTATTTTAATTAATGATTAACATGTGATCTGACATGATCACTGACTGATAAAATAAATTATATTAATCATATTAATCAGATTGATCATATTATTATAATCATCATAATTATTATGACTTTTGCAATTATTATGATTATTTTAATTATCATAATTATTATGACTATTATGACTATTATAACTTTTGTAATTATTATAATTATTATAATCAAGCAATTTTTAATTTTAATAATATTTTTATTAAAAATTAAAATTTATAATTTTTTATTATAATTTAACAAGTATAAGACTAATTTTAACCTGTGATGATTTAACCGGGGTGATTTAATCTGATAATTTTTATATGAGAAAATTATTATTTTATACTGGATGATTTTCACTATCATGTAATCAAATATAAACTCAATCACGTATAAACATTTCACAGATTATTTGTTTATCACAGTATCTTCACTGATCTATTACTCTTCTTTTGCCTTTAACGTTTTAGACTTTGACCTTTTAATACTGTAGGTTTTTTAGCATTGCACAGATCAAATAAAAAAAAATCTCCAAAAATTGACAGTCTGATTTTTGTCTGATTTTTGGATATATTTGTCTGATTTGTGTTTTTTATTGCCAATTTTATGGCGCGAATTGTTCATGAATGGCATTGCTGATTTGTGCCAAAAAATCGGCATTCCTATTTTTAAATAGTGCATGCAAATTGGCACTCCTATTTTTAAATAGTGCATGAAAATCGGCACTCCGATTTTTAAATAGTGCATGCAAATCAGCACTCCGATTTTTTAATAGTGCATACAAATTCAACCAAATTATTTTATTTATATTTATTTATGAAGTACGACACATACAAAAATTTATTTTTTCTCAAAAAATTTTATTCAAAGTAGTTTAATTTAAAAATTTACATGTTTTATTAATAATTAAAAAATAAGAATTTATTTTAATAGAAAATTAATCTAAAAAAAAGAAATCTATAATGAAAGTAAAAAAATGAATCAAAGTAAAGAAATGTGTTAAAAATAGGAATAACAATAAAGAAAAAAAGTGAAATAAAAAAAATGGAGGGAATAAAAAGAAGTAAGGGGAAACAAAAAAAAATGAAAAGAATACAAAGGTAAAGAAAATGAAAGGAATGAAGAAGGAAATGTAAGAAAAAAGGATAGTGTAATATAAAAAAAACAAAAAGAATAGTAGGAAAACATAAAGAAACAAAAAGAGAGAAGGGAGATATAAAGGAGCGAAAAGAAAGGAGGGGAAAATGTAAAGGAACGAAAAGAAAGAAGAGGGAAATGTAAAGGAACAAAAAAAAGGAAGGAAATGTAAAAAAAAGGAGGAAATGCAAAGGAACAAAACGAAAAGAAGGGGAAACATAAAGTGATGAAACAAAAAGAAGAGTGAAACGTAATAGAACAAAAAAAATGGAAGGCAAAACGTAAAAAAGAAAAAATAGAGGAAACATGAAGAAATGAAAGAGAAATGTGAATATACAAAAGAATTAAAGGGAAGATGAAAAGAATGGAGAGAAGTGAAAAGAAACAAAAAAAAATAAAAAAAACAAAGTAAACCAAAAGGTGGGTGAAAAGAAAAGAATGGAGGGGGAAGTGAAAATAAACAAAAAGAATAGTAGGAAAACATAAAGAAACGAAAAGAAAAGAAGAGAAATGTAAAAGAACAAAAAAAAGAGGAAAAGGGAAAGGAATGAAATGAAAAAAAGGGGGAGGCGTAAAAGGTAAAATGAAAAGGAGGGAAAATATAAAAAATAAAATGAAAAGAGGAGGAATGTAAAGGGACGAATGAAAAGAAGATGAATCGTAAAGGAATAAAGTAAAAACAAGGGCAAATGTAAAGTGTTGAAACGAAAAAGAGGGTTGAAATGTAATAGTCAAAAAAACAATAGAAGAAAAAACGTAAAAAAAAGAAAAAAAAGAGGAAGAAATGAAAAAGAAATGTGAATATCCAAAAAGAATTGAAGGGAGACGAAAAGAATAGAAAACAAACGAAAAGAAACTAAGGGGATAAAAGAAAAAATGAAAGAAAAGTTAGTAAATAATGAAATGTAATCGATCATAAAAAAAATAAAATGAAATAAAAAGAAACATACTTGTAAAGAAGCCCAATTACTAAAAACGTCTGATCAGAACCTGCAAAAAAAAGATGGATTCATTAGTAAACGTTTCCTAAAAAAAAAGAAAAAATAAAGTTTCAAAAATTTTGAAACTTACATTCATTACGCTTACAGCCATTATCCAAGAATTAAAGACCAGAAGCTACAAAAAAAAAGATGGAAATGTTAGTAAACGTTTCTTAAAAAAAAAAGAAAAATAAAGTTTCGAAAATAAACTTCAAAACTTACATTCATTACGCCCACGGCCATCATCCAAGAATCGAAAACTGGAAGCTACAAAAAAAAAGATGGAAACGTTAGTAAACATTTCCTAAAAAAAAAGAAAAAATAAAATTTCAAAAATTTTGAAATTTACATTAATTACGCCCATCGTCTAAGAAGAGAAAAAAAGAATATTGGTATATTTCTAAAACCATTAATAATAAAACCTATTGTCAATTTACGTTTCTGAAATCTTCGAGGCTGCATTCTACAAAAATTAAGAAAAGAAAAAAACATTAGAATGTTTCTTTAACATGAAACTCGCTATTTTTACAATAAAGCTAAAAAATGTTTTTTTAAATTAAATAAAAAAAAATTCATTTTTTAAATTAAATAAAGTTAAAAAAAAATTCGTTTTTTATGTTAAATAAAGAAAAAATTCGTTTTTTTAGATTTTAAATAAAAAAAAATTCATTTTTTTAGATTAAATAAAAAAAATACAGCTTCTTTGGATGATGGTATTTCAGTGGTGTGTACCAACTTTTTGTTTGTTTGTTTTTTTTATTTAAAGAAATACATTCTAACGGTTGCTTTTTTTTATTTGTAAATGAGCAGAAGGAAAAAAATGAAATGTAAGAAGCAAAAATAAAAAAAAATTATCAATAAATCAATAAACAAATGATGTAATTATATAGTCAGTCAATTAAAGACAATCATTTTTGATTGAAAAATTGGCAGAGTTATATAAAAATTGGCAGAATTATATAAAAATCAGCAGAATTATATAAAATCAGCAGAATTATATAAAAATCGGCAAGAGCATATTAAAATTGGCAGAATTATATAAAAATTGGCAGAATTATATAAAAATCAGCAGAATTATATAAAATCAGCAGAATTATATAAAATCAGCAGAATTATATAAAAATCGGCAAAAACATATTAAAATTGGCAGAATTATATAAAAATTGGCAAAATTATATAAAAATCGGCAAGAGCATATTAAAATAAAGCAAATTCTAATTTTTTTTCATTCAACCTGTGTTATTTTTATTTGGTTTTATCTCTTACTAATTAATCACTTCTTCTTTTTTTTGTAGGTTCTTTAGTGTCTTAATAAACGGTAAGTTTTAGGTATTCAAAATTTTAGAAATCTATTTTTTTTTACAACTACTAACCAGTCTTTTTTCTTTTTTTCGGTCAGGTTTTTTCTTGGATTTTTTCTTGGATCTTCTGAATTTCTTTTTGGGTTTATGCTCGTGTTCTTTTCAGATTTCTTGAGTTTCTTCTTGATATGGGGGTTTTTTCACATTTTTTTCCTATTTCTCTCATGAATTTCCTTCTGGATTTTCTCTTACATTTTTACTTATGGTTCTTTTTTTAACTTGCATTTCTTCTTAAATTTTGGCTGGTTTCTTTTTTTTTTTTGGTTGGAATTTGTTCATTATAAAAAATTCATCGCTATAACAAATAACTCAGTATTGGTAAAAATCACATGATTTATTGATCTGATTCATTTTTTTAATAAAAAATGTTTCTCTTTTTTTTATTTTTTTTTGCTGTTACATTTCCCTTATCTTTCGTTCCTATTCCTTTCATCCCTTTTCCTTCTTCTATTTTTCGTCTCTCTTCTTTTTCTCCTTCTATCTTTCGTTCTTTCTCTTTTCTCCTTCTATTTTTCATCTCCCTTTTTCTTCCTCTTCGTCCCCTTCTTTTTCCCTTCTTCTATCTTTTATCCTTATTTCTTTTCCTCCTTTTCCTTTCATTCCTATTTCTTTATTCTTACCGTATTTCTCTTTCTCTTTTCCTTTTGTTCCCCTTCCTTTTTCTTTAGGGTTTGGAAATTTATTAAAAGAAAAAATGAAAAGTTGGTTGTTTTTTTATTTATTAGTATGTTACAATTTTATTTAAACTTACTTTTCATTTTTTTTCTTTAGGTTCTGAATAGTTTATAATAGGAGAAAATAAAAAAGGTTAGCATTCCTTAGTTGTATTTTATTGTAATGTCATTGTAATATCAGCTATACTTACATTTTCTTTTATTTTTTCTTTTGATTCCTGTAGATCTATTAGGGGACAAAACAGAAAGTTACTACTATTTTTTTGTTTAAGGTTACCTGCCTAAACTAATTTTAAATTTGACTAAACGTCTAAACTCTAGTTTTACTGATTTTTTAATAATACTTTACTATTGTTTTGCTATTTAATATGATTTACTATAAGTTTTGACATTTGTTAAGTTTTGCTAATTTTTTACTAAGATTTTAATATAGTTTTGTCAAGTTTTGCCCTTTCGATATTTAGACAGTTTGCTAAACTATCTAGTTTCACCCAGCAATTTTATCTTTGTTATTATTTTGTCACATTTTGTCACATTTTTTCTTTAGTGTTAGATTTGAAGTTATTAATAATATATTGATTTGATAAATAAAAAAAAAATTCGTTTTACTGAAAAAAAAGTTCACTTTATTTTTGAATTTGTTTTCAATCTTTATTTTCTGTCTCTTCTTTATTTTATTCCTTTTTTTCTAGTCACTTATTTATTACTACCAGTTCTATAGTAATAAACAATTAAAATGAATGATTCTTTAACTAAATTAAATATTATAAATATATAAATTTTAGTTTTAGTTTAACATAAATAAAATTTATCATAAAAAATAAAAATTAACTAATAAAAATTAGCATATCAATAAATTTGTAAATTTATTATAAAGGAGGGTGATTTAACCTGAGTGATTTAACCAGGGAGAGGGGGAGGGAGGTAAGTTCAGTTAGCAAAACTCATTTAACAAATAATAATATAAAAGTATTTTATAAGCCAATATACTGTATATTGAATTATTAATTACTAGTTCTAATCTTATTCTTATAAAAAGTTTATTAAAGGATTTAAGTAAAATATTATCTAAATATAAAGGTAGAAAGAAAATTAAAAAAAAACTATAAAATTAGCAAATTTTTCTTTTAAAGTTATAAAATTATATTTTACATTACTTTTTTTTTTTGGTCAAAATAAGTGTAAAATAATTTTATTAAAATTGATTTGAAAATATATATTAATAAATATTAAGCTAACTTATTACATAAGACTGCAATATATGTGAACAAGAATATGTCATAACCTATTATATTGTCCTATTTTCAACAGTATAATAGGAAGTTCAAAGATAGATTTAAAAAAAATAAGAAAAACAAAAAAAAAAATAAAATATATTAGAAGAATAAATTAACTAAATAATATATATAACTAAATCTATAAAGATTTTTAAGCTAATAAATTAATAAATTTATATAACTAAATTATATTAATTGTTCCAACAAGACCTTTAATCCTATTAAAATATATTTTACATCTGGCTGTTTAATCTACTGTGAACAGTTTTTTTGTTAAATGAATTAAAATTAGGAGTATGATTATTTTTTTTATTCTGACTATAAAATCTACAGTTACCTAAAAATAAAGAATCTGAGTGATTAGTAGTTGATTTAGGATTAGCAGTTTTGTCTACATTACCAAATTAAGTAATGTATGTTTCTAAGAGTCAAATCTTGGAATAAATATTGGCACCATGAAAGACTAACATTATTTCAGAGTTGTGGATTACTAATACATTTTGATACTTAATTCTAGGTTGCAAAATAACTAATCAACTTCTTTTATTTTAAGGTTTCTTTAATTATTTTAAAAGATTTCATTCTGCTAATTAACAAAAACTAATTAGGAATACAATTGAAAAATAAAGAGGATTCTGTTATATCAGTTAAAATATCATTAATAACAACTTGAAATTTTTTTCACTATTTACATTCTGAAAGATTTTACAATATAGGAAACTATTTAACTAGAAAACTTCCTAGTCTAATAGTCCATTTGCCTTCATTATAAGTTTTAAAACATTCATGATTTAGTATCAATCTAACCCTTGCTAATAGATATTTTTTGTATATTCTTATACTGATTGATACTATTTTTTTTCAGAAACTTAAGTTTCTGAGAAGTATATAATTATTCCATTTTGCCAATATGGCATAGATAATTAATTGTACCTGTTCTTCTTCTGTATAACTATAACCAGTAAAGATAAGATGAAAATTTTTAAAATTGTCTACCAATTAATCTTGTTTTCTTTTTTTTCTTTTATCAATTGGTTAATCATTAGAGGATTTATTACTATCATTATCTTTAGAAGAATTCATAGAAGAAAAAAGATCAGTATTAGTAAAAGTAATCATTTTGGACTTAGAGAATGTATTCTTAGGTAATAGGTTGCTAAAAACAATAAAAGAATTATTATTTATCTATTGTTGAGTTTATTGAAATTTCTTTAACTTTTTTTTAGCAGCTTTTTTTTAAACATTAATTAAGAATATGATAGATGGTATGATTGGGATAGGATGATGCAGAGTATTCAGAACTTTACTGCTAGTATTATCTATTGAGTTATTAAGGTTCATAAAATCTGATTAATATTCTATAGAATGCAAAATTTTTATATTAGCCATGGGCTGAATTTATTGTTATTGCATAGTTAAAGTTGTCTGTTAAAACTAAGGAGTTTTAACATATCAAAATTATCAAAACTATTTTAACATTTTAATATTAACCTTTTGATTTGTTGAAATGCTGAAATTGTTTCAACATGCTAAAACTATTTCAACATTTCAGCATAGTATATTATATGATATACTTATAATTTTGGCATTCACTAATCTGCAATTTGCAGATTTTTGATCAGTTTTAATATTGATCATATGAGCTAATTTACTGATCATAGATAATCTTTTTTTTTGAAAAAAAAAGAATTTTATTTTTATTTTTTTTTCTTTAGGTTGCCAGACTTCTTGGATGAACCTAAACTTGAAATGTGCGCAAGTAAGTTAATAGGGAATGAAAGAGAATTTTTTTTTTAATATATTGAAGAAATATACTAACATTTTTTTTACATATTTCTTTTTTTTATTTAAGTTGCTGCACTTCTTGAATAAATCCAGACTTGAAATATACACAAGTAAGTTAATGGGAGGTGAGAGGGGATTTTTTTTTAATATATTGAAAAAACATATTAACATTTCTTCTATTTCTTTTTTTTTCTTTAGATTGCTGGACTTCTTGAACAAACCTAAACTCGAAATATACGCAAGTTAGTGAAGAGAGATTTTTTTTTAATATATTAAAGAAACATATTAACATTTCTTTTATTTTTTTTTTTTTTTCTTTAGGTTGCCAGACTTTTTGAATAAACCCAAACTTGAAATGTATGCAAGTTAGTGAAGAGTGGGAGGAGATTTTTTTTTTTAATATATTAAAGAAATATACTAACATTTTTTCTATTTCTTTTTTTTCTTTAAGTTGTCAGATTTCTTAAACAAACTCAGACTTGAAATGTATATAAGTAAATTTAGTAGAAAGTAGGAGAAATTTTTTTAATATATTAAAAAAATATACTAACTAAACGTTTCTTTTTTATTTATTTAGATTATCAGATTTTTAGATGAATCCAGTCAATAAAATTTTTTTATTACAAGCAATAATATAAAAACTTTTTTTAAATATAATAATTTATTATTTAATCCAAAAGTCAATTTTAATTATAACAATAAAATAAAGTATTGCAATAAATTTTAGTTTTTTATATATTTAATTTTAAATTTTTTTTTTACTAAATTTTTAATATGCATATTATATAACCAAAACATTACAAATTACAATCAATCTATCAAACTTGTATCAAACTTGTATCAATATCTATATAAACTTTATTAATTAGAATTGTTCAATTTTGAATCAATTGTGACTAAAATCTTAATATTTTATATATCACAAGAGTGATATTTTAATTTTGGCAATTTTAATATGCTGAAACTATTTGGTAATTTCATGCAGTTTTAGCAATTTTGATATATTAAAACTAGTTTTGACATTTTGATAATTTTGACATATTAAAACTATTCTGGCATTTCAGCATTTTGATATATTTTTAGTTTTGATATTTCAACATTAGCCTATTGAGTTTTAGCAAATAACTTTATGTATAGTAAAGTATTTTTTCAATTCTACTACACATTTTTTGAATTCATAGTAATATAATGTTTTGATGAAGCAATTTATTATAGTTGTGATAAGTAAAGGAAAAAGTAAAAATTTTGGTATTATAAGTAAAGAATCATCTCTAAATTGAAGGTATTTCAAAATTTCTACTAATTGTATAATATTTTTATTGACTTTTAAAAGAATTTATTAACTTTTTGCTTACATTCACTTTGTTAAAAAAGTTTTTATATGAGAGTATTTTTTCTTATACACATTTTTTAATATTTGCAAAAACTTTAGTTTTATATAATGTTTAAAATAGAGTTTGGATCTGTGTATCCATGTTATCCATGGATACATATCCATAATAAAAATCTAGTATCCGTTATCCATATAAAAATTAAGCCTAGATATGGATAATTTAAAAAAAAATTGAATGGATAATCCATATTCATGTTATCCATGGATAATACAGATAATACAAATAATATGGATATACGGATAATGCAGATAACACAGATAACGTGGATTATGCAAATAACACGGATAATGCAGATAATGCAGATATATAAATAATACAAATAATACAGATAATAAAGATAATATGATATTTATACCTTATTTATTTATTAATAAATTTTAAATTTGATCTATCTCATTATAAATTTCCAGTAGAAAAATATTACCTAAAATTTTATGATTTTTTTTTAGAAACAAAGCTTTTCAAAAAACTTTGGCTTTAGTTGCGTATGTTTTGCTGTCATTGTATTACCTGCTTGAGAAAATAACCTTTCACTAGAAGTTGAAGTAGCGGAAATTGATAAATATTTTTTGGCTAAATAAGATAAAATTAGAAATCTATTTTGATTTTCTACCCACTATTTATAAGAATCAGTTTTAGGAGATAATTGTTGTAATGAAAGGTAATCATTAATTTCATTTTTGGCACTTTGACTTTCTGTAAACATATCTATAAATATAGAGTTATTTGATTCTAATAAATCTAAATCATCATTATTTAATGTAGTACTAGTAGCAAACTCTTCTGATTCTTTAACAAATTGATATTCATCACGCAAAAGAGAAATTATCCCTTCTTTTTTTAAACTAGAAACAAAATTGAGATCTTTTACACGTGGATCTAGCAATGCTGATATCATTCCTTCTTTTGCTGGATTTTCCCAATAATGATGTAATAAATGATATAAATTTCTTTTGACTTCTTCTTCCTTTCCTTCACAATTTAAAGGATTTTTTTAATCTTGATTTTTCTTTTTTTGTTTTGCATAATAATAACATCGTCATCATCATCATCTTCAAATTCAACATCATCATTAAATCATCATCATCATTTGTCAAATCTACTACTTCAACTTCTTTAGGAATAACTTTAATTTGAAGAGTAGCCACAACATAATACATAAAAGAAGCTGTTGCATACTTTTTACCACCTAGTAATTTAGTTGCATCATAAAAAGGTTGAAGTATTTTAGTTAATTGTTTCATAAGTTTCCACTCATTATCATTAAGCATTATTTCTTTAAGACGTTTTAAATTTTTTTTGTATCTGTATCAGATTCACTTTCGGTACTCATAGTTGCAATTAAAATATTAATTGCATGATAAAGTTTAAGAAGATATTCCCATGCAAGATATGACGAATTCCATCTCGTCTTCACATCCTGAATTGTACGCAAATACTTGTGATTTTCTAAAAAATCCTAAAAAAAGGTTATATTTAGTATTATTAATATTATGAATAAATAATGAAATATAATAAAATAAATGTGAAAATAAACCTCAGTTCCATTTAAATGACATGTTTATATTGCTTTTAACCGTTCATTTTGTTTTAGATTCATAAAAAAATTAATAAGTCATTTTGCACATGCTATTAAGATTTCAACTGGTATTAAAATTTTATTTACTACAATATTTAATGTATGAGCTACACAGAGAATCTGAAATGTGTTAGGTAAAAGTCTAGAAACAGCGACCATATTACTATCGGTAGTAATACAAATAAATTTTTTTTTCAAACCCTATTCAAAAATTAGATTCATTATTGTTCGTGCAATATTTTGACTTGTATGAGGATACTCCATATATTGATATGCTAACATTATTTCTTGTAATTCGAATTCATTATTGATAAATGAGCACGTAATACCAATATACCCTTGACGATCTCTACCAGTCCATAAATCTGTCGTGATTAAACAGAATTTTATGGTATTACCAAATAATTTTATTAGTTCTTGTTTAGAATTATTATATACTTTAGTAATAAGCTTTTTGACGTATTTGTCACTTGAAAGAGTATAATAAGGATCAAGTATTTTAACTAAATTAATAAAACCTTCATTCTTTAACACATAAAGTGGTTGCATGTCATCAATTAAAAATTCTGTTAACACTTCATCACACTCTCGCTTGTGCTTAGGATTTTTTGACCACTGTTTTTGAAACATTACATCAACTTTGGCTTGAGTAGGATTACTGCTAGTATTTTCTTTTTCAGATCTAAGTATACCATGATTAGCTTCTAAATGAGACCAAAAATTACCAGTTGATCCATCTGTATTAATTACATGTCCACATATTTTCACATCTTTGCTTGTTCTAATCTCTACATTGCAAGAGCCTTTTTTTATGTTTGGGTTTTGGTGAATTCAGCTTATTAAAATAATGCCATATATCTGTTTTATCCACAACTAAAACCCTTCTTCTCTTTCTTCCACTTGCTTTTATATCAGCTGTACTATCAGTTCGAGCAGAATCACTAAAATAAGCATTGTCTTCATTATTGTTAAGTTCCATTATTTAAAATACTAAAATTGCAAAAGTGAAAATGAAAAATTGAAATTAAAAAATTTTTTCGTCAAAGATCAAAAAATCGATCATTTATATTGATTGTATTACGAAACACAATTACACAACCAGAAAAATCAATTCTGAAAATTCAGAAAGAATTAATTCAAAAAATTCCTGATTCCTTCATTTTTTTTTTAAATTAAATTTACTCATTTAATAAATCTGACTTTATACATTTTTTTATTTATTTATTGATTACTAAAAAAAATGACAGAAAACAAAAAATGTCATTAACTGAAAATTGGTAAAAACTAAAAATAAAATATAAAAAAATTAGTGAAATGTAAGATGAAGAAATCAAATGAAAACAAATAAAATATACCTTTCTGAGATGCATCATCAAAATCTAAAGAATAAAGATTGATTATAAGAATGAAACAGCAATGGTGAAATTATGAAATAAAATCTATTAACCTACTTATTTCTCTTGATAGATTCATCTAAAACTAAGAAGATAAAGAAAATTCAGTTAGTAAATGTAACAAGGATGAAATAGTAGACGAAACAACAATAAAAATAAAAAAAAAGTAAAAAAAAAAACTAACCTACCTTTTGTTTCTCCTAATAGGCTAATAAAACGTTAAAACTGTCTGAAATTAATAAAAAAAAAGAAAGATTGTTTAGTAATGAAACCAAGGACAAAGCAATAACGAGAATAAAAAATTAAAATTTAAAAAAGTAAAAAAAACTCAAAATAGCCTTTAGTAATTTAATTTATTTGCCTCGTTTCTTTTAATCTTTTCGAAATTTAAATTATAAAAAAAAACTAAAAAAACAAACCTTTTCTGAATGTCTGTTAGTTTAAAGAATAAAATTTAAAAATAAAAATAAATTAATAAAAAAAATAAATGAGAAATATTGCGTTTATGTAAAAAAAATATTTCGGGTTATCCATGAATATAATAGATTATCCGCATATCTGTTTATCCATGGATATAAGGATTATCTGCGGATTACTTACGGATTATTTGTACAAAATTATTTATCCAAGGATTCTATTCAAAATAATAAAATGAGTATCCGCAATCCGTTATCTGTACGGATACATGGATAACAGATATATGGATCCAAACTCTAGTTTAAAAAATTTGTCTGTATTATTATGTATGGTTTTTGAGATTATAGAAGCCATTTTTTCTATTTAATAAGCAGATTTTCTAATAGTAAAACAGAGTTTTGACAGGAATAAAATTTTATTTCTTATCATAAAAATTTGGTTTACAGATTGACAGAAAGAGTTCCTCTCCATATTTTAAATTACAAGAATTTTTGTATAATATATTTAATATATAAAGAATTTTTTTAAAATTATTCTAATTTAAATTATTATACACTATTAAAACAATATATTTTACAATTTATATAATTATAGTTATTATAATATTTATTATAAATTATATAAAAATTATGTCAATATTCTTAAAATTAATATAATTTTATAATTCTATCTTCTTTTCTTAAAAGATTATTTAATAAATAATTATATTTAGAAATTGTAGAAATTAAAATAGTTTTAATGCATTTTATTAAAAAGTAATCTTAGAATTAATAATAATTAGTAAGATATTTATTTTAATTTTTTTATATGATGCATTAATATATTAGTATATTGTTTAAATTGATCATAAACTAGAAACATGTTTTTTGATTTTTATACATATTTTATAAAGTTTACTATATTTTTTTAATAAAATTATGCATTCTTAAACACTTTTAAAAAAAAAATAAATATAAATGATTAAATTTTAAATTTTTAATTAAACTAAAAATATATTTATATTTTAATAATAAAAAATTTTTTTTAATATATACTTTATTAAATTATTTAAAATTTTAACCAATAATTATAATAATAATTATGAATTATTATAAACTCACAAATTGTACTACTTTACAAAAAAAAAAAAAAAAATATAAATTATTAAATTATAAATAAATAAAATTTATAATAATTTATTATAAATTACAAATTATATATAAAATATATGATAAAAAACTAAAAAGGATTTTATTAGTTATATTATATTTTACAGTTTTTCATTTTTAAATATTTGTAGTAAATCTGTTTAAATAGTTTTAATTTTACTAGATATCTAAACTTTATAGTTAATAATTTATACTTTTATTAAATTAAAATAAAAAAACTTTTAATAAATTATATTATATTTAATCATTTATATTTAAATTAGTATATTTTTAATTACCAAAATGATTTATTATTACATAGATAATAATAAGCATACTAAATTTTTTTTTTTTGAATTTTTATAAATTTTTAACTGAAATATTAATATATATTATATGTAAATTTGTAAGTAAAACAAGTTTCTCTTAAATCAAAAAAGACTACTGATTAGAAAAAAAAACATGAGAGTTTGTTTTTTTTTTTAAAAAAAAAAGTGCTTTAATAAAAAAAAAAATTTTTTTTTTTTTTAATAAATTTTCAAAATTTCAGTATGAAATAATAATATATAATTATATTTATCTTGCATATATACTATTTAAATTAAAATTTTTGTGACCAATATTTTTTACGTTTTTTAACTCTGGCCAAAATTATAATTTTTGGCTAGAATTAAGACCTGCGATGATATATTTACATAGCAAATAATTTAATTTAGGTCAGTATTATAAATTTGATCAGAATTACAAAATTTTTGACCAATAATAATTTAATGATTTTAATTTTGCCCAATTTTTAAATTATGCAAATATTATTTTAATTACCTTGTAAAAAAAAAAAAAAAATACTGAAATGAAAAATATAATATATTTAGAATAATCTTAATTAGATTATTAAAAATATAGAATAAAAAAAAAAAATAAGTTATATTATTAGTTTATGAGTTTATTAAAAGAATGCTTGATATATGATACATTTTAAATAAAATTCTTTCGCTAAATAATGATTTATATTATATAAAATTGCAAATTAACTTAGTTAATTAAAGTATGATTCTTAAACTTTTAAATTTTAGTTTAATTAGAATATTATTTAACTTTAAATTAAAGTAATCAGAATTATAATCATTATGATCACTTTTTTTTTGAAGTTTCCGAGAACTTGAACGCAGGTTTGTTAGAGAAGAACTTTTTGCTCGTTAATGATGATGTTGAACTACCTCACGAGAGTGTTCTCACAATTTTAAGTGAGGATATAGCATTCTCTCCTTTTTTCCATTTTTCCAAATAGTATATGTTTTAATAATTTTGGTTTAATTGTTTTAAAATGCTATAATAAAGATTGATGTGAAATTTAACGTTTCGCATGTAATTACTTGTGAAAATTAAGTCTTACATGTGAAAAAAACTAAAGGAAAATGAATAAACCAAAAAGAGCTTACGCATCAGTAGAAGAAAGCCTTTCGATCTTATATTGGTCATGAACATTTGTAGATATTTTTTCTGTCTTCTATAAAGGCTGAGAATTAAAATAAATCATTCACTGATCGTTCTTTGACCGTCAAAGCTTTTTTCATAAATCATAAAATATCTTCACGATAATTATTTTTCTTTTAGCAAATATAAAAATAATATGGTAGTAGTGTGACATCGATAAAACCAATTAAAACAAGAATATCTCGTGATACTTGATAAAAAAAGAAATCACAATGCCATCACAAATATTAATAATTACTCATAATATTTCGACTCCATGAATAACAAACAATAACCTTTAACAAAATAATAGGGACTTACCTTTTATGTTATTTTCTATAAATATGAACCAAAGATTGTCAGCAAGGATTAAAGATTTTCCAATAATCGAATTTCATCATTTCGCCAATGCCGGTGATCATAGGCACATCCCCCACTCGATAAATCCTTTATTGATGCTGAGTAACTCATAATAACGCGACTCAAAAGCTGCAGTAGTTGTGCAGATGATAGTAAAAATTATTTGTTTTAATGTAACTTGGAATTCTTTTAATTTCTTAAAAATTTAATAAGCAAATTTAATTTAACGCGTCTCTCATTCATCAAACCAATCGGGTAATGCTTAGATAAAAAAAAATGTGACACCAAAATAAAAAAAACTCAGCCTTTTAGGATCTGTAGATCATAAGATGGTTGAAACGTGAATACCTGGATGTAGAAAAAAAAAAAATAATAATTCGGACGGAATAAAATTATCCTAAATATATCATTTAATTAGGGGAGTACAGTATGATATGAGATGTTTCGGATCTTAAGTACAATGACTATAAATTTAAAAAAAAAAGTTGTGCACACCTTTTTTTTCTAGAAATAATAATTAATATATAAATTCGTGTCTAAATAATTGAAAAATGTCATTTTCTTTGACAGATCACACATGGCACAACTTTTTGTTGATATTATTATAATTTATTAATACATTGCACGGCATTTGTTAATCCTATTTAAATAATTTTTTTTTTTTTTTTAGAAAAGCGCCAATTAATTGTTTATGTGTGGTTTGTTTCACGATAAATATTAAATATAAAGGGGAAGAGTTTTAATGTATCAAAATTAGAATAAATCAAAATAAACAAAAAGAAAAAAATTTTTTTTTTTTTATTTAAGAAAATGCGCTTAGTAAGGAATTTGTGCAGATCGAATTCTTTTTAAAAAAACCTTATAGTATAATATTTTCAAAATATTATTATTAGTGTAATAAATAAATAAATTCGGACATTTACAGAATTTCAATAAACCGAATGTTTTAAGTACAGTATACGTGTATGAAGATAATGATGATGTAATCTAAGTGTGGGGATTCTTTTGATGTATGCAATCCGTAAGCAAACTATCATCATAACGCATAATTAGAAGACAGAATTTGTGATAAGAAAGAAATATTTTTGTACTTCTAAACTAGTATTTAACTGATTCATACTGGATTTTCTCACTACCGTATCTTGTGCAATATCTAACACGTTAAATATCTTTACCAATTTTATTAATTTTTGTTGAGAATTTTTTTTTTTTACTTAATCGCATTTCATCGCATTTCATCGCATTTAATCGCATTTAATCGCATGAAAAAAAGAATGTAACCTATCATCAAAGTTTATTTTTGAATGGATGAATGTAACAATGAACTCTATTGTAATCTATTGTACCTTAAGATGCATTATGACTAAATGCCTATTTTTAAACGACTAATAGTAAAGTTTTTTTGATTACAAATTTTATTATGAATTTTTTTTTTTTTTTTTTTTTTTTTTTTTAAAAAAAAAAAATCCTCGATTCTTTTAAGCCCTTTAAAATGGAAAATTTCCTGATACTCAATGAAATGATTGGTAATAACTAATAAATATGCACTCATAATCGCGGCTTTTGGCTACTTTTTAAAGAACTATTAAAGGCCGTTTATTACAAAGAAACCAAACAATAAATAAATAAATAAATAAATAAATAATAAAAAAAAAAAAAAAAAAAAAAAAAAAAAAAAAAATTTTTTCTTCGTCTAAAAAAATTTTTTTTTTTCCGTCCAACCATAAATCTAGACGATTAATTTAACTAAAAAAGACATTCAGATCGAACTGTAATTACATCATACAATTTTTTACTTGTATTCAATTTTCCATTGTTTTTCCGCGTTTAAGATTCTTCCAATAAAAAAAAAAAAGGTTATGTAAGTTTTTTTTTTTTTTTTGCTTTGACACGTGCAAAAAAAAAAAAAAATTGACGGAGAATCCTTTCTCTAAAATTTTAAATCGAATTTTTTTTTTTTTTTTTTTTTTTTTTTTTTTTTTTTTTTACAATTTAAAACAATCAAATAAATTCGGAATATTTTTTGCGGGGTAAAGTAATACAATACACACATAACTTACTGCAAAATTTGTTTCGTTTAAAGAAAATAGAGAATTATAAACAATCATCTATTGTTTAAAGAAAAAAAAAAGTGTGAAAAAAATTACGGGATTTATCACTTTTGGTATAAATGCGTGTAATTAATGTAAGTGGCTTTTTTTTTTTGTCATTATTCTATTGTTATTATATTGTTATATGTTATATATATTATTTACTGTTTTTAAATTCGATTAAGTGGTTAAAAAATTACTTTATTCGGATAAAAAAATCTTAGCGTCTTTTTTTGAATTATATAATCAGTTTCTAAAAAAAAAAAAAAAAAAATCACATACATCAATAAAGTTATTTTTAAATTCCGATGATCTCTTGGCCAACATTATTATTCGTTAAATCTAGTCAAAAATTAAAATTCTCAGTAAATAACGCTTTGACCACTGATATAAGATTTAAGATTTAATCTTTTGTTTATATGATGATGAATCATACTTTTTTTTTTTTTTGTAGAACAAATAATACATAATAACTTGTGAAAAAAATAAAATTTTTTTTTTTCCAAAAATTAACCCTCGTTTCGATGTTAGGTGAGTTATGACTTATTGAGTTGAGAAGAACACGAAGAGTTGAGAATTAAAGTGGAGAGTTGCGAAAAAAAAAAAAAAAAAAATTTAACATAGTGATTAGATGAGTTGCTAAAAAAAATTTTAACATGAGTGGAAAAAAATCAACTAAGTGAATATTTTCCCTTTCTAATAAACTTTTCCCTAAAAATTTTGAAAACGCGATCTAACGCGTAACACCTTTTTATTTTTAACTCTCAAATTTCACACATTATAAATTAAATACACATGTCACGTATAAAACTTGAAGATTGTTAATTTGGCACACACAAAAAAAAGTCGATTAAAAATGAATTTTATTAAAATAGTAAAAAATAAACCGATAGTATAAATATGAAAAATAATAATAATAATAAAATAATAATAAAAAAGAAAAAAGAAAAAAAAAAAAAAAAATACTGAATTAAATGAAACATAAGAGTCCATTTTTTGTTTTTTTTAGGGGAAAAAAATAACGTCCTAAACGATAAATAAATAATAACGAGGTGATCGAATATGATTGTGAAAAAGTGAAAAACGAAAACGAAAAAGAAAAGTATGAATTTTTGCGAGATTTTTTTTTTTTTTTTTTTTGCTATCTTAATTATATAGTGTATATACTTGCTATAATAATTATAATAATAAATCTTAAAAGGGATTTTTTTAAAAAAAAAAAATTGGTGGCATTTTGTTTTTTTTTTTGTTAATTTTCTTAAGAGTACCTTCCAAAGTTCAAATATTCAATCTTAAATGAAAAAAAAAAAAATAAGAGAAGAGAAATTCATATTATGTTACATAAAAATCTTAATGTTTTAAAAAAAAAAGTGATAAGAGAAATTAAAACTAAAAAATAAATAAAATTAAAATTTTTTTTAAAAAAAAAAAAAGATGAAAAAAAAAAAGAATGTAATAGTTGGACAAAGGTTCGCAAATAAAAATGAATTAGCCAATTTTTTAAAGTTTTTGGCAAAATCCAGCAAATACATTAATATGAGAGTCATATTTCTCACTCTCTTCCTCAACTATATGAAGAAGATCATTGTAATCTTCTTCACTACCAATGGTCTCGACAAAAGATTTTATCGCAGCCAAAGAAAATTCTCCCACCATGCTTCCCTTACGTAAGGGTATGGCAACCTTTTTATTGGTTATATTGACAAAGCCGCGTTCAGCCAATAATTCATCAATTTTAGGACTGTCCCCGACGGGAAATTTCATCAACTTCCTTAATAAAGGAGAATTATAATCTAATTCCAAAAATTCGACATAACCACCTTTCTTTGTTACTCTAAACACTTCGGAGAGCAATAATAAAATTTGATCCAGAGTTGATAAGGATCTAAGGTGAGCCATATCAAGACGGACCATATCAAAAAAATTAGACTGGTACGGTAGGCCTTTTAGGTAATCTCCTTGGCCGAAGAAACAATTTTTCGGGTAAACCAAATCTGGTGCACTTGATTCGAGGTCAATACCATAAAACTGGATTTTGGGAAAATCCCTAAAATGAATAATAATATAATAATATTCGTTAAAAAGATGTTGATCGTGCAAAATTCTAGGAAAAAAAAAAAAAAAAAGTACTCACGTTGCCATCTCCATCATCCAAAATCCGGAAGAATAACTGTATAAAAGATATTGAGCGAGGGAATTAGTAAAAGAATTATGTGATTATTCATCAAAGTAACTTAGATTACTTACGCAATTTCCAAAACATTTTTCATGGTTTTGTTTACCGGGCATAAATAGTTACTATTCAACATACTTTTTCGTATATAATGCTATTTAAAAAAAAAAAAAAAAAATTAGGTTATTATTGGACTAGTAAAAAATTTATTACATTTTGAATTAAACACTTACAATAAGCAAGTCTCGATCAACCTAGATTAAAAAGAAATGAAAATGAAATAAATTATTTTGAAACCTTGAATAAAATATACAAAAAAAAAAAAAAATAAATAAATAAAATAAAAAATAAAAATAAAAGGTTTACATACATCATTGTTGGTTGAGTAGTATTCTTCACTTTGGCGATTGTTTGACAACCAATCTGCTGATAAAGTTGCTTTAGTCATTATTCAAGGTTAAAGTGACAATTGAAGCACGAGAAATTTTTTTTTTTAAAAAAAAAAAGAGAGAGAGAGAGAACAAAAGGTAAATTTGAGTAACGGAAAAAGGAGCGAGGATTAAAATGGAAATATGATCTCGAAAAGAATGTTGAAATAGTCGAGGAAGTTGAGAAAGTAAGGAGAAAAAGACTTTGAGCTAAAAAAAAAAAAAGTTATGGCTGGTGGAAGTTAGATGTGGTCTTGTTATATATAAAATTTTTTTTTTTTTTGTGCGTATAATATATATATATATATATATATACATATATATTGTATAAATGTATTAAATTGTATAAAATAACAGGTTTTTACTTTAAATTAAAAATAAAAATATAAATATACTATATTTGTTTACTGTATGTATGTATGAGTAAGCTCCCCTCCCCACAGGCATATTACTATTGTATATATATATGCGTTATAAAAAAAAAAAAAAAAAAATACTGTAATAATAAATATCGATGATATCATGAAGGGTGACACAAAGACACATGGTAAAGAATTCGCGGTTTTAGCAGTCAGAAATGCCAAACATTTGATAGGTTCGTTAAAAAAAAAAGTTGAAAAAAAAAAATTCCCAATGAAAGTAATTTTTGTCATTCAATGAATTTTTGGTTTTTTTTTTTTTTTTTTTTTTTTTTTAAAAAAAAAAAAAATTATTTTTTTTTTCTATATTTTATTTTATTATACCTATTTATTTATTTATTTATTATTTTTTTTTATTTTACCTTTTTTTTTAAAAAAAATTCTAATTATCGGCAATTTATTTATATGTAAGATAAATTAACTTTGAGTTTCTTTGAACAATTACTTTAAAGGTCCTCATTCAAATCTAACTTATAAAATTAGTTCATATGTTGTGCAACTCTAAGGATAGTTTATTTATCACGGAAAAGTTATTTAAAGGAAAAAAAAAAAATTTGATACAGTTCTGAGATAACTTAAGTCAGTTCCGAACGGATTGACAACTCAATCAAATTGGATAAATTGGTAATAAGAAATGATCAAAAATAGGAAAAAATTTGTAAGGATAAATGTTTTTATCATATGTAATGTCATTAGTATTTCACCGAAGCGTAAATGTCAAAGTATTTTCAAAACATTCATTGTTAGATCCTCAACAGCAATTGAAGATACTAAATTTAATATAATCCCGTAATAAGAATGAGATATGAGATGCATTAACGGGGCTGAAAAATGCGAGTTAATTGAAAAAGAAAAAAGTCCGAAATAACATGTTGTTACATAATTATACGAGCGAGAGAATTCAGGTATGATCTATGTGGTCAGGGCAAATATTATATACAATACAGTATGCTGGTTATCACTTCACTGTAAATCAATATTATATATTATGGTTTTTTTTTTTCTAATAATTTTATGTATGCGATTATCTAATTTTTTTTTTTTAATAACATTCGAACTTATTTATTTATTCATTTAGATGACCGGATTAATATCCTGTTTATATCTAAGTATAAAATACGTATTTAGTACGTATATAGAGTACGTCACGTATATCATCACAATATCACATTAAGATTACTAGTAGATATTCGGGTAACTTTTTTTTTTTTAAACTTGGCGTTCAGTTAAAAAATTAATTTGCCAAGAAAGGTATATCAAACAGAAAGAGATAATTTAACTCCTCCTATTTTTTTTTTTTTTTTTTTTCTTATTTTAGCCCCTTAACTATAATTTTTTTTTTTTTCCTTTGGAATTACTATTATTAAGTGATGAACCATTTCTTTCTTTCTTTCGAAAACTTGGTAATCGGTGGGTTAATTATTCCAGAACTTTATACAAAAAAGGGTTTTTTGAAAGTTATAATAAACCTAAAACATTCTCATAAATAAGCAGTATATCATTTCTTACAAGTTTAATTCTAATCCTTTAATGGGATTGTACACCTTTTTTATAAAAAGAAAAAATTTATTATTAAAATGAAATAATATTAAAATCCAATGAGGATAAATTGAATTCAGAAAAGAATTTTTTTTTTTTAACCTATTATTTCTTTTTTTTTAAAAAAAAAAAAATTATCGGTTCAAAAAAAGAAAATTCAAATATCCGAATAAATAAACGCCTCCCCCCCCCCCCCTTTTTTTTTTTTTTGTACAAATTTTTATTAAACGTATTTTTTATTTATTTGGTAGTTTCAATAACAAAATTTTGTCTTATGTGATACAAATGCAGGGATCATACGATATAACTCCCCCAACCTTAAAATAAATGATCAACTAATCCAAAAAATTCATTATAACAAACCACATGATCTAATTTAAAGAGATTTAATTGGTCTCATTAAAAATGTTACCGTAAATAATTGGTCACATTTTATTATGTAAAAATTGTTTCACATAAGTAACTAAAGTGACAATTCAAGTATCACACATTATATACAAATCGCATATTTTATTAATATTCCGTAAAGTACATGTAGATTAAAAGGAGAAAGAAAAGAAACATTTTATTTAACTCAAAGATTTACCGAAAATTAAATTAAATAAAATTATATAATCAACTATTAAATAATAATTAAATATTTTAATGATCTTTATAATCTAAAATTGATTAAGAGAAACCCCGAAACCGAGACGATTTAAAGATAAATTTAATTTTATATATGGAGAGATGAACTAGAGTAGTATATAATATTATTATATATTGCTATAATAAGTTATAAGTTTATAGTGTTACTATTGTAACATTATAATTATATATTATTACTATTATAATATTATAATTATAAATTATAATTTATAAATTATAAAATTATAATATTATATTATTATTATTATTTCAACATATTTAACATATTTAACATATCTAACATATTTAACATATCTAACATATTTAACATATTTAACATATTTTAACACTAACCCACTTTATTAACATCCCCCCCACTATTATTTTAACTTACAGAACAATGGAAATCGAATGATGTCATACGGTCATACCGGACCAATTTCGGTTTCATATTATATCCTTTTAATGAAAAAACTCTTTATTTTTTCAAATTTGGCCTTTCATTTTCTTGAATATGACCGCATAAAAATTTCCTTACTAACTTGAATTGTACATGTAAAGAGATTTTTATTGGTTTAAAAGTTCTTTAAAAGAGAGAACAATGAAAATTTTATAAATCGTTTAAATTCAAATGTAACACGACAATATTTTTTAATAAATTTTTTAATAGGGTCATGTTATAAACAAATTAAACAAATCATGATCAAATGTTTTTTATTTGTTAATGATTGGATATTATAAGTTTCTTTTAAAACTTTTTAATTATGTTACCTGGTAATTATTAAAACTTGTAAACCCGTTGTAACAAGTTCAAAATCAATATTACATAATCGATATATTTTTATTATATATGCATTTTTTTCCAAAAATATTAAACAATATATTTATCAAATTTTCGGGATGTTCATCGTGAAATAATTATACATATAATAATAATAATAATAATAATAATAATAATAATAAATAATAATAATAATTAATAATAATACTTATTGGCTTATTTGGCTAAATCTTGTCATACGTACATATTTTTCTTTGTTGAAATAAGTTCATGAGAGGCTAAATGGAAGAACATGTTACATACATTCAATCATATTCAAAGAATATTCTTTAAGTTAATACGATAACCTAATATATATATTATATACAGGGATAAATGTGATTATTAATTACATGAAAAAAAAAAAAAAAAAAAGGAGATAAGATAAAAAGATAATCTAAAATAACGTAATGTTCAATATATATATATATTTATTTATTTATTCACTTTTCACTTTTCATTATTATTCATTATTCATTGATTTCATTGATTCCTACTCATTATTCCTACTAAAA
The DNA here is from genome assembly GCA_015698045.1 of Rhizophagus clarus. NCBI lineage: Eukaryota > Fungi > Glomeromycota > Glomeromycetes > Glomerales > Glomeraceae > Rhizophagus > Rhizophagus clarus. The sequence goes on from BLAL01000034.1 coordinate 1,784,837, forward strand.
ATGGTTTTGGTTAAATTAAATTGCATGACAACGTGAAAAACGTGATTAAATTTAGTAAACTTTACATGTTTCGGTCTTACTGCGTTGGCTTAGCCTAGTTATTTTTACCTATTTTAATTTTGTATTAAAAATTTCTTTTTTTTTAAATTAGTAAAGTTGTTTATTAATTCGGTTCTGCCCTAACTTGTTATGTTAGAAGGCAGTGTTAGCCCATAAGGGGATCATCCTCCGTTATTAAAGAATACATTATTGGATCCTGTAAAACAGTATTGTATAACATTTTGCTGACAAATTGCATGATCCTTGCATGTAAAATTTTTTAAATACTTCATATCCATATGTCACTTTTTAACACGTTTTTAAATTGGTGTTATTATCTATTCTTCGCGTGATTGATCTACTTAAAAGGCCAAGACTTGATTTTATTTGATTTCCCAACAAACCTGTCAAATGTCAAAATTTTTTTCGCTTACTAATTGCATGTCTTATTTCAAATTCTTTATTTTTCTTATGATTTCGTCTTTTTTTTTTTTTTTTTTCTTCTATAAACCTTGTTTTTACTGGTGATAAATTTGTATTACACGGGAAAATAATTTCGAGCTGTCAAAAAAATAAATTTGATAATCTAATTTTGTAAGTCACTAAGTTTAAGCATGTATGTGATTTTAAATTTCAATTAGGTAAAGAACTCGGCTACAATGAATAAACATTTTTAAAGTTTTACCTAAATTTTACAATAAATTTTATTTTTAATTCCGCAGTCAATCAGATGATTAAAATAAAATTATTATTATTATTTTTTTTCCCATGATATCATTCTTTTTTCACATGTTTGTTTGTTTGTCATGTCTTTTATCTTTTTGTATCTTTTCTTTTTTTGATTCTTAACTTTTTTTTATTCTTTTTGGTCTGTAATTTCTCGCATATGGTTTTTTTTTAAAAAAACTAGTTTATTTCGTAAATAATAAAATGACGCCATGATAATTTAAACAAAAGTAGTTAAATCCTGACTTCCCTGAGTCTTCCCTGAGTTGGTAATTGTTATCGTAGTTGGTACGAACAGAAAAGTTTTAAAAGTGTAGTTTATGGTGTTGGTTTTCTATTAACTCGTTTAAAGTTTTAAAGTGTAAGTTTCTAGTTTATGGTTTTTATGGTTCGAGTGTTTAATAAGTGGATGTGAAAGTCTGGTCTGATAAACGCAAATTTTACAAAAAAGTTAGGTGATAAATTTCTGAGCAGGTTCATTCAGGTTCATTCGGGTTCGTTCAGGTTCGTTCAGGTTTGTCGGTTTTGTGAGCTGTTCGGTGGGTTAATTGTTTTTATATATTTGAAATATTTGGTTAGTCATTTGACTCATCTCTTTAATATTTTATTCCGTATTCGTTTCAAAAAAAAAAAAAAAAAAACAAAAAATAGCAAAAAGATGGGTCTGCAGATCATAATCATTGTAATTATTCCTCAGTCTTGGAGACATCTTACCTCTGGGCCAAGAATGGTAAAATAGTACTTTACTCGTATATTTAGATATTCATATGACTCTCATCTTAATATTCACATACTTTAGGTTTCAAAAAATTGCAAAGACAAATAAAGGATGGGTCTGCAAATCGGATTATTCCTCCGTCTTGGAGATATCTTTGCCTCTGAGCCAAGTCCACAACATACTTTAGGTTTCAAAGAATAGCAAAAACAAACCAAAAGTTAGGTCTGTAGATCGAATTGAATTCACAATTCACAATCATGTACCAATTTAGCAATTCCCTCCTCTGTCTTTGAAGACATCTTTAACCTCTGGCCTAGTGGTGAGATATAATGGCGAATAGGTTCATTTTTTAAATATTTGAAATATTTAAATAGTCACATGGCTCATATCTTCACAAAAAAATTATATTCATATTACTAACGTTTCAATAAATAGCAAAGACAAACCAAAGATCCGTTTGTAGATCGAATTAAATTCACAATCATTGTAATTATTCCTCCGTCTTGTAAACATATTACCCCTGGTCCAAGTGGTGCGATACAATGGCAAATAGATGCTTTAATCGTATTTTTAAATATTAGATAGTCATATAACTCTCATCTTTACAAAATTATAATATTTATACCATATTCATATACTCTATCTAGATTTCAAAAAAAAATAGCAAAACTAGGGTATGTAGATCGAATCAAACGTGTCAATCTAATGATCCCTCGTCTAGGAGACGTCTTAACCTCTGGGCCAAGTGGTGTGACGTAGTGGCAAATAGGTACTTTACTAGTATTTTGGATATTTAAATATTTAAATAGTCATATGACTCAAACCTTTACAAATATATACACAGTATACTCTAGGATTCAAAAAAACCAAAGATAGGTCTGTAGATCGATAATTCATAATCGTGTTAATTTAGCGATCCCTCTGAATCAAGTGGTCCAATGTACTTGATGATCGCTTTCATAAGGTTATTTTGGGATTAGGAAAATATTTGAAAATATTCTGGATCTATTTCTCCAACGTTTCTGTTCCTTGCTTTCGCAAAGGTTTGCGTTACATCTTTTTTTGAAAAATTCTGAACCTAATTCCGCTTTTTTCTTTTCCTTGTTTTCGTAAAAGTTTGTGCTCATCTTTTTTTGAATTAAGAAAATATACCTATTTCCGCTCTCACATTTTTATTCTTGTTTTGTGCTCATCTTTTTTTGAATTAAGAAAATATACCTATTTCCGCTCTCACATTTTTATTCTTGTTTTGTGCTCTTTTTTTTTTGGTTAGAAAAATTGAATTAAGAAAAATATTTGAGAGTTTTCCGCTCTTTTCCCTCACATTTTTAGTCTTTAGAATACTGGTAACTTCTTTCAATGTTATTTGGATTCGTTAAAATTCTAGAGAGAAGTCTAAGTTTGGATTAGGTGCTGTTAACCTTATTTTACAAGAGACACCTTTCTTTGTATCTGAAACGTCTTTTTTGATTGGATATAGAATACGTACGATGGTGAAGACCAGATTCTTGAACCAGGGACGTAATGCTGAAAAAGGAGGGTATTTCTTTGATAGTCTTTAGCCAATACCATATAAAAGGAGAAAAACCAATTTAATCACACTTTATGACCATGAAGAGAAGTAGTAATCAGCTCGTCAAAAGTTAGTAGGATAATCCGGCGATGGCGCAATTATTAAAAGTTGACCATTGATAGTCATCTCTTTCAAAGTTACAACTCCCATATTTATCATTACCGCATCTTTGATTAGTTTTTAAAAATATATGATGCTAATGCTGGTCAAAATTTGATATTTGGATTTTGACTAAAATTATACTGTTTAAGAAAACTAAATCCATATGATCATAGTGATGTGCACTTTAAAGGATAACTGGATTGAAGGTTGTTAGCTTGTAGTACACATCATTGTTATCAAATTAAGTGATGTGCAAGTTGCTCCTGTTGTTTGCTGTGATGCCAAGTACTCTTTATTGTAGCTACGTCTGGTGATTCTACAGCTCGTCCATTTTCAACTTAGTCCTATCTAAAGTGGGTAGGGCATTTATATTGGATAGTACTTTGGATTTTACAAAAAGATTTTTCATGTATGTAAAGCTACAAAACGAAATCAATATTATGTTCTTTAAATTGTCAGAACTTGATATAACAACTATGCGATATAACGAATTTCGCAATAAAGTGATTTAAGATATGTAAATATATAAAAATCGTTATATCGAACTTGGAGGTTATATCGAATTCTGACTGTAATAAAACTCTGCAGAGAATTGGCTATTATTCACCAACGTAACATTTCATTCACTAAAAAAAAAATACCTTGATAAATATTTAAAAAAAATTCTTAACTTTATGTACTCTTAAGAGTTCATCTAAATTTTTTGAAGAAATAAAGTAGATTAATTAAAATTGTAAAGATAATTTTATCATTAAAATTACCGATGATATCTTTAAAACAATGTTCGTCATAATTTCACTTATAATATTTTTTTCTTTATTTACGCATTATAATTACAGTAAGTAAATATTTTTCTTAAAAAGCCATTAATAATTATTAATTTGATAAGAAAATTGCTTTAAAATGAAGGAAATTTAACTTGCTAAATTACAAAGATTTAGTATCGAAAAGAATTTAACTTGCTAAATTACATTTAATGGTGAAGAGAATTTAATTTGCTAAATTACATTTGTAAAGATTTTAATCATAGCCTCGTAACAAACCTACAATTTGGGTTGAGTGATTGTATCAACTATCCCTGTAAAATCTAAATGATGAAATTTACGTGATTACTTCGGTAGTACCGTAAAATCACAAATTGAAAAAAAAAAAAAAAAATAAGCAGACACATACTTTGACTCAGTTGAGATAATTCATTATGAAAACTTTCAAGTCCAGCATAAATTTCTTGAAGTCCAGTCTGGATGTCTTGAATATCAGTCCGAATTTCTTGAAAATCATCCTCGAAAATAAAAACCTGATCAATTCGTTGGATAGTTTGTTGAATGTTTTGTTGAATAGTTCTAATATCATCTTGAATAACTTGAATATCAGTCTGAACATTATCTTGAATAGTTTGAATATCTATTTGATCATTTATGTTAAAAGGAATACTATGAATTGTTTCTTGAATAGATTGAAGATTAGATTTGGCAGTTAAAATCTTATTCTTGATGGTTAAAAGTATCTCTCGGAGGTCCGTAACTTCCTGTGCTACAAAGTTGATAAGTCGCACCTACATAATTAAATAAAAGTTTTTTTTTTTAAATTCAAACTATTTCTTATTGAAAATATTCAATCAATATTTTTTTTTTTTTTTTTTTAAATTATATTTACCATTTTGTTAATTTTTTAACAGGAAAAGAAAAACGAGAGAAGAAAAAAAAAAAAAAAGTGTAAACCAAAATTACGTCAAAAAAATTAATTTAAGTAAACTACGTCAACATCATTAATATATCAAATTTGATCGATCGTTCAAAAAAAAAAAAAAAGTATATTGTATATAAATTGCGCCACCTTTTTAACGCAGTACCAAACTGGTTCTAAGATAGAGAGCATGATATGAATCCGTTGTATATATGATATGGTAAAAATTGATAAGTATACCATATTTTTAATTAGTCAACTTCCGATACAGTGATACATATATTAGAATTCATATGAAATATTTGAAAAATTACCGATATCTTTAGTGGAAAATTAAGTTATATATCAGTATATCGAGTTCGTACGACCATCCGCCATGGCGCTAAAAAATTAAGTTGGTAAACACCGGATAACGGGGATTATATAAATTATATAAATTATACCGACATGTTCTCTTGTGGAGTGAGAAAACGTTATGTCGAATTTTTAATACATATCAGTATATTAGTATATCGAAATCCTAACGACTATCCGCTACGGCCCTACCCTATTTAATATTAAAATTCTACAATTTACCATAACTATCGTTTTTGAGAGGTAATTACAGTAACCATAATACTATTAAAGTTCAACCCAAAAAATAGGATTTTTTTTTTTTTTTATGTTACAATTTTCCAACTGTACGATATTTAATTTTTACAATTTCCAAACTGTGAGTTACCTAGGACGACCTTACTCTACCAAATATTAGTACCCTGATTTCTTTCAAATTTGACTCTTCTCGGTAATATTACCTATGTCATTTATGGAAAAAATCATTTTATTATCAATATACATATATATATATAAAAATTAAAAATAGTAATTTATTTTGTTTGCCAAGATATTCTCTGTATAGCAATCCTTGTCATACATACTTCAGTTAGTATCACATATATTTCTTGACAACCTTTCATTAAAATGAGTGGCGCGTTTAAAAATATTTGTACGAACTGATTATATCTTTAAATATTTATTTCATATTCACATGAGTATCGGTGATGCTTCTCCGTCTGTTCTTCCAATTTTCTTTTCTGTACAGCATTGACGAGTCATCTGCAGGACTGCAAGTAGGCTTTGTGCAATTTTTGTCATCTGGACGGAACATGACAAAAGTTTAGACTAATACCGAATTTTCATATGCATCTTTATATCATGTGTGTTCACAGCAGATTGATCATTGTCTTCAACGGCCAAAAATGTTAACTTTTATGCTATTTGACAGCCGTCAATGATTACCATTTGGGTTCCTCTTTTAGTCACTCTTACTTTATAAATATTTGTGACCAAAAAAAAAAAAATTATTTCCTTTTTATCAAAAGAGAATTTTACACCACCAATTAAAGTAAAAAATCAAAGAAACACGAAGAGAATGGTATGACCTATTTGTTTATTCTTGTTTATTGAAATGAATTCTCACCTTAACTAGAATAATATTCAATATTAAATGCTGTAACACGTTAAGAAGCCTTTCTTTTGGCCGAAAACCCATAAAAAGAAAACCCGAACCAAATAAAACTTCGAAATTTCAAAAAGGTTAACGTACTGTAAAGAAAACGCGTATATATATATATATACATATATGTATATATATATAATATTGATTTTAAAAATTCTATTTAAAATGTGTTCCGTATAACTTTTCTTTACAGACCTGCATATAAATATTCCATAAATAGTTAATAAGAAGAATCATTTAAAAACTTAAAAAACTATATAAACGAAACCTGAAAAATATTATGTTCTTTTTTTTCGAATCGGCGAGTGCGCAGTAAGTATTTCGTATCTTATTTATAATTGGTTTACATTAATTCTCCCCTCATTCATAAGTTTAGCATTTTGTTCAAATAAAAAAAAAAAGAATTATGCACTTAATATAGTTTCGTAAAATATTTCATTATAATTTGTAACATATTTATTATTAGCTTTTCAATAAAAAAAAAAAAAAAAAAAAAAAAATTGTTATACAAAGATTACCGTCACAATTCGCATTGCTAATAACCTTCCACAATGCGAGATCTTTAGATAATTAACAACCAACATTGAACCGGATTATTTTTTCTCAAGCAGCAAATAATGATTGCATGCTGCTAATTAACAGGATTTATCTCCCACAAGACCTAATAATCGCATGCTTTTTTTTTTAATCATTTTAATATCAGCAAAAACGGTGCTAAAATTATAAATATTTTTTATTGGGAAAAATCGTAAGTCAAACAATTATTCTAATTAGTAATTTCAAACATGTTACAAAGAAAATTGAAGAAGGTTTTTTGGTTCTAAAATTCTTTATATGGACAATTAATGTTGATTAATTGATTGTTTTTTTTTTCTCATTTTAATATAACTAAATTTGATATTTCATTTAGCACAAAAAACAATCGACAAATCAAATTGCAGTTATAATATTTTTATCATTATGATTTATGTCGATGGAATATAAAAGCCACTTCAAAGACCCTTGGTTCTTTGAACGAGTATTACTTTTCTTTCTCGCCGAAAAGTAATCAAACTATTTTTTTTTTTTTTATTTTCTCGTAGATTTTTTTTTTCTCTCTCTTAGTATATAACCAATTTTTTTCTTGATAAATTTCATGAAATTTTAGTAATTTTTTTTTTTAAAAAAAAAGTTTATTAGAAAAATACCAATAATAGTAATAATAATAATAATAATGATAATAATGATAATAATAAAAATGAATCTTAACTACTTAAATATGTATTTTTTACATAACTGATAATATATATGACTTTTTATTCTTATTTTTTCGAAATAATCACATGTAAGTATTTTATATTTTTCTGTCAAAAAATTTAAAGTAGATGAAGGGTTTAATTATGTGATGTGCCCGTGATGTGCCCGCATCATGAACGCGTCAGAGTTTCGCTCACCATATATGCGTTCAAAAATTTTAAAAGTTTCCCACACACGCATAATATCAAAAAAAAAAGAAAGAAAAAAAGAAAGAAAAAAAATAATTATTTTGTTAACATTCCGAACTCCGCGCCAGCTGCCCGATAGTAGAGCAATAGGACAAAAGAATATGATTACACAAGCATTAAATTAGAAAGGGCCATTCATTAGATTTAAGACAAAACGGGATATTTTTGAAAGAATATTGCACGAAAAAAAAAAAAATTTTTTTTTTTTTTTTTTTATTCTTTATTCGGCAATTTTAATGGGTCACTTTTTTTTTTTTTTTTCTTTTGTAATAATAATATTGTAGTCGTATATACGGTATTATCTCATCCAATTAATGAAACCAAATAATTCCTTTAAAGAAAGAATAAAAGCTTGTTATGTACTGGTTTTTTTTTTACGTGACTTTTTCTTTGTTTGAATTTATTTGTTTTATTTATTTATTTATTATTACTATAATTATTTATTATTCCATTTTATTTTATTTTATTTTTTTATAGTGCATATCACTTACCAAAAAATTTCACTCGGTATATACGAGAGAATCGCGCCACGTACGAATATCAAATTAGTGTAGTGAGTAGATCTTAATATTACTTTTAACAATTATCTTAAATAATTAATGATTATTCCCGTTAAATCAAAAAAAAAAAAAAAAAAGTGGCTTGGTGGCACGTGACTGACGTGAGTCGTGAATTTAATATAAAATAACCGTTAATGCTTTTTCTCACAAATTCAAAATACAACTTTTTCAACTAAATTAAAAAACAAAGAAAATGTTGAGAGGAATTGACCAAGAAAATATTAATCATAAATATTTACCTTATCTAGTTGAAAAAATCAACTTTGAAGGCCAATCTTACATTATCACTTCATATTTGTATGACGGTTGTTTTTTCGTACTTTCGGATTTCGTCTTCCCAACAATAGATATGGTACTTCAAAAATGTAAAATCGACGCAAAAAGAACGCCTAATTCTTTTATCATATTCCGGATGTTTTTCAACCAGTCAATTAAATACATTCCCTCTTATAACGTCGGTAAAATTAGTAAAATCGCCAAATCGGTATGGAAAGTGGTTTCTGATGATATAAGGGAAGCGTTCCTTTCTTTAGAAAAACAAGTAAAGATGTCGTTAAGAAAAATTCGGGCCCCCGCTTTTATAATGCATGGTGATAATCGCAACCGTAAAATAAGAAGGTTCTCCCCATATGGATCAAGTAGTTCATTCGATAATGAAGAAAGTGCTCCTTCTTTGGACGATAATAATATTTCTACAATACCAGGAAACTATCTTCCTTTTTATATGCCGGAATTTGGGATCGAAGCTCCAAATAATCTTTTAGGCTCAGAGCAAGATTCTTTGAATTTCAGCATGATAAATGATTGTTTACAATTGTGGGGTCCAAATTATTATGAGACGAATCAATATCACAATTTAATAATGACAAATGAAGAAATAGCAGAAACATTATTGAGCGAAACAGAAAATAATCAACCCCTACAAGTTCATCAACAAGTAGAAATTTCATCCGATATTACTGAATTTTACTCTTAAAGAGAAATCATTGCATCATGCTAACATTCAGAAGAAACATTTGAAGAAATATTCATATTTGCATATTTTTACATATTTTAATATTTCAATATAATAGCGAAATCTTTTGGAAAATAGATAAAAAAAAAAAAAATGTATATTCATTTAATATAGCCTTAACTTCAATTGTATAGAATTTGATATTATTTTTGAATTTATGTTTTATTTATTTTATTTTATTTCATTTTGTTTATTTATTATTTTTGTCATAATATTTCTTTTGTCTCTTGATATTCAATTATTTAATTCAATTTAATGTGTGAAACAAATTTGAATTATTGGGTCGGAAATTTACTACATCTTTCGGAAATTATTATTTTTTTTTTTTTTCAATGTAAAACGCGCGATTTTTTTTTTTAAATAAAATGAATAAATTTGTTCCAAAAAAAAACAAAAAAAAGAGGATAATTAATTTACAGATCAAAAACAAACAATTACACATAAACAAATTATTGTTGTAAAAAATACAAAAAGAACGAAAAAAAAAAATCATTATTTATTTTTTCTTTTAGTTAGTTCTAGAAAGAAATTTTTTTTTTTTTTTTTTAAAAAAAATATTCAAAATAATAATAATAATAGTAATAATAATAATAATAATTACAACAACAATAATATAATCACCTTAGGTTGAACAACATAACAATTATTATTAGTTTCCTTTTTTCTTTTTTAAATATTATTTTTCTTTTTACCTATTCGTTTCAAATAATGCCCGTTCTCGAATATTATTCGTTCGGTAAGTGTAGTTCATTAATTAAGGTTTTCGATTATGTTGATTTATGTTGATTATGCTCAATTTTTCGCTTATCATACGAAAAAAAATAGATTTTTTATAAAAAAGTTAACTATATTTGATTGTTATGGAAGGAATTCATACTCCGTCAACACGGTATAGAAGATTTTTAAGGAAAAATACAATTGCATATATATTACATATGAACTTGACATATAGTACTCCTCACCTGATTAATTACGCATAAATAGGCATATTTATAGTATTTTCTCTTATGATAATTAATTATCAACTTAAAAATACAAAGAAAAAAAAAAATTTTTTTTTTTAAGGTAACCATAAATCTCAAACAAAAAAAGATCAAAGGAAAGTTTTGAAAGAACGGTCAGTCACAAGGAATGTCACGTTTGCATGTTTTTCCGCATAAAAAAAAAAAAATCAAAATTATCAAGATATTTTATGCAATCTGTATACATTTGTACTTGTGATGATGTAGTGGCCATAATGTACAGTTAAAAAAAAATCTAGAAATGTACTACGGTGGAAAATCAGCAGGTAATACATTACATGAAAAAAAAAAAAATATATAATAACGTATATTATAAATGTATTTATTATTTTCTCAACATTATAGAAAGAATGCATGGCGTTTCACTTTTCACTATTCTCAGATTACCCCGAATATAGTAGCATTAAAGATCTCATGACCTTATCTTTGACCTAAAGACATGTAACACCTACCGCGCATTGACGCAGAAGTGTTAGCTTTTTGTCAGTTTAATGTTATCATGTTAATAGTTCTTCTCAAAATGGAAAACAATTAAAGGCTTAATTCTACACCAAACTCAGAAATGTTATTGTTTCACAACCAGGGTAATTAAAACATACGATCATTGTTAAATAAATTTCTTTAATAAATTCTTCATTATCATTATATGAAGAAATTATTTTGATATGTTATTAAAATGATGTCTATTTACTTTCAAATTATAAAACAAGGGAAAGGTCCATTTATCTATTCCCTTGTTTTTAAAATAAATAACCCCGGTTTTATGACTATTATTTATATATATATAGCATTAAAACAATGTGAATAAATTTAAATACTACAAATTAAGCACAAGTGTTAATTTTTAAGGGGGGACAGACTACGGAGTTCTAAAATGCGAAGCGCCTTACATAATAATAAGAATTTCTTAGTCATCGAAATTCTTTTGGTGAAATAATCACATCATAATAATCAACAAAGTTTTGAAAATCAAGCAAACTTAAAAAATTGATTGACTGCATTTTTTTCATTTAACATTTAATTTCCTGTAATCTGGTTAACCATAAAACTTTGTCTTTTTGTTTGCTGAAAAATTTTGCGCCGACATTTTTGTTTTTAATCCCTGCATAATTCCCCTTGTCCAGCTGCTTTATGTAAATAATGTAAATATTGTAAATAATGAAACACAAAGAATAAAATTTCCACGTATCTACTCACGTTTATTTTTAAAGCTGCTTTCTTTCAAAGAAAGTATTAAAATAAATAAATAAATAAATAAATAAATAAGTAAAAACATCATAAATAAACCCATATTTAGCAACTTTTAAAAGGGGAAAATGAAAAAAAATATATATTCTTCCTTTTTTTTTTAGGTATGTTTAACATATTTCTTTTTTCATTTCTTGGATTGAAAGTCATATATAACATGTGAGCTTATTACAGTTATTATTTCTCATTGTAAGTTTCATTTAATGATTCTTTAGCTTTTATTAAGAATTCCGAATTATCCTTTCGTTTCACAATTATATGCCACAAACAATAAAAATACGCGAATTAATGAAATTGAACACAACCAAATTCCAAGAATCCATTATTTAATTGGTTTGAACCATTCCCAAATTCTGAAATGATTCGATATCCGTGATTTAGATGAGATTTGGTACTAATATATATTTCAGTATTTGGTAAATTAATAAAAAATTTTTCGCCCCTTATAGGTAGGTAACAATCCCGGATTTCATAATTCCGATTACGAATTGTACGAATTTTTAATATTTTTTTTTTCTAAAACGTACAATAAAAACTATTATGGTTTATATAATGATGGGTAAAAGTAAAAAAATTAAAAAAAAAATCTGTTATTTTTAATTGCTGGAAAATATGAAAAAAAAAAAAATGAATAATGGATGTGCCACTCATATCTATCCCATATTAAGAAGTCTAAATAATGTCGGGTTTGTGATCGTCGATCTATTAGAGAACTGATAAAATAGTCATTTTATTAATAAATCGGGCGCATAAAATGATTTAAACATTACACCGTCTATTGTTATTATTAAAGATATATGATGAAATATATACATTGAGATGCTTCCCCTTTAGTCGTTCATCAAAGAAAATGTAAAAATAATATTGGTTATTTATTTCTTAAAAAGGTAGCTAAAACCCTAATCATTCAGTCCGAATGATTGATTCTACAGATAAACAAGTTTTTTTTGAATCGTGCAATATCACAAAATTTCATCCCTCCAGATAATCAGCCATCTTAATTTCTTAAACGTCAAATGGCTTAAACCAATCGCCATTCAGCGCCAGTTTTATTCTTTCATCTTAATTTATTTAATAATGATTGAATGACACGGAAAAGAAATTTTTCCAAAAAAAAAAATCAGGTCGTGAATGAATTTTATATTACGTGCAAACAAAATTTTGTCATTTGTGCAACTTAAAATGGTAATACGCGAAGGAATTATGTATTTACCCTTTTTAAACAATAAAGACAATGCTATTTCCTTTTTACTTTCTTTTGAGCATCACACTACATCACTGAAAGCGTTAGGACGAATCAACGCGTACCTTCGTACTTGTAATATGTAATATGCGATTTCAAGTAAATAATGAATTTCATTAATTAATTTACTTTTAAATACACTTCATTTTTTTTAAAAAAATTACATAATTAATTTGAATTACAAATATGTGTGCACGATCAAAATGCGATTCAATTAAATTAAATTATAATGTACTATTTTATTTATACTATGAATTAAATACGCCAAATAGCTCTTTACATTCTTTCACATTCCTCGTTTATTCGCAAATAAACTCCGATTAAATTATAATAATTTATCATTAACATCATCATTAACAAACCAAATTCCGTCATGTTATTTGACTTATAAGTGAATGAACTTTGTTTATTATGAGCCTGGTCAATTATATAAAGAAGAAAAATTTTCTTGCACTTTTGCAAACCGAGAATTATGGCTAAGATGACCAGTAAACCATATTCTAGATCGAATAATGGTGTAAGACTTCCGTTCGCCTATTTAATTCTCCAAAACGATGGAACATATTCATTTTATATTGACGGCAATCCAAATCGAGTTTCTTTTCCTATTCCGAACAAGTACCAAGTTTTGGAGTCTTGCAAGCCGACATCTAAAAAAGCTCCTACCATCTATATCATTTTTCGTAATCCCATCCAAAAATGTTTGAGGCATCTAGACCTCAAATTTGAAAGAAAAGACGTTTCAAAGATATCCTCAAACCTTTGGCATAGGATTGATTCGAATTTGCGAAAAAGATTCGAAACGCTTTATCATGACACCATCGAAGAATGGAAAAAAAGAAGGCTTATCTTTGAGTTCTTCACTCCTTTAATTGAACCATGTATGTATCAATTTATCAAATTACTAATTGTTTTTTCTTCCATATTCTAATATCAAATTTTGATCACAAAATTAATATTTTACAATAATAATAGCCTCAGTACATGAACAAACCAACTCTTTAGATTCCATTTCTTTAAATCCCGATTCTCCCGATTCCAATTCTTCAAACGCCAGTTCTCCTGATTCCAACAATTCTCCCGATTCCAATTCTTCAAACGCCAGTTCTCCTGATTCCAACAATTCTCCTGATTCCAATTCTTCAAACCCCAGTTCTCCTGATTCCAACAATTCTCCCGATTCCAATTCTTCGAACCCCAGTTCTCCTGATTCCAACAATTCTCCCGATTTCGATTCTTCAAACCCCAGTTCACCCGATTCCAACAATTCTCCCGATTCCAATTCTCCCGATTCGGTTTCAAATTCTCCTGTTGAACTAAAACCCAAGTTATCTTATCGTGAAGAACAGCGTGTTATCGGTGAACTATTTTTTGGATGGGTTTACATCCCTGTCATCCCTGATTATAACAAATATTTGGAAAGACCCTAATGCCATTTATAACATAACAACACAAACACACTCCTTTTTATTCTTTTAAAACAAAAAAAAAAAAATGTATAAAATGTACATATACACTTAATAATTTGAATTATTTATTTGTTTTTTTTTTTTTAAAAAAAAAAAAAAAAAAAAAATTCGATCAAAGTTTTACATCATTATCGTTATTTTTATACGTAATTAAAAATATTTTTTCGTTGGTTAATTAACCTTTTTATTATTTTATTTCGTATTCTTTTTTTCACCAAATCGTATTTTACTCTATGAATCAAATTATGTAAAATTTCTAAGAATAATTATTATTTGTAAGATTATATCATTTTAAAAAATTATATTTAAGTATGGAACAAGATTAAATAAAGGGAATAATATTTTTCAAATAATAATAATTAGTGTATTATTATGAGGTCGGTCGAAGGTCATTTGGCTACTGCGGTATAGGAATTAATGCTACTAATGTTGATATTATAATAGGTAAAATATCGGTCTATTAAGAAAAGTAATTTCCATAAAATGTGTAAGTGGTTTGTAGATAATTTTTGCTTAATAAAGCATATTTTAATTTTTTCTTAAAATTTTTTAAATCATAAAAGCTTAACCTTACTTATTTTTCTCATACGTTAATATATTTTAAAGCTTATGAATTATGGAAAAAAAAAAACTTTTGTTCTTTTCTTTTTTTTATATTTGAATTTTGAACCACGAGTGACCGATGATCGCTTGATTGATATTTTCATTCTTAATTCTTAAAATATACAAAATTATTTCGAGATAGAAAATTAACAAAATCTGTGAAATTGAAACAAGTTCA